>VFSX01000038.1:2500-32500 GCA_016618255.1 Chlamydomonas sp. UWO 241 | reverse complement strand
CTAGCTAGTTGTGGCTTAAACGTATGTGCGCTGTGTCTGGTCTGCCCCCTGGATTACGTGTGATCAAGAGGGCATGGCCAGATGGATGTAGCGACACGGAGGATGCAGCGACACAGTCGGTCACCTATTGCCCACACGTGTGTGTGTGTGTGTGTGTGTGTGTGTGTTGGTGTCCCCCATCCAGATCCCTGCCGTCCAACCCACCCTGCCACCAGCCCTGCCAGCACTGCCCCCCCTCCCTCCTCCCACGCAGGTCCTTGACTGCTACGGCGTCACTACGCTGCTCCAGCTGTCTGGCCACCTGTGGCCTGTCGTGAGCCTGTCGTTCTCAAGCGATGGGTCCCGACTCGCATCCACTGACGTGTACTCATCCGTCAGGGTGTGGGCGCTGCCGTCTGGCGTGACACTCGCAACCATACCCATCGCGGTGGGTGCATCGAGGGAGGGAGGGAGGGAGGGAGGGAGGGAGGGAAGGGAGGGGGGAGGAGGGAGAGGGACGGGGGGGGACGGGGGGGGACGGGGGGGGGGGGACGGGGGGGAGGACCGAGGGGGGGGCGGGGGGCGGGGGGGACGGGGGGGGACGGGAGGGGAGGGAGGGGGTGAGGGAGGGGAGGGAGGGGGAGGGAGGGAGGGGAGGGAGGGAGGGAGGAGAGGGGGAGGGGGGGGGGAGGGAGAAGAGCGATCGCAAGAGAGGAACCACTGTATCTGCATCTGATATCTCTGGCGCATTGATGCGTATGTTCCCTGCCGCCGGGCGTGGCGCTCACAACCATTCCCATCGAGGTTGGTGCGCGTGCACACACACACATGCACACACGCATACACAAACACCAGTGATGCAGAACGCCTGTGTAGTTGTTGCGGTCTCCTAGTAACGCGGGAACTCCAAGGCGGCCCTACCGGCTTGGTTGGGTCGATCTTGCGACTCAACAGCTTGCAATCGCCAATTCTCACAATTGACTCGCACGAATACGCTGTGCTATGCGCGGCCATCGTTCGACCCCACCACCACCACCACCACCACACACACACCACGCGCGCCCCCCCCCCTTCCCCAGTGGTGCTCATGGTAAGCGTGTCGCTGCTCCTGACGGCTCGCTCGCAGCACTCGGGTGGGACAGCGCTGTATGCTATGGATGTGGCACAAGGAGGCAGTGTGTGTGTGTGTGCTGGGGGGGGATGGGTGCGCGGGTGCGTGAGTGGTGGGTGCGCATGGTTGGGTGAGTCGGTGCGTGCGTGTGTGGGCATGTGGGCATCATTCAGCTCATTGGTGCGCAACAATGACGGCACAATCTTGTGGTGCGCCGCAGCAGGGCCGCCTGCAGCAATGTACGCCCCACACATACACACACACACACACACACACACACACACACACACACACACACACCCTCCCTCCCCTCCCCTTCCGTTCGTCAGCTCGCCCTCATGGGCGGCCACCAAGCGCTTGTACGCGCAGTTGCGTTTGCTCCCGGGGGCACCCTGCTTGTGTCGGGTGCTCAGGACAACTTTGTGAGTGATCCGCCGCGCGTTACACACACGCACACGCACACACACACACACACACACACACACACACACACACACACACACACACACACACACACACACACACACACACGCATACACATACACACACACACACACGCACAAACACACACACGCACGCGCATACGCACGCACACACACACACACACACACACACACGGGCGCACACACGCACGCACACACACACATATGAATACACGCAAATACACACACTCATGCACACACACATACACTCACTCACACACGCACACACTCTTGCTCTTGCCTCTCAAGATCTACTCCTCCTTTGCCCCCCCACCCACCCACCCAGCCACAGAGCGCGCACATATGCACACACCAGCGCCCCCCCCCCCCCCCAAGATGCTCCTGTGGAGTGTTGCGCTGCGTGCCCCTGTCGCGTTGTTTGCCGGACACTCTGCCGGCATTGCTGCAGTTGCGTGGAGCCCAGATGGCAATGTGCTGGCGTCAGGGTCGTACGACACAACGGTGAGGGGATGGGGGGGCGGGGTCAGATGCCTTCCTGGCGCCTGGGCCTCTGCCCATACACGCGCGCAAACCCGCCGTGCTGCCCTCCCCTCCCTCTCTTTCTCTCTCTCTCTCTCCCCCCCCCCCCTTCCTCCCTGCCCCTTTCCCTCTTTCTCTCCCGGCCTCCCACCTCGGCACCTCCTCCCTCACCCACCCCCTCTCCCCCCCTCCTGTCTCTCAGATCCGTGTTTGGGACGTGTGGTCTCAGTCCACGCTCCACACCCTTGAGGGCCACACCTCTGCTGTCCTGTCGGTTGCGTTCAACGCCGATGGCACGCTGCTCGCGTCATGCGCGTCGGATGGCACAGTGCGCATGTGGGACGTGCGCACGGGCAACCTGCTGCAGGTGGGGGGGGGGGGGCGTGCCTTCAATCCAGCATGCTCCCCATTGCACGCTACACACTCAAGAGTGACACACATGCACACACGCACACACGCACACGCACACGCACGCCTGCACACACACACACACACCCTCCCCCACACCCCACCCCCTCCTCCTCCCCAGGTCCTCCGTGCTCACTCGACAGCGTTCCTCAACCAGGTTGCGTTCTCCTCGAGTGGTCACCTCCTCGGCAGTGCCGGCGACGACTCACGGGTGCAGCTGTACGACATCATCACACAGACCAGCAGCCCAAGCAGCCCACCACCGCCACCACCACCACCACCACCACCACCACCCTTGTCGCCACCCCCACCCTCGTCATCCCCTCCTCAGCCGCCCACGCCGCCACTCCCACGCCCGCCCTCACCACAAACTCCGCCATCGCCTGCGCCCTCTCCCCTGCCCTCTCCGCTTCTCTCTCACCCTCACCCTCCTCCCACAGTCCATGCCCCAAGCCCTCCGCCTCCCCCTCCCCCCCCCCCCCTCCCCTCCGTCCCCTCCGCCACTGCCACTGCCCCCGCCCCCACCCCTGCCCCCCCACCCATACCGCCCCCTCGGCCACCACTGCCACCGCCGCCACCGCCGCCACTCAACTTCACTGTGTCAACCATCATCACGCTGGAGCTCACATTTGCAGTGCGCCAGGTGGGGGAAGGGAACACGCAACGCACACACACAGACACACACACTGGCCCCACGCTGACGTGACTTGACTGAACACACATCATACACCCACACGTGCGTGTGCATGCAAGTGCATACGCATGACACATGCCTAAGCAACAGAGCAGCAGAGCAGAAGAGCAGCAGAGCAGAAGAGCAGATGAGCAGAAGAGCAGCAGAGCAGCAGAGCAGAAGAGCAGAAGAGCAGCAGACGGTGGTGCACACAGCACACGTGGCGTTGGTGTGCTGCCTTGCTCGTGGGTGTGGCAAGCGCACAGGGGGGGGGGAGGGGGGGGGGGCATATGTTGAATTTTGTTGAACTCGTGGTCAAAGTGTTGTTTAGGTCCACCCCCACCCCCCACCCTATCTCACTCAATACGCTATGCATGGAGTCTGGTCACAGGTGGCATGGCAACCCTACACCAAGGGCTGTTTTATTGCGATGCCTAAGTTCGTAACAATGGCCAACACATCCCCCACAATTATAGCCACGCCATGGCTTAGATAGCCGCCATCACGATGTATGGGCCCTCCACCAGTTCACACTATCCAGGCAGATTTGGGGTTGGCACTCCTGACATACTTTGATGTGCTCAACCAGGAGATAACTCAGATGGCGTCGGTCCCATCTCAATCCACGAAGAATCATGAGCACTGTAGCAATGCACGCGTACTTCATGCACTGTAGTAGGGGGCACGCGGGGTGGGGAGGGGGGAAGGGGTGTGGGACCCCCATCCTCCTAAAACTTTAGGGTTCTTTATCAGGCTGGATTTTTGCTCCTCTCGTCAAGGCGGTTCCAAGTGGCGGTCTTCACGTCGGAATCGGCCCACTCAAACGACATTTATGAGCCAGCCATGTGCAGGTCTGAGGTGTGAAGTGTGCCCCCCATTCATCAACCCATCAACGTTGAGCGCTCATATCTCGGCCCCGCAACACATCCAAATCCGTACAATTTTGAATGACTTGGAACATACACATCAAGGATTGGCCTCTTCCTTGCATTGCTGCTGTTTCTGACCCGCCCCCCCCCCCCTAACACAAAACACACACACACACACACACACTGGCTGCGCGTGCTTGCCTGCCTGCGTGTCACAACCCACCTGCTGGCGACCCACTGGTACAAGCCTGATGCACACGGCGCGCGCGCACGCGTGGTTGCACCCACCCCCACCCACCCACCCACCCACCCACCCATACGCACGCACGCACACACCCCTCGACCACCGCAGGAGGTTGCGTCTTTGCGTGTTGCTTCCGCCGTGTGTGGCCGTGTGGCTGTCACGCTCGGGCTGCCTGCATGGCGATGTGCGGTCATGGGCACAGTGGACAGCAGCGGCAGCGCTGGCAGCAGCAGAGTCAGTGACGCCAGAGTCAGTGACGCTGATGCTGGCGGTGACGCTGCTGGTGCTGGCGCTGGCGCTGGCACTGACGCTGCTGGCGGTGGCGGCGGTGATGGGGATGCCGCTGGCGGTGGCGGTGGCGGTGGTGGCAGCGTCAGCGGCGATTTGCTGCGTTCCACCAGCAGCCACATGCGCCGCCGCCTGCACGTGCCCGTGTCGCCCCTCCGCCTTGTTTCAATGACCCTGTCGTTGTGGTTTGACAGCGCGCAACACGCGTACGCAGCAGGGGGCGCCGTACGTGCAATTGCGGATGATGCAGCGTCTGCACTGGGCGCGGAGTGGCTCGCTGGAATTGGCGTGGGGGGGAGTGTGGCAGGCAGTGTGGGTGCACCACCCCTGCAGAAGAGTGGGGGAAAGGGGGGGGATGGACTGGAGGACGGTGGCAGTGGCAGCGGCAGCAGCAGCGGTGGCAGTGGCAGCGGCAGCAGCGGCAGCAGCAGCGGCAGCAGCGGCAGCAGCAGCGGCGGCAGCGTCAGCAGCGGCAGCAGCGCCGTCAGTTCCGGCCTGTCCGCGGGTGCGGTGGTTGGCATTGCGGTCGGGTGTGCCGCGGGTGCGGCCCTTGCAGCCGCTGCACTCCTGTGGGGGTTTACGGGGTCGGTGCAGCGGCAGCGGCAGCAGCGTTGGCTTGCGCACGCGTGCTGTTGCAACCGCAGTGCCCACTGTGACGACGGCACACACGGCAGAGGCATGGGAGCAGAGCCCAAGGGGGGGCCTTTGTCAGTGGGGCATGGTCTCGGCAGTGGCGGCACGCGGTGGCCCGTGCGCTCGCAGCTCTACCGCGGCACACCCACCATTGGCGTTGGCATTGGCGCTGCTGGCGACCCGGGGTGTCACCCGGGCCGGGGGGGTGTCACTGGCAAGGCTTGCGGCCACACGGGGACGGGGGGAGGGGGCTGCGACCCCAGGAGCTGGGCCACCCACGGGCCGGGGGGGCTCATGCGTGGGTCAGCACACCTGGAGGGAGGCGGACTGACGGACGATGATGCCACGACGACAGACGGGGGCAACGCATTCGGTGGGTGGGGGGGACATTGGGGGGGGGGGGGGGGGCACACACACACACACGCACACACACACATACACACGCACGCACACATGCACCCCCTCCCCCCAGGCGGCTCGCTGCCAGTGCCACTGCGCCGTGCCTTCCTGGCGTCCATGCGCGCGCAGGCAGCGTGCTCTCATGACGGCCACGATGCTGACGGGCACTTCCGGTCATCGTTGTGTAGTGGGGACGACGGTGGTGGGCACGTCATTGAGGGAGCAAGGCAGGCGGAGCAGCAGCAGCAGCGGCAGCAGCAGCAGCAGCAGCAGCAGGGCAGCACTGGAGCCGCGTCTGGCCCCGCGCCCACGCCCGCCCCGCCACCCTCCGCGGATGGCGGCGGCGACGGCGACGCCACCCCTTGGCTGTTTGAGGTGTTAGAGCGCAGGCGTGGGTCGTCTGACGCTATGGGGCCACAGACGCCCCCGCACCAATGATGCACGACGCAGGGCAGGGGGGGGGGGGGCAGGAGCACAAGCACAAGGCATGCCTCGGCCTGGTTGGCAGCAGCAGGAGAAATAGCAGGAATAGCAGCAGTATGTGTGGGATGTGGATGTGTGAGTTGCTAAATTGCAGAGTGGGGCCCCTTGACCCCTGTGTGTGGCGCCACCGCGGGCTGCCCTTGTAGCTTGACCTGTTGGTGGGCCTCGTACCTGCTCTTTCGTCAAGTCCCGCTCGAGCTTTGGAACCGTATGTAACCATGAGTGTGGAGCATGCACTGTGCTGTCGCTTGCTTGGCGCCCGCCACTACGTGGTTGGCGTTATCGTGGGCTGCTTTTGTACCACATAGTGAAAAAGGCGCTAGACATGATGCCAGAGGGGGCTGGCGTGTCAGTCGTGACCCGAGCCGGCGGCTCTGTGTTGTCGTCGTCGGTTGAGCGCATAGTAATGCTGATGTATGCCGACGATTATGTTTGTTCTCGCATGACCCAGCTCAGTTGGCGCTTATGCTGAAAATCCTTGACAAAGTGTCCTCTAGCTTTGGCATGCAAATCAACGCCGCCAAGACAGAAGTGATGATTTTGCCAGCAGATTTTGACGCGGATCTGCCCACGTTTGCGCTGACTGGTGGTGAAGTGAAGACCGTCTCTGCATTTAAGTATCTAGGGAGTTGGATAACCCAGAGTGGTGGTGTGGAAAAGGAGATCGGTGTGCGTGTCGGTCGCGCGCTGGGCGTGTTTGCGTCTTTTGATAAGATTTGGGCCAGCAAGAAGATGCAAGTGCAGTCTAAGATGCGGGTTTACAACACTTTCGTGCTGCCCCACTTTCTGTACGGCTGCGAAACATGGGCCCCTACTAAAACACAACTGACTCGATTGGAGGTTGCCCACTCTAACTGCCTTCGTCGCATTCTGGGTGTGCGCCTGGTCGACCGGCACAGATTAACTTATATTCGGCAGGCGTGCGACACTGAGCCAATTGAGAGCCTTGTGGCAAAGCGATCAATGCAGTGGCTAGGCCATGTGATGCGCATGCCGGCTTCTCGTCTTCCTCGTACGACTTTTGACTGCACAATGGATGTGGCTCGGCAGCAAGGCCGGCCTCCAGCCTCCTCCCGACACTATTTTCTTAAGCTACTGATTCAGCAGCTAGGCGAAACTAGTGGCACTCGTTCTGATTGGAAGACTTTTTCGGACACGGCGTTTGAGCGTGCTCAGGATAGGGTCGGGTGGAGAGCCGTGGTGTACGGTCCGGCTGCCCCTCAGGCGCCGGCCCCTCCACCACGGCGGTCAAGTAGATTGGCAAGCGCCACTTGACCCCCTATCCCCTAGAAGCAGTTAGGACCTATTTTGGAGGCGACGCACAACAGCTCTCCTTTTTGCTCTGGGACTACACGTTGGCAGGCAGCCGGCTGGTGGCTACCGCCCCTCACAAGTAATTGTTAGGGCCAGAACTGGACTTGGGTCTAGGCGGTGGTACTAGGACTAGAGGTAGTCTTTGCTGGAAAGCTGATGTAACTGTAACTGCTTTTGTAGCTTTACCCCCTTTTTGGTGCGCCTCGTGCCTGCTCTCTTAAGTCCCGCTGGAGCTTTGGAACCGATGTGTGAACGCCGGCAGTGGATTGTACAACTCTCATCATCATAACCACCAGAAGTGGATTGTAAAACTGTCGTCATTACATTGGGCGTAGCCGTGAGGACTCATACTGTTTAGAGAAAGTAGTGTTACACATCCACAGCCGGCGGTCACAATCAGTTCCAAAGTTCCAGCGGGACTGTCAGACAGCAGGCACAAGGCCCACTAAAAGGTCAAGCTACAAAAGTAGCCCACAGTAGCGCCACCCACACTAGTTGGTGGGCGCCAAGCAAGCAGCATCGCAAGCCAGGCACCACACGCAGCCCTGAAGCAGCTGTGGGCAGACCCAAGGTATAACCGGCTGTAAAGCCAGGACCATGAAGGGACCGTATTATACATACAGGGCCTGCCCACTACATTGGGGCTCGGTGCAGCCTCTCCGTGTGTGTTGTGGTGGTCCTCTGGATGGGTGGATGGATGGGTGATGCTGCAGGAGCGGAGCTCTTGTAGCCAGGGTCTGGTGGTGTGCTTGAGCCGTGAGGTCCCTGTGGCCACGGTGTGCCCTTGTCACGATCTGAGACTTCCTTTCCGACGTGGGTGTCGATGTGGTTCTCTAGATGGCTGGATGGGTGATGCTGCAGGAGCGGAGCTCCTGCAGCAGGGCGGCATGGGTCGGGGTTGTTGCCGTGGTAGGTTTTTTCGGCGGCGGCGCTGGGTGTTATCCACGTGGAAGTCGCTCAGGATCGCTGTGTTGGCGCGTGATCGGACTCACGGTTGCTGTTCTGATTTTTTGCGATTTGAAAATGTGTGAGGTTTGGACGGGCTTGGAGCTCGTTTGGCTGCTGACGCGAGCTGACGCGGACGAGACAATGCATCGGATACATATGCTTGCTTCGGAGCAGACGCTGTAGCAGAGCTGCAAGCCATTCACACTGATTTGCAGGTCGAAGAGTGCCCTCTCCTGTGCGCCCCATTTGCGCACCCGTTGTGCGCTCCCTTTACGCACCCCCCATGCGCGCTCCTCGAATTTCAGTGTAGTACCTCTTCCATCAACCGCCATTGTGAGCTGCTGCGTTCCAAGGCGCCAGAAGCGAGTTGATTTGTGTGCTTGCAAGATGATGATGAGAGTTTTACAATCCACTGCAAGATGGATCGAATCACAAGCCCAGCTGCTGCTGCCACCAGTTACAGTGAGTTAGTTAGTTACATCGGCTTTCCAGCAAAGACCACCACTGCCACCAGAGAAGTGAATGATAGGCAGGCAACACCGCCAGGCTCCCAGAAGCAGCGGTGGCAGATCGGATCTGTGTGCATGCGTTGCCACCCCTGCAGGCAAGGACCGCAACGTGTCGATGGAGCTGCACTCTGAGAAGCGCATCGCATACGATGACGCCGGTGGGTTGAACCTTCAACCCAGCCTGTGGGTGGTGTCTGGGGGTGGGGGTGCATGGGGTGGGGGTGCATGCCCACGGGCCCATGCGTGGTGCGGTGTGAATACCAATAGGCATCGCCACTTGCATGGGACGGTGCATTGGCAGTGCATGCATGAGGCGGCGTAGCACGGAGCGGTGCATGCTTGGGGGTGCATGGGAGCGGGCGACGGGGTCCTGTGGCATGTCCTGTGGCATCTAGGGGGCATAGATGTGTGTGTGTGGTGGGTGGGTGGGAGGGGGATATTGGTTGGGCGGGTGGATGGTTGGGCCGTGAAGACCACATGTGCGCGGCAGGTGGGGGTGGTTGTTAGGTGTTTGGCTGCGCATGCGAGGGGACGGCCGTGCATGGCGTGCACCAGTGCCTTGACTGCGTGTGGCCGCGGTAGGAGGAGGAGGGGGGGGGGGGGGGGGGGGGGTTCGCACATACATGCCTACACCCCTAGTAGTAGGGTCGCACCCGCGCGCCCAACACCTAACACACTCTCTCGGTGGCCTCTTCGGTGGCGTGCGCGTCCTTGACCTTCACACCTACAGCCTTCACCCCCCGTGCCGTTGTTGTTGTTGTTGTCCCCCCCGCGTGCGCGCGCAGGCGTGTGCAAGTTTGAGCTTGCCGCGCTGTGCCCTCACCGTCTGTTCAAGAACACCAAGAGTGACCTTGGCCTGTGTGAGTATGAAACGCACTCGGACCACATCGACTGGCCAGAGATCAAAGAGCTGTACGAGAGGCAGGCGGATGACAAGCTGCGCCCCCCCCCCACCACCCTGCCTGCCTGCTGCGCGCCCAGCCCCAGGCACACCACCGCATGCATGGTTCGGTGCCCAGCGCCACCCACCGTGATCAGCGCGATGCAGACATGAGCGCGTTAATAGTGGGCCAGCCCGTCGATGCCCGTCACGACGCGGCGAAGACGCGCCTGTCTCTCAGGCTTGGCGAGGCTGTCGTCCAGCCTTGGCGAGGCTGGCTCCCGGGCTCAGGGGCTCGGAGAGACGGCGCGGGGCGTAACCGCAGGACGTTGCCCGCCCCCGCGACCGTCGTCGCCTTTGCCGCCCTCGTCGCGAGTCGTTGCCAAGGATCACGGATTTTAAGTACGTGTGCAGAGCTCGCGTAGAGAATGACAGACTGTAGAGGTCAGGCCCCTTAGGGTGGAATATTCACACTGGCAATCGAGCTGCAGGATTCCTGGATGTCCAAAGCAGCCCAAGCGCTGCAGGCGCGGGAGCACTACTTTTGGTCCTGCCCCATGGCAGCGTCGGTCGTCGCGGAGCTCCTCCTTGGCCTGGGGCTCCCGGTAGCCGACGGGCCCTCTCGGGCGGACGTTTGGCTCCTGCGCCCCCCCCCGGCTGCGGTGGTGGCCAGAGGGCTGCACGCTGGGGCATGGGCTGTGGTGTGCGCAGCGGCAGTCGACGCCATGGAGCGTGGCCGCCGCCGCATGTGGGCAACCGTATTGGCGCCACCATCGGCCGGCCTGGGCCGCACCCCAGCTGGAGATGCGGCGGCGGTGGTAGTGGCGGGATGCCGCGCAGCGGCGGAGTTCTGGAGCCTCCTCCAGGATTTTGTGGTGGTCGGCCGCGTCCCGGCCACATGGGGGGTGCTCCCGAGCAACCACCCCTTTTTCGGCTGCCTGCCTGAGGGGGAGGGGCAGCGCACGGTCCTGAACCGGCCACCCATGCCTGCTACTCTGTAGGTGTGGGGCGCGGCCACCTGCCCTGACCCGTGCTCTGGGTCAGGGCAGGGGAGAGGTGGGAGTTTTTGTCATTGCTAGGGGTGGCGGCCGTTTGCCGCCCCGAATCTGGCCGAAACGACGTGACGTGTGGTGATTTGGTCAGGGGGACAAGCATGACCCCTGGGGTGTCGCCGACCACGGGAAAACTCACGCATGGGCTCACGAGAGAGTCACGCGTCACGTCGTCTAGGCTAGGTGCGGTCCGCATGGGCGGCCCCTGTAGCATGGTGAGCCTCCCAACTCTCCCCCCCCTTCCCCCCCCACCCCTGCCCTCCCGCGGGTGGGCCAGGATACCCGGCCCAGTTCTCGCCCGCCCTATACTTTTTTATGCTTTTGTTGGTGCAGGCCCGGCCTGTTCAGAGGGGGGTGGGCACATGCCCCCCCCGGTCCTGTCCCTCCTGTCTTTCTGTTTTCCCCTAACTAATTTTAGTTAGGATGTGCCCCTCACCGAGTCCTTCTGTGCCTTTCCCCACAAGGGGGGGGGCCTGCGAGAAGCTCAAAGTCGTGCTCGGTGCAACTCAAAGGGGTGGGCATGTGCCCAGAGCCAGGTTAAGGGTGGCAGGTTTCAAGTCCTGTGTGCTGGTTGAAATCCCAGTTAGAAATCCCCTTGAACGTTAGATGTTGCGGCCCGGCTTTTCATCCTTTTTGGGGCCACGTCTTGGCCGCGCTCCCTCCTGCGAGAGGGGGGTCTGTCCTTAACTGCCCACACCCTCCGGGGTGTGCGGCGGTGCTTCCTGCCAAATTGGCGGGATATGCGATTGTCCAACCATGTCCAGTGCTTTTGTGTGGGGAGGAGCCTAACTATATGTGTGTACTCCCCGGGGTTTTCCAGGCAGACCGGGGTGTTTTTTGGCTTGAGGGTCCCTGACTTTTTCTGGTACAGGTTTTGCCCCTTTGCAGGACCCGCTTACGCGACGCAACCCTCCAGCGGGGGGCAATGCTACTTTTTTCAGGGGGAGGGAGAGGGATGGTGCTGAGGCACCCCGGGCCGTGTGGGACCCCGGGGGTGGCGGAGGAGTTGAGGTGGGAACGAGTTAGGGGCGTGCCGCCTCAGTGTTTGTCGAGTGTGGACATGGGCTCGCAATCCCGCACCTGGCTCTCAGAACCGTGTGGGTAGTATTTCTTTGCGGTTTGTCACGACGGGGCAGTGTGCTGGGGGGTTTGGTGTCCGCCTCGCTGGCTGTAGAAGTAGCTTTGGGTCTGTGATTTTACTCAGGGTCTAGGCGCCCCGTTGTGTCATGCAAACGACGACGACTGGATGTCCGCCCAGCTGCATATGGTGGGCGCTAGTGATGAGGAGTTACTGTACATGCTGCTGCGTGCCAGCTGTTGCAGTCTGTTGCAGACCCGCCAGCTAGACGTAGGGGCCCCTTCCCACCCAGCCGAAATCGGCAGTTTTCGACTGTTTCGGCAGTTTTTGTGTTCCCACCCAGCCGAAAATCGGCTGTTTATGGCGGGCGGAATCAGCCGAATATCGGCTGAGGACTGCCGAACTGTCGAGTGGTAAAATCGGTGTCGGCAGTTCGGCTGTTTGCACCCCACCTCTCCGACGTGTCCCGCGCGGCACTCCCCGTCCTCCCCTGCTGCCAAGAGCCTTGCCATGCCCAGACGCTGCCCAGGCCCAACACGCAGCATGCAGCAGGGCATGTAGCAACAGCCCATGGGCATGCAGCAGCGCATGGGCATGTAGCAGCAGCAGCCCATGGGCTGCAGTAGAAGCCCATGGGCATGCAGCAGACCACGGGCATGCAGCAGCCCATGGGCATTCAGCCTGGAGCCCTGGCCCTGGCCATTTTTATGAATCTGCCAATCCATGCCGGTGGGAACACAGATTTGGCAGTTTGGCTGTCCCCAACTGCCGAGCCTTCAGGCCCAAACTGCCGACTCGGCTGGGTGGGAAGGGGCCCGTAGTGACTACGTATCCTAATCAGATGCAGGAGAGGAGAGAGTTGTGCACAGTTTTACACAGTCTGGGTATGCACCTGTCTGTAGTGTGCTGGGTGTGCAACTGTGGGTGCCCCGAGTTGTGCGTGCGGGGTAGTGCATGTGTGTGCTCCCCACGTGTATTGCCCTGCACTGCGAGTGAAATTTTCCTAGGGGGGCAACGCAGGGGCCCAGGGGGGAAATGCAGGGGCAGTGCAAGGGCTGCACGCCCGCAGTGCCCCCCATGTGCGCTGCACACGCGTTGCATCCGCACTGCGCAGGCACAGCCCGCACGGGCACGCGTGCCAGCTGTGCAGGTGCGGTGCATAAGAGGGGGAAGTGCAAGGGCTGCACGTCTGCAGTGCATCACCATGTGCAATACACACGCGTTGCATGCGCACTGCTCACGCACAGCCTGCACGGGCACACATCCCGAGCTGTGCGTGTGGGGGGGTTGTGCAGGGGCTGTGCACCCGCTGCGCACACGCTGTGCCGCCAGGCACGCACAACACACGCAAAACACCTGCACAGCACACGCACAGCCGGCACGCTGCGGTGCAGGGGCTGTGCCCCTGCCAGCACTGCACCCGCGGTGCACGCGCGTGCGTGGCGGCGAGCACAGCCCCTGCACAGCCTGTGCATTACCCCTGCACTGCCCCCCTCGAATCTGGTAGGGTGGGAAGTTGCGCAAGCGCTGGGCCTCTGGTCACAGGTTTTGGCGCAGCTTCACACCCATGCAGTCGTACGCCCTGGCTGCACCCTCCTCCCGAGGCGCAGCGTAAATTCCTCGCGCGGTCCATCATCGACGCATGGTACTCTTGCAGGC
Source organism: Chlamydomonas sp. UWO 241 (assembly GCA_016618255.1). Lineage (NCBI taxonomy): Eukaryota > Viridiplantae > Chlorophyta > Chlorophyceae > Chlamydomonadales > Chlamydomonadaceae > Chlamydomonas > Chlamydomonas priscui. Next base: position 19,011 of record VFSX01000038.1, on the reverse strand, counting down.
TGTCACTCGAGTTACATCAGTGCACCAGTGCAAGCAAGATGCATCCCTGTACGCCCCTGTACAGCGGTGGCGGCTCACTCGGGGCCGAGAGACTGTGTCCGACTGTGTGTGTACGCAGATGTCTGCCTCAGGCCCTCCCGCCAGGGATGAGACATACCGCTGTTTGGGACGTAGCGAACCGGTATTACACGTCCCGGGCCGCATTTTGAAAAATACGGATAAATAAACGCGATAAATACCGCATCCTGGTGATCCGGCGTGGCAAAACCTGTACAACTTCTTGGATACTCGACGGAATTCGATGAAAATTGGCTCTCTGGAAAGCGTTTGAAAAGAGAAACAGGGAACAATCAAGAAATCAAGGAGATGGCTCCATTCGGGCGCCCTCCAGAGCCTGAAGCAGATCCACACTTCGATCCACACCTATCGGTGACCCGCGAAGCGCCGGAGCGCAACCGGCACTCCTCTGGGGCCCCAGAGGGTAGGTGCACCCACTTGGTATACCTGTAAACACCTCACTCCAACATCTACTCTCGTTGCTGCCTCCGACATTAATATTGCCATCTGCGTGTACCCCTGGGGCTCGATTAACGGAGTCGCGTTCTTGTCGCCGAGCCCTGGACCCAGCAATGCGGCGCTGCTGGTGACGAGGATCTCCGTGCCGCTGACGAGCGGGGTAAAATACGACTGGCCCGGCTCCTGCTAGACTGCCCCTCGGTGGAACACTTCAGGAGCGGCTTGCCCGGCGCTGCCATGGCTTGGCGAGTAGCCGCGGCGCTGCCGCGGCCCGTGCTGGGAGACGGCCCTTATCCTCCCCCCATGCAGGACGCCATGCGGCACCGATCTCGACGAGTTGATCGACGAGCGGAGGAGCTGGCGCCCCCGTCAATGCATGCTGGACATTGGTCAAGATGGCTGCCCGTGGAGGCGGGCTACCATCACGGCTTCAGCGGTGGCGACCGCCGAGGCAACACAGAGTAAATCCGCTTCACCAATCGCAGCGTTCGTCACCGCGCTCATCCTCGGGGTCGCTCGTCTGCCGGTGACTGGCGTTGGAAGGTCTTCAGGCAGCCTCCATGACAACTCTGTCGTCCATGCACCCCTGGAGGGTGGGACCTGGCCATGCATGAGGCATGGGGCGCCGGCTGAGCCCCATGCAAACGAGAGCTGGACAGCCATGCACTGCCAGGCGGGGACCGTTCCAGTCAGCGCCAGTCGGCTCTGCCGGCTTGACTGGCCACAAGGCCACTACTGTGACCCTGAGGAAGGTCCTCTCCTACATGCTCCTTGCCAGACATGTCTCTCAGAGACCGCTGTTTGGGGTAGTCTAGCCGGCGGGAGCGGTAGTCTATCGGCCGGGAGCCGGCGGTACTCTAGTACTTAAGTGTGCTGGAGTATCAGCGGGTGTCTCTAGTAGAAGAGTGCCTGCTTAGCTGGAAACCCCGTGTTACTGTTACTGCGTGGAAGACCTTGCTGATCAGGAATGGTACACGTGTGTGCTGGGTTGCAGCCCAGCCCCTCCCCCCCCCCGCCCCCGCCCAACAACCATTCTTCTGCAGCTGTGCCATGACCGGTCGGTTGTTGATTTACTCCGACATCCCCTCCTCCTCGTACTCGTCGCTGTCTCCCACGTTGCCCTCAGCGCGGAAGACCTCGTCGATGTCGGAGCGCGGCATCGGGTTGGCTGCGACGTGCGCCTTGTGAGCGACCTTGGACACGACCTAGGGGGGGCAGGGACAGAGCAGGCGAGCCGTGTGCGTTGGCACGGGTGGCACACGGTGGCACGCGGGGGGGGGGGGGGAGGGGAGGGGGGGAGTTGTCCGCGACGTGCACCACCGTGCGCGCTTGTTGTTGTTGTAACGTGGGGCGGAGCACAATGTACACACAAGGCATATGTAGGTCATCCAGCATCACCAGGATTGGAGGAGGTACCGATTCAGCCAAGCAGCCCAGACGCCCCCCCCCCCGCCCCCGCACTGCCCTCCCTACCGCCCTGCCGCCCCCTGCCCCCGAGGTCTCACCTTGGCCTTGTACTTGCCAGCCACCGTCTTCTTCAGCGCAGACCGCACAGCGTTGGGCGAGACGTACGCAGGGTTCTCGTACAGGGTCGACCCGCCAAACGAGCCCTCAAAGATCTGAAGAGAGAAGCGGGGGCGGGGGTCAGTCAGCCAGTGAGTTGACGGCAGGGTGCGTGGGGGGTGGGGTGGGGTGATGTGGCACATGCGCAGGTTTCTCGTTAAGAGTGGCATTGCCAAACAAGCCCTTGTAGACAAAAGGGGGTGGGGTTTGGAGGGTTTGGGGTGCGGGGAGGGGGGGAGGGGGGGGCATGGGCTCGGCGCCGGTAGGTTGGGAAACCCTGGGACGCTCTCACAGTCACGAGCTGGGGCGTGCCCCCCCCCCCTCTCCCTGTGTCTGTCTGTCACCACCAATATACACACACACAGTCAGAACCGATACACACACACACACACACTCACACTCACACACACACGCGCCCCCTCCCCCCTCCCCCCGCCACCTTGATTGGGTTCATGCACATGCGCGGCCCGACCTCCACGAGCGTGTCCTCGCCCTTCTCGCCCTTCACAGGCGTCACGACCTGGGGGTGGGTGGCAGCGTGAGGCAGTGAGAGCGTGGCAGCGTGGCAGCTTGAGAGAGTGAGAGCGTGAGTCAGTGAGCGAATGCAAGAGTGAGCGTGTGAGAGTGTGAGAGAGTGAGAGAGTGGGAGAGTAAGAGAGAGCGCGAGCGTGTACGTATGCGTGTGTGTGTGTATGTGTGTACATGTGTGTGTACACATGTGTGTGTGCAACGACATGTGTGTGTGTGTGCACATGTGTGTGTGCGTGTGTGTGCATGTGTGCGTGTGTGTGCATGTGTGCATGCGTGTGTGCATGCATGCATGCATGCATGCATGCATGCGTGCGTGTGTGTGTGTTGCCGTTGCCGCCGTCGCATCTGCCGCAGCCGCCGCCCTCCTCCCCACCTCCCTCACCCCCTCTGCCCCGGCGTCCCCCACCTCCACCACTGCCGCCCCATCCGCCGCCCCCGCCGCCCCCGCCACTGCAGGCTCCCCCTCCTTCCAGGGGTGGGACCACGCAGCCGGCACCACCGACTCGCCCACCACCCCCCAGAACGCCCTCACTACCACTAACGTGCACACCCCCTCCGAGCTCTCCAACCTCGGCACAGGGTTTACAGACTACGACGGCCCCTCCACGCACGAGTCCCCGGCCTTTGTCGCCCGCAAGGGCAAGGGCTCGATGATCGAGGCCATCAAGATCCGCGAGGCATCTGCAGGCATTGGTCAGCGCATCACCCGCTCCATCACCCGCTCCATGTCCCTCGAGCAGCTCCCCCCCTCCGGCCACGGGATGGGACAGGAGTAGGCGGGCCCCACCCCACCGACGGGCAGGACGACTAGCCACCGTCCCTGAACCATCCGTCCCCCCGGCTACCAAGCGCCCCCACCTCCTTAACCCACGCCACGAGCTCATCGCGGCCACCTACAACTGCACCCTTTGGGGTGCGGCAGATGGCTCACGCTACAACCCCATGGCACAACCCCTCGCTCTCGCCAAACACCTCGCACATCTCTGCATCAACATATGCGGCCTCCAAGAGGTGCGGCACCCCGGCTCCGGTAGCCAGCCGCTCGAAGAGAATGGCTACCACTTCATCTGGTCCGGTGGGACCAAACACACCCACGGCGTCGGCACCCTCCTCTGCCCTGACACCGCCAAGCTCCTCCTCAAAGAAGGCGGCTACGCCGCACTCAGCGACCGCATCCTCGTCCTACGCTTCCGCTCTGCCGGCGCCCCTCCCGTCACCGCAGTCATCGCTTACGCCCCCACAGACGCCGCCGATGACGCAGTCGCCAAGGACGCGTTCTACGAACAACTCCACCGCGATGTGCTCTCCCAAACCCCCACCAACCACTTCCTTCTGGTCCTAGGCGACTTCAACGCCAAGATCACAGCGGTATCCCCCGACGCCCACCCGTCGGTGGCTCCGTACGCGTGCCCCCCCCTCCACCGCCCCTCCTCCTTCTTCCCCCCCAACTCCCCCCTTGCCGGGTTCCACCACAAACCTGGCATCAGCGACAACGGCCACCGGCTGCTCGACCTGTGTGCCGCCCACAATCTTGCCGTCACCTACTCCTTCTTCCACCACCCCCTTCGAGCGTATTTTCCTGGTACAGCAACACCCAAAAAGACTGCAACACCCCAGACTACATCCTCGTCCGCCGCCCTCACCTGGGCTCTGTGCAAGACGTGCGAACTCGATGCCCCAAGACCCAAGGACTCGACACCATCGCCCGCTCTGACAACGCCCTTGTCACCGCGCGCATTCTCTTCCGCTTCTCCAGAGCTTGGAACATCACCCACTCCCGCCGTCCTTCTCCGCCCTGCCGCTATTTCACCGATCTGCTCCGAGACCCTGACACGCGGCTCCACTTCGCGGCAGCAGTCGAGGAGTCCCTCGCCACCTTCGCCCCGTCCCCGAACCTCCCCACCTTGGACCAGATGACGAGTCACCTCACCGCGACCATCCACTCTGCGGCCAGATCCAACCTGGGCCCCCGCCCACGCGAGGTCCCCATCCACTTCTACCCCCCCCGGGAGACACTCAAACTCGCCCACGACCTGCAGTCCTTGCGTTCCGACAGTGCACTGACTGGCAATCGTGACGCGCCCAAGGAGGCGCGCATGACTGCCGAGCTCAAGTCCGCCATCGCACGCGCAACCAACAAGCACTGGGACGGTGTCGCTCAACGCGTGCAACACGATTTTGACGACAACAACCCCCACTCCGCCCACCGCATGCTGTCTAAACTCGTCGACCGCCCCCCTTCCGCCGCCCTCCCTGCCCTCCGAGTTGGCGACCACCTGTGCTTTGGAGCTCAGGCGGTGGCAGACGCGTTTGGAGAATACTTCCGTGTCCTCCACACTCCACTCCGCTCGGAAGTCGATGACGCCACTCTCGCCTCCCATCTCATCTACACACCCACCATCCCCGCACCGCCCCCCTCCCCCTCCTCCCCCCCCCACACTTTCGCCCCCCTCCCCTCCCCTCCCTCCTCCGCCCCCCCTTGACTCCCCTCCCTCTCTGAGCGAGGTGGTCTCCGCGATCAAATTCCTCAGAAACTCCGCCCCTGGCTCTGACGACATCACCTCCCCTGTCCTCAAACACGGCGGCACTGCAACCGCCACTGCCCTCCACCAGATCATCCTAACTTGTAAAAAACACCACCTCCATCCCCGCCGCGTGGAACCAAGCAGACATCTGCTTCCTCTACAAGGGCGCATCCTCGGGCCCACCGACACTTAGCAAGTCCTATAGCGGCATCTCCCTCCTGCCCGTCGCTGGCAAGGTCTACACCCACATCCTGTTCAACCGCCTCAAGCTCCAGCTGGAACCCACAGTTCCCAGTTCGGCTTCCGACCGGGCCGTAGCACCTCCGACGCCATCTTCACCCTACGACGCCTCCAAGATGAGTCAACACAGCGCCCGCGCCCCCCTCCATGTGGCTTACGTCGATCTGCCCAAGACGTTCGACAGTGTCAACCACGCCGCCCTTTGGAAAACCCTCCTCAATCGCGGCGCGCACCCTGCCCTCCTCGCACGCATCGAAAGCCTCTACTCTGGTGCCACCGCCAGAGCCCGAGTCCACGATGCACTCCGCCCCCTTCCCTGTCAAAGCTGGCGTCAAACAAGGCTGCCTCCTCTCCCCCCTCCGCTTCAATGTGTATATCGACACCGTTGTTCGGTCCCTGATTGCCCAGCTCCCCAACGCTGGCATTCAAATTGGCTACGTGATCGACGGAAAACTGTACACTCCCGAGTCCCGCAAGGATCCCCCCCCTCCTTCTCTACGCCGACGACATCGCCCTGCTCTCCCCCTCCGAGGACGACCTCCGCACCATGCTCACCCTCCTTGACCGCATCTGTTCAGACCTGGCCCTTGCGATCAACTACGACAAAACCGTTGCACAATCCCTTGGCCACCCGTCTGCCCACACCGCCCCCTCCGCCCCCATCACCATCCCCTCCAACTCCTCATCTACCCCCCACCTGGTCCACCCCACCTCCGAGTTCAAATACCTGGGAAGTATTCTGACCTCCCCCGCCGCCCCCATGATGACGCTCCCAACACGTCCGATTCCGACATCCTCGATTCAGAGATCTCACGCCGGATCGGAAGTGCCTGGTACGCCTTCAACCGTCTTACTCCTCGGTTCTGGAACTCCAACTCAATCTCTCCCACTACCAAGATCCACCTCTACAACGGCTTCGTGATCTCTGCCCTATTGTATGGCTGCCAGACATGGACGTTGAACAAGGCCCACCTCCACCGACTTGAAATTACCCACAACCGTTTCCTCCGCCTCCTCAAGGGCATCCCTCTTCACACCACAGAACACACCTCCACCACCACGATGCATGCCAGAACCGCCTGTACGTTCCCCATCATCGACACGATCAACAAGCACCGAGCTACGTTCATCGGCTCCCTCATCCGCCGCCTACCACCTCCCCCGTCCCCCCGCCCCTCCATCTTCACACCACCGCCCCTCCTTCTCCCCCCGCACTCCCTCCCGACATCATATACCCCCCCACTGCCGCCCTTTTCGCGTACCGCCGACCGGACATGACTTCGCTCTATGCCGGCGGCGCCATCACATCCTACCGGCTCAGCGCCGGTGACTTTTTCGCCCACTCCGTCAAGTTCCGTTCCTCCGCAAACACCCACTTTTCCAACTTCAAACGCGATATTGAATGAGGTTATTCACCCTCTTGTTGGCGCACGGTTGGTCACCCGCCTCCAAACGAAATCCCCTCGATGATGACCAGAAACAGCATATCTAGGTCTGCCGTTCAGAGTTCTCTGTAACGATCTCTCCCTCTCTCTCTCGCTGTGTGTGTGTGTGTGTGTGTGTGTGTGTGCTGTGTGTGTGCAACGAGGCATCGCCCCCCCCACACACACACCTGGTAGTTGCGCATCCAGATGCGACCGTCTGCGATGGCAAACGAGATCACGTGGTCGAAGAACGGCTTCGACTTGTGGTGACGGCGCGGTGTGGTGAAGACCTGCAAGGTGGGCTCAGTTCAGTTCAGTTCAGGGGGGAGAGGGAGGGGGGGAGGGCGGGGGGGTTAGTAATGGACTTGGGGTGACGGCGCAGTGTGGTGTGGTGAAGACCTGCAGGTGTGGAGTGGGGTTCAGTTGTTATTGTTGTTGTTGTTGTTGTTTTTGTTTTTGTTGTTGTTTTTGTTGTTGCTGTTTTTTGTTTTTGTTTTTGTTGTTGCTGTTTGTTGCTGTTGTTGCTGTCGTTGCTGTCGTTGTTGCTGCTGCTGCTGTCGCTGCTGTTGCCGTTGCTGTCGTTGCTGTTGCCGTTGCTGTCGTTGCTGCTGCTGCTGCTGTTGTTGTTGTTGTTGTTGTTGTTGTTGTTGTTGTTGTTGTTGTTGTTGTTGTGTTGTGTTGTTGGTGTGTGTGTGTGGGGTGAGTCCGTGTGTGTTGGGACTGTGCCTTGTGAATGCCCCCCCCCCTAAACAAACAACCCTCCCATGAACGCTCCCATGAACGCCCCCCCCCCCCTCCGTCCGTCTTACCTTCCCCACCTGCGCCAGCATCTCCTTGAGCAGCTGCAACCAACGCCCCGCCCCACACGCCCCCCCCCCCGCACACAGACACCCACCTGCGCCAGCATCTCCTTGAGCAGCTGCAGGTGCGGCTGTTCATCAAACGCAGTGTGGAAGGACAGCACCGGGCGGGACCCCTTCAGGTGGTTGCCGGACAGCTTGAGCTCAGCCATTGTGTGGATGTTCTGCGTGGTGTGCGTGTGTGCGTGTGTGCGCGCGCGCGTGTGTGTGTGTGTGTGTGTGTGCGTGTGTGTGTGTGTGTGTGTGTGTGTGTGCAACATCGATGCACCAGGTTTTCGCATGATGGCGGCTTATTGACACGCGGAAATAGACCCGCAGGGCCGCTTTGGAGCGGTCGGGGTCGATCGTTTGGTGCGAGAGTGCTCGCCGATGTTCACACGCTCCGCACAAATTCGAGCCGCGCTTCGCGCGGCTGTGTGACACGGGGGGCCACGCCAACCGACCCTCACCTGGGTGACGCACGTGGCAGCGTCACGCCTGTGCGCACCACTGGTGCGCGTGTGTGTGCATGTGTGTGTGTGTGTGTGTGTGTGTCAGTGGTGCAGAGAGGCGTGATGCGGATGCATGCATCACACGGGAGGGTCGTTTGGCGGGACCTCCGCGTCACGCCGGGACCGCAGAGCTCGAGGCGTTTTTGTGTCGCCGATTTTCACACTTTCGCGTCAAAATATCGACCCCAATCGCTCCGAAGCGGCCGTGCGGGGCTGGTTCCGTGTCACAACGCCATCACGTAGAAAACGTTCTGTATCACTGGTGAGTGTGTGTGTGTGTGTGTGTGCGCGCGTGTGTAACGCTTGATTGTAACGCTTGGTTGATTGATTGGTTGTGTTCTGCGTGCATGTGTGTGCATGCAAGTGTGCATGTGTGTGTGTGTGTGTGTGTGTGCGCGTGTGTGCGTGTGTGTTTGCACACGTGTGCGTGCGTGTGTGTGTGTGTGTGTGATTTTGACTCCGGTTCACCACAGATCGCCGCTGCCTCACGGTCCGCTTCCGTCAGCAACTCACTCTACAGAGTCCTTCTTCTGTCATCCACGCCGCCCCACGTCGACTACCTGGCCCCACATGTTCCCCTCCACCGCCCCATGCGCCCGCAGTCCCCGCCCCATGGTGACTGCACCCTCCCCCCCCTCCTGCATCCCTCTCCCCCTCCCCTCCTGCAACCCCTCTTCCCCTTCTGCACCAACCCTTCCATTCACAGAGCGAGCATGTCGTCCGCCACCTACCACCTTCTATCGGCCGACCTCTGCCTACCTGTTCAACCTACCTGTTCATCCCACCATGAAGATCGGCGGCGGCGATGATGATCGGCCGACGTCCTGCTACCTGTCCCTACTGAAATCCCCAAGCCCACGGATATCCTCTGGTGCTAGCGCATATGGCTGGTCACCCGCAGCAAACGAACTTAAGATCCAAGGGTGTTTTCGACTTCTGAAACGATTGACGGTGTGTGTGCTTAAGTTAGCACAGGCATGAGCCATAATCTAGGTTGCCCGTGCGGTGGGAACTGTAACAAATGTCTCTCTCTCTCTCTCTCTCTCTGTGTGTGTGTGTGTGTAAGGGGGGGGGTAGGGCAGCCGGAAGACAGCAGGGCCTTTGGCAGCACCTGTTGAGGGACCCATCCAAACACCCTCCGCATACGCACACTCAACGCACACGTAGCCTAGCCTAGTATTGCAGGGGGTTTGAAACCTGCAGAGGTCGGGTCAGGCGACTCGGAGTATGACCCCCTTTCCCCTCCCCCCCCCCTTCCCCCCCTTCCCCCCTTCCCCTTGCGTCTCCCCCTCTCATCTGTGCACCCCCCCCCCATCTGCGCACCTGCACGTGGAACTTGACTGACGGCCCTGCTGGCGACTTTGCGATCCAGATGTACAGGTCCTGCTTCTTGCGCACCTCAAAGAACATGACAGAGTTGCATGACTTCATGTCGGCGACCTGTGTGAGCAAGGGGGGGGAGGTAAGGCAGCCAGGGGCAGGGGCAGAGGCATGAGTGCAAGACACACAGGTGCAGGGGGAGGGGGGAGGGGGGAGTGTCCAGCCCGGATACTATGTGTGTCGCCGGCACACATTGGTCGCACACGAGAGCAATTGAGCACATTGGACAACGCAAGGCTGGGGCGGGCAAGCCGGTGGTCTCTCTCTCTCTCCCTCTCTCTGTCTGTCTGTCTGTCTGTCTGCCAGGCGGCGAATCCCGTGCGGATGACTGGACACACGCACGCGGGAAATCAATGTCCAGAGATACGCACACGAGTGTGGGGTGTGAAGAAAGGTGGGTAGGTGAGGTGGGGTGGGTTGAGCTGGGGGTGGGGGGACTGGACACTCGCGCGCCAGCGCGCGCGGCTGGCTGTGGGGGTTTGTTGCGCCACCAGGTTATGACCGCCGCGCCCGAAGGGCAGGCTCAACCCTACACCCTTCCTTAATGTCAGCAACCAGCATGCGTGTGCGTGCCCGCTGTGACACAGGCGCTCGCTCGAGTGCAGTTGACCAGCGAGCGCCCCCTGATGTTGCCAAGCTGTGGCGATGGTATGCACATCTGCTTCGCACGTACAGTACTCACTGCTCGCTCGAGGCGGGCAGGCAGTGTTGATGACACACGCATAAGCAAGCGCCACCAGTCCTGCAATGCCAAAAGAGGCAGCAGCAGCAGCAGCAGCAGGCCTACCTCATTCAGCACGTTGCGGTCGCTCTTGGTGTCAAGCTTGGAGTCCCGCTTGGAGTGAGGGAGCAGGTCTGCGACGTCGGTCATCAGGTGGCGGAACCTGCGTCCAGCAGGCGGGGCTTGGTGCAGGCTGGGCTGCTGGGGGGAGCGGAGCCGCCATGCATACATCCCATGCATACCTATCCATGCACCTAGGATGGCGGCTCGCGTCCGGCATCGCCCTCGTCCACGTGCATCAGAGGGGAACACCACTCTCGAACTGCATCGATCGCACTCGCATGGGCTCAGCGCTGGTGATTCCGCCAGCGCCGAGCCGCCAGAAAGCTGCTGACTTGCAGCTTTCTTTCCACGCCCCTCACCTTGAGGTAACCCCCCTTGTAGACAGAATAAGACATTTCTCGTTGTGCTTAAACGCCCCCTCGGACGTGCCGGGCGCGGAGGTGCCTGGCGCATCGTCGGCGGATTTGGGCACAACGCCCACAACAGCCGAAGGACGGGGGCGTTTGGGCATCTTGGTGCCTGTGCGTTGGAATGTGTATTTGCTCACTGCTTGCGCAAACTAAATGTCGGCGGACACCACAAGGGTTTTGACACCAACACAAGGGTTTTGACACCGTTTTCACTCCTAGAGAGAAACTACCCGGCACAGTCTCTCCCAGCATGTAAACTACAGAAGACATATTATGACTCGAGAGATGAGCAAGCTCTGTGTGTTTGTATACGCAGCGGATAGTTATGTTGGGCGCAGCGTCGCCGCCGAGTTCCAGGTATGCTCGCTTGCAGGATGTGAGAACACGCGCTTGTTGGAGACGCAGGATGCAGCGCGGAGCGATCAGCGGGCGCGTTGTGCACCTTACACCCACCCAACATCGACGAGTGAACTTCGAACTGCCCCGTGATTATGTGCCACCTTGCAGGCGCGTGGTGGGTACGACGTACTGTGCGCCAACACTGGTACCGACGGCCCAGAGTATGCGTCGGCGTCGTACACGGTGAGCAGTGGTGCTGGGCTGGGCATACCGGAGCACTCAGGCAGGCGTGCTGAGCAGCATTGCGGAGCGGTTCGGTTGAAACTGTTGCAGGCAAGCAGGCAGCGCTGCTGGACAGGGCACCCGTGATGCTGCAAGCAGCCACCGGAGCCCTCCGCGCCACGCCACGCCATGCCATGCCATGCCATGCCATGCCATGCCATGCCATGCCATGCCACGCCATGCCACGCCACGCCACGCCACGCCACGCCACGCCACGCCACGCCACGCCACGCCATGTCATGCCATGCCATCAAGACGCATGCCACGCTGCCGTCCTCTCCCTCCCTCCCTCCCTCCCTCCCTCCCTCCCTGGGTGGGTGGGTTGTTAGCTCCACCAGAGCTCCCCATGAGAGCACCACGAGAGCACTCCAATACGACTACCCCATCAGAGCACCCTAGCTAGCCAGGGAGCCTCAGTGCAGTGAGAGCTGAGCTGAGTGAGCGAGTACATCGATCACCCGAGTACATCTGATCACTGCGCCCCAAACCCAAGCCCAAACAGCTCAGAACACACAGGCTGAGGAGATGCAGCATGCGAGGTGGAGAGTACGCAGGCAGCCAGGCGCAGGCTGGCAGGCAGGCAGCAGATGACTGCCTCCAACACGTGGCAGTCTGGGCCTACGCCCTCAGACCGACTTGACCCTCAGCCCCCCCTCCCCAAACCCTGCAACCCCAATCTCTCTCTCTCTCTCTCACTCACTCCAGGTCGTGTTGATGACGCCCGAGGAGGCAGCAGAGGCGCGTGCAGACACAGAGGCGGCGGCCGCATTGGCGCACGCAACAACGGGCAAGGGGGGCAAGGACGCGGGAAAGGTGGGTGCGGGGGTGTAAGAGAGGGGGGGGGTAAAAGGACCCCTCCCCCCACACACGCACTCCCCGCCTGGCCTGCTGACTCTGTGTTCCATGCTGCCACATACACATACACGCATGAACACACAAACTAACGTTCCACCCACCCACCCACCCACCCACAAGGGTGGTGCCAAGGGCGGCGCTGCTGCTGATGCTGATGCGGGCCCAGAGGTGCCACCTGGCAGCAGGCTTGCGGCACACCCGGAGTATGCGCCCAGCCATGTGATGAGTTTGGAGTGTGGGGAGGAGGAACTGAGGGCACGGCTGGCGGGTGTGGAGGCGGCAGAGGGGGAAGCTGCAAACAAGGTGTGTGGGTGTGTGGGTGTGTGGGGGCGGACACATTGGGGTGGGGGGGCTGAGATGGAAGCTGCAAAGAAGGTGGGCAGTGTGTGTGAGTGTGTGTGTCTGTGTGTGTGTGCGGGGTGTGTGTACGTGTGTGTGGGGGGAGGGCACAGCTTGGGTCCCAAGCACCAGCCGCATTCCCTCGTCATGGACACTGCCGTCCCCCCCCCCCCCCCCGACACACGCCACCATGACCACCGCCACGCGTGCGCACACACACACACACACACACATGTGCATGCATGTGCACATGCACACATGTGCACGCACACATTTACACACGCACGCATGTGCACGCACACATGTATCCTCACACGTGCGCACCCGCGCATCCACGTGCACCCGCCCACTCACCCACCCACCCACCCACCCACACGCCCGCAGGCAAGTGAGGCCGCTGGCGCCTCCTCCGCCCCGCCCCCTCCCCCTCCCCCCAAGCGTGGCAAGGCCCCTGCGGTCCCACTCGTGCCTGAGCACAACAACGATAAGGACTTTGCGCGGCGGTTGGAGGCATGGGGAAAGGCGAGGGTGGAGGAGGCAGAGGACCTGGCAGTGCGCACGTCTGCTGCAATGGCGCGGTGGGGGCGCAGGTAAGGAAGGAAGGAGGGGGGAGGGTGGGGGTGGGGGGTGGGGCAGCAGCAGCAGCAGCAGTGGGGATATGGGAGCGGCAAATGCGTGGCAAACAGGGCACGCGTGCAGCCCGCCCGCACACCCACCCCCTTGCTCCACACACACACACACACACACACACACACACACACACACACACCTCCCCTCCCCTCCAGCCACGCTCCCCTCCCCTCCACGGCGTGCGGCAGCAGCAGCCGCAACCCTCGTGGCGTCGAGGCGGCGCGCGTGGCTGGAGCCTCTCTCTCGTTCCCTCGCTCTCTGTATATGTTTAGTGTAAACATGCACGCACATGCACACGCGCACGCGCACACACATGCCCACAGGCGCGCAGCGGCCGCAGCAGCGGTGGAGGCAGCAGCAGCAGATGCAGCGAGCCTGAAGGCGCGGCGACGGCGCGCGCGGCTCGAGGCACTCTCCACTGCTGCCTGCGCGTTCACTGGCACGGGTGGGTTGTATTTTCTCGGGGGGGGGGGGGGGACTCCACCCCCCCCGCCCCACCCCACCTCCTCCCCGTCCCCCACACCCACTTACCCGCCTGTCCTCCTCGCCCTCCCCCCTCGCCTCACAGCAGCTGTCACTGATCTCTCTCTCACTCACCGCCACCTTGGGCGCCGGTCACGAGGCTGCTGCTGCGGGTGTGGCGGAGGAAGCAGGCACGGGCATGGGCATGGGCACAGACGCGGAAGTTGCATTGGAGATGGAGATGCCACAACACGACGGTCTGCTGGGACTGCCGGTGCACGAGGTGCGGCGCAGGTGGTGCGGTACGGTGCGGTGCGGTGCGGTGGGGCGAGGGGGCAGGGTTACGTAAGTTTTGGGTTCAGGGTTGAAGCACACATGAGCACGCACGCGTTCTGATGCACTCACATCCAAAGACATTCACACATGCAGCTCCGCGCAGCCTACACCGTCATGCCCAACCCCGCCATTGGGGGGGGGGGGGCTGCACGCCACGCCCGACACACACACACACACACACACACACACACACACACACACACACACACACACACACACACATGCAGCTCGGCGCATCCTACACCGTTTTGCTCAACCCTACCGCCGAGGGGGGCCCCCTCCTGCGCGCTGCGCCCGCCTCCACCAGCGCGCCGCCTGTGGTTCTTCCTGCTTCCCTTGAGAATGCGGCGCGCACTGCCCTTGGCCCGCCCCGCAACTTTGATGGCCCTGCTCCCGACCCACCCGCGCTCCCTGCGCCCGCCGATGCTGCTGCTGCTGCGGCGGCGGTTGCGGCAGGCACGGTGGCAGGCATGCAGCGTGCCGCGGCAGCTCAGTGTGCTCGTGTGGAGGCAGACACGATGTCCGATAGAGCGGACGGTGCTGAGCGTGCGCACGTGGGTCTGCACGGCCACCTGTCCGCGCCCCTCACACAGTGGCTCCTGTCCAACATGCTGCCGGTGGTGACGGAGGGCCTGCTCAGCATCACGCACACGCGACCGCGCGACCCACTCAAGGCGCTAGCACAGAGGCTGAGGGCAAAGGCAGACAGGGTGAGGGATGTGGCGCAAGGAGGGTCTAGCGTGTGACCCAGTCAAGGCGCTGGCACAGAGGCTGAGGGCAGAGGCAGACAGGGTGAGGGGTGGGGCGTGGGGCGTAGGTAGGGTCTAGCGTGTGACCCAGTCAGGACGCTGGCACAGAGGCTGTGGGGGCAGAGGCAGACAGGGTGAGGGTGGGGCATGGGGCATAGTGAGGGTCTGGCCGAGGGGCTGAACGGGCAGCACCCTCTCCCCTCCAACCTCATCCCCCCTCCCCCGCTTACCCACTCGCACTGATGCTCATACTGCTCCACCCACCCCCATGTCACCCCTGCAGCTGCAGGCCTCCTACATCGACCCCTACACCGACCCATCCTACGACGCCCAGCACGCAAAGCTCTCCGCCAAGGCGCAGAGGGAGGAGTCGAGGGTGGCGGCGGCGGTGGCCGAGGAGGAGAAGGAGCGTGCGAGGAAGCTGGCTGCAAAGGAGGAGGACGAGGGGCGGGCGGCGGACGCGGACGCGGCGGTCCACTAGTTGGCGTGCCTGCCAGCAGCCTATGACAGCACGGCACAGCAGTCTGAGAAAGCTAGGAGGGGCTTTGGGTGAAGGCTGCGTGCGCGTGCGTGTGTGCGCTGGGGCATCATAGGGCATCATAGGGGGGGACACCGGGAGACACCATAGCTTAGGGCATCGTTTACAAAGCTGCCAACAGCTTTGCCACGTTTAAAATACTCAGGGCCGCGTCACGCGGTGCCCAAGGATCTCAGTTTTTTTTGTTTTGCTGTGGCTGATGTCGGCTTATGTTGTCGCTGGTGTGCTGCTTGTGAGGGGGTAGACTTGCCTGTTGTGTGAACTGCGTGCATGCAACGCCACAGCGCACACCACACCGCCCCCTGGCGCACACCACACCGCCCCTGGCGCACACACATGGCGTGCATGGCGTGATCCCATGCATCCCATGCATCTGCAAGATCGTTTGCACCGTGATGCCATGGCATCATGAAATCGCACACCAATCGCCACTCATGCAGCAGCAGGGAGGGAGGACGCCGAACCTTGCCGAACCGGTCCACACCTCTTCAAACAAAAAACCGGCGACATCCCCAGCGGCATGCGCGTCCCCCAGCGATACGCGCATTCCACTGTTTACGTCAAGGCTAACCTCACAGCAGAGGAGAGAAGTGAAGGAACGCACGGCATGGCTAGCTGACGCATCCTTGTTGCGCTCCGAGACTGTTGCGTTTGTGCCCTGCAGACGCACGCCCCGCTTCCGGCGTTACGCGCAGTCTAGGCGTCACGCGCAGTCAAGGCGTCACACGCAGTCTAGGCCTTAACCCACGCCCCGGGGTCCTCCGGGCGCGTACATGTAGAAACTGTAAAAAAACACAAGCCAACATAAGCTACAGCAAAACAAAAAAACTGAGTTCCTCGGGCACCGCGTGACGCGGCCTTGAGTATATAGGGGGGCTTTACTAGGAAAGCCCGCGAGGCATGCAGCATGCCAGTCTGCCAATATGTCTAAACACCCGAGAGACCGCACTAGGAATCCTTAGGTTCAGCTGCACCATTCACACTACTACTCCATTTGAAGGTGGCGCGAGCAAGTGGGGCATCTATAACCTCAGCAGTACACTCACACATGCTCACACACACACAAACACACACACACTCCATTAATTCCATTCCAGATCGTTACATAGATAATGGCGGCATCGTTCCAGAGGTCTGCATAAGGGCGCCTTTGAATAGCGGGAGACCACTCGTCGCTGTTAGGGGATAAATTGCCACTCTGCGGGGACTGGGCTGCCTCTGAGGCGCTGCAACTCAGCACGCTGTGTTGTACGCTGA
>VFSX01000641.1:57500-65000 GCA_016618255.1 Chlamydomonas sp. UWO 241 | reverse complement strand
GCTTCCCAGGGAGCCGCCCCACGCCTGCAACGGAGTAGCACAGCTCTCATGGCACGCTTTGGGGAATAAAGGGATGTGCAAACTTGTTCAAGTAGGGTGTGCGGTGTGCCATCAATTAGTGGGGGGGGGGAGGTGATTTTGTTTTCAGCTTTTCAGCTCTTTGGGGGGGCCAGCCGGAGCGGACCAACGAACCGTTGACCGCCGTGACCGCTGACTTAGCGTTGACCAGTGCGGAGGTCCTTCCAAAGCCCCACACTGTCCCACACTGCACCACACACATACTTAATGGCCCCGCCCCATGGCCCCCAAAGTGGACACTCGACTTCACTGTTTTGGGGCCAAATGGCCCCAAATGACCCCAAATGGCGAAAACAAAATCACTGGTGTGGGGGGGCATCACATCAACATCAGCGTGCGTCTTGCTGGAGAATGGTGGTCGCTGCGGCGGGAACGGCCACCGGGGTGTATGTCATCAATTTTACAATTCCTCGGACGCCTGTTTCGGCATGTGCATGTGTGTGTGTGGGGACATATGTGGGGGCGCATCACATCAACAACAGCGTGCGTCCTGCTGGAGAGCCGGTGGCCACGACGGCGGGCGCGGCCACCGATCAGCGTGGTTTTACAGGTTTTACATGTACGCGCCCGGAGGACCCCAGGGCGTGAGTTAAGGCCTGGACTTCACGTCTAGGGGAGCTCTACTATGAGAGCCCACAAGGCCACGCAGTGCGCCAGCCTGCCAGGGACCTGTGTGCGTGCGTGTATGTGTGTATGTATGTTCTCACTTTTACAATTCATCGGACGCCTGTGTCGGCGTGTTGGATGGCGTTTGAGTGTGTGTGTGCATGCGCTCCCCCCCCCCTCCCCCAAACCAAGGATACTATCCACTCGATTCAGGCGGTGGTCAGTCACCCGCTCTTTGAAAGACACCCCAGTGCACAGGTCAGACCTCGTAGCAATTGCCGGGGTGTATTGCTGTCAGTAGTACAGGCATTGCCGGTGCATGCGGACGGCCTCATGTAACGCTTGATTGGTTGGTTGTGTGTGTGTGTGTGTGTGTGTGTGTCCCGCTGGAGAGCGGTCGCCGCTGCAGAGGCTGAGTCGCATATACGTAGGTAATTCAGTACGTGAAATACCGTAGCACCGCTTTGCCTTGCCGCCACTTTTATAAAGGGGGTAATTGTTTAGACTTTTGTGCCTTGCCGCCGGATTGTTTTTGGATCTCCCCCCCCGTTTTGACGACACTTTTGGCGTTTTTGACTTGTTTGGCAATATTTGTTAGAAGTCGACCTTGCCGGCACGTCCTCGGAATTATTTAATCAGCAAGGCAAAGCGGTACTACGGTCAGCTTGGCCTTCTACTCACCACGAGCAGGAACACGAGCGACTTGATGATCGGCAGTTCTGCAACAACATCAGTGATTTCCTTCTCGGCTCTCCACAGCCATTTGGCAGTTTTCTGGCTGTACTTTGACCTTGCACACAGCTCAACCCATCCAGTGGATTTTTAGTCTGACAAGCCCGCCAGACAGAGCACGTCAACAGCTTTCAAATGACCTATGTATGGGCCCCTACTAAAACACAACTGACTCGATTGGAGGTTGCCCACTCTAACTGCCTTCGTCGCATTCTGGGCGTGCGCCTGGTCGACCGGCACAGATTAACTTATATTCGGCAGGCGTGCGACACTGAGCCAATTGAGAGCCTTGTGGCAAAGCGATCAATGCAGTGGCTAGGCCATGTGATGCGCATGCCGGCTTCTCGTCTTCCTCGTACGACTTTTGACTGCACAATGGATGTGGCTCGGCAGCAAGGCCGGCCTCCAGCCTCCTCCCGACACTATTTTCTTAAGCTACTGATTCAGCAGCTAGGCGAAACTAGTGGCACTCGTTCTGATTGGAAGACTTTTTCGGACACGGCGTTTGAGCGTGCTCAGGATAGGGTCGGGTGGAGAGCCGTGGTGTACGGTCCGGCTGCCCCTCAGGCGCCGGCCCCTCCACCACGGCGGTCAAGTAGATTGGCAAGCACCACTTGACCCCCTATCCCCTAGAAGCAGTTAGGACCTATTTTGGAGGCGTCGCACAATAGCTCTCCTTTTTGCTCTGGGACTACACGTTGGCAGGCAGCCGGCTGGTGGCCACCGCCCCTCACAAGTAATTGTTAGGGCCAGAACTGGACTTGGGTCTAGGCGGTGGTACTAGGACTAGAGGTAGTCTTTGCTGGAAAGCCGATGTAACTGTAACTGTATGTATGAGGGCAAACGGTCAACGGGAGGTCAACGGTCAACGCGGTCAAAGCAAAATCCGGCTATGGAATAATAAATTGAAAATCCTGAAAAGGAAATCACTGGACAGCACCCCGCCTGTACTGCCTCACCTTCAGGATACCTACTTAGCTCTTAGGGTTTAGTGTTTCGAGTCTGAGTCTACAACACAGTCCAACACACCGCTTCTACGTTCTACTAGTGCGCTCGGGGGGGGGGTGGCAACCCCCCGGGTGCGCTGCGATCCAGGTGTCGACGACGCGAGTCCGATGACCCTGTAGCGTAGAGCCAACCCAAGGAGGGCATACCGGCCCGGCATCACAGACGGCCAAGGACGCCTCGCGGACTTGAGCTGGCTGGCCGCGGATGCGAGCAAAGGGGAAACAAGGCACCCCATGCATGCAGCCTTTTCCTGCCCAGTCCCCGCGTGTAGCGGGGCACGCCTGGCGACGCGTCCAAGTCGTCAATCAGAACACCAGAGTGGCTACGTTCAACGTGCGGACATGTCCTGCAGAGGACGAGGGACTGGTCAAACTGGCGAGTCTGGTGCAAGATTGCGCCAAGCTTAGCGTCGGTGTTGCAGCGCTTCAGGAGCTGCGCAGGACCGGCTCCGGGGAGACGCAAGTGGCTACGGGCGACACGTCGTGGACGCTGCTATGGTCGGGTGGGGAGCACCGGCAGCGTGGGGTGGGCTTGCTGTTGTCCCCTGCATGGGCATCGGCACTCGTCTCCTGGGAGGCGGTGTCCGACCGCCTCATCCAGGCCCGCTTTGCAGCGGACCGTGGGCAGATGATCACCATCGTCAGCGCCTACAGTCCAACGGAGGCGGCGAGCGACGAGGAGGCTGGCGACTTCTACCTTCGAGTAGCGGCGCTCGCGGACAAGGCCAACGACAAGCTCGATCTGCTCATCGTGGCAGGTGATTTCAATGCAGCAGTGGGGAGGGAATCGGTGTCCGACCACGAATGCGTTGGCAAGCACCTGCCCCTCACGGAGCCAGCGGTGGCCAGCAGGAACGGTCGCCTGCTCCTTGACACTGCCACTGCATGCAGCCTGTGCGCTGCCAACACTCTCTACCCCCACAGGCCTGAGCACCAGTACACCCACATCAGCCCCATGGCTGTTGCACAGAGCAGACGGCATGCATGCTCTGTGCGCCGCCTGCACAGCGTCAAGGACTACATCCTGGTCGCGCGCCGCCGTATGCATGCGGTGACAGACTGTAGGGTGCGTAGGAGCCCAACCCTGGGACAGCAAGCCCAACCCTGGGACGCGTTGGCAGGCAGCCGGCTGGTGGCCACCGCCCCTCACAAGTAATTGTTAGGGCCAGAACTGGACTTGGGTCTAGGCGGTGGTACTAGGACTAGAGGTAGTCTTTGCTGGAAAGCCGATGTAACTGTAACTATTGAGTGTTTAGGGTTCAGGGTTTAGCTCGTAGGATTTAGCTCTTAGGTTTTAGCTCTTAGGGTTTAGGGTTTAGGGTTACGGGTTTAGGGTTCAGGGTTTACCTCTTAGGGTTTAGCTCTTAGTCTCCCAAGACACAAGATAAACAAACCACAAGTCGTGTTCTCACCGCGAGCTGGAACACCAGGCTCTTGATGATCTTCAGCAGATCGAGCCGACGCTGGTCGGAGTACTTGAGGAGGTGGACGGCGCTGCAGGGTGTGGGGTGGGTGTGGGGAAGTGTGGGGATGTGTGGGTAGGTGTGGGGAGGCGTGAGATCCTTGGCAAACTTCAGCGGGTCGAGCCGCCGCTGGTCCGAGCACTTGAGGAGGTGCACGGCGCTGGTGGATGTGGAGGAGTGTGGGGAAGTGTGGGAATGTGTGGGGAGGTGTGGAGAGCATTGGTGATCTTCAGTGGATCGAGCCGCCGCTGGTCGGAGTACTTGAGAGCAGGTGCACGGCGCTGTAAAGTGTGGGGTGGGTGTGGGGATGTATGGGGAGATGTGTGGGGAGGTTTGAGAGCATTGGTGTTCTTCAGCGGGTCGTGCCGCCGCTGGTCGGAGTGCTTGAGGAGGTGCACGGCGCTGCAGGGCGTGGGGTGGGTGTGAGGAAGTGTGGGGATGTGTGGGAATGTGTGGGGTGAGTGTGGAGAAGTGTGGGGAAGTGTGGGGAGGTGTGATATCATTGGTGATCTGCAGCGGGTCGAGCCGCCGCTGGTCGGAGTGCTTGAGAGGAGGTGTACGGCGCTGCAAAGTGTGGGGTGTGTGTGGGGAAGTGTGGGAATGTGTGGGAATGTGTGGGGAGGTGTGAGAGCATTGGTGATCTGCAGCGGGTCGAGCCGCCGCTGGCCCGAGGACTTGAGGAGGTGTACGGCGCTGCAGGGTGTGGGGTGGGTGTGGGGAAGTGTGGACATGTGCGTGCAGGTGCGTGTGTGACGTGGATCCAGTGATTTCCTTTTCGGTTCTTCACAGCCATCTGGCGGTATGCCGGCTGTACTTTGACCTTGCACACAGCTCAACCCATCCAGTGGATTGTAAGTCAGACAAGCCCACCAGACAGAGCCCGTCAACAGCTTTCAAATTACCGATGTATGAGGACAAACGGTCAACGGGAGGTCGACGGTCAACGCGGCCAAAGCAAAATCCGCCTGCGCAAGAATTGATTAATTATCCTGAAAAGGAAATCACTGCGTGGTTCCTACACAGCCACACATGTCAAGTGAGGAGTTAGCACGAAGGGTGCTCTATGTCAGACCAGCGAATGGTCTGACATATAGAGGAGTTAGCACGAAGGGTGCTATATGTCAGACCATTCGCTGGTCTGACATAGAGCACCCTTCGTGCTAACTCCTTACTTGACATGCGTGGCTGTTGCAACACACCTGATCGGGACATGCCACTTGCCCGGCTGCCCCTCCGCACGCTGCCCCAGAAGCTGCTGTGCAATCGCCACTGCCAGCGCAGACTTTCCGGTGCCGGCGCCTGTGTGTGTGCGTGTGAGTGGGGGGGGGAGGAAGCAGTGTGTGTGTGTATGTGTGTGTCTGTGTTTGAGGGATGCAGCTGCTGCGCGATTGCCACTGCCAGAGCAGACTTGACTGTGTCGGCACCTGCGTGTGTGGAGGGAGGGGAGGGAGGGGGGGAGGAAGCAGTGTGCGTATATGTGTATGTGTGTGTGTGTGCGAGCGTGTGTGTGTGTGTGTGTGTGTGTAGAGGGCTGTGTTTAGCTGCTTGCTGACTCAGCAGCTGCTGTGCGATTGCCACAGCAAGAGCATTCTTTCCGGTGCCGGCGCCTGGGGACGGGCAGAGGAAGCAGAGTGAGTTGCGCGCACACGCACACACACACACACATACACACAGTCACACACACACACGCGCACACATACACACAGTCACACACACACACGCGCACACACACACACACACGCACCCGCCAGCAGTCAACGCGCCCTGCTGCTGCTGCTGTCGCTCCTCCCCATCCGTGACGGCTGCCGCCCCATGAACTTTTGCTGAGAGTATGGCTTCTTACACCCCTCACAAAACACACACACAAAGACACACACACACACTCACACACACACGCACGCACTCGCCAGCAGGCACAACGCCCTGCTGCTGCTGCTGCTGTCGCTCCGCCCCATCCGCGAAGGCTGCCGCCCCATGAACGTGTGCTGAGGGTACGGCAAGGCCCCGTCCATCCACTGCTCCACTGGAGAGAACGACCAAGAGGAGCATGCGCTGTGCTTTGTGAGCACCTCGATGTCGACCTGTGTGTGTGTGTGTGCGTGTGCGTGTGTGTGCGTGTGTGTGGGTGTGGGTGTGCGTGTGTGTTTGTGATCGTAAGCTCCCCTCCCCACCAACACACACACAATCGCACACACACACACACACACACACACACACCTTGTATGGCAGAGGGTCCAGCAGCAGCTGCAGACGGAGCGAGTCATCAAACAGGCGCAGACTGCTTCACACACACACACGCACACACACACACACACACACACACACACGCACACATACACCTTGTATTACAACGGGTCCAGCAGCAGTTGCAGCCTACAGGAGTCATCACACACGTGCAGGCTGCATCACACACACACACACACACACACGCACACACACGCACACACCCCTTGTATGACAGCGGGTCCAGCAGCAGACGGAGCGCTTCATCAAACACGTGCAGGCTGCTTCACACACACACTTACACACACCTTGTATGACAGCGGGTCCAGCAGCAGCTGCAGCCGCAGCGAGTCGTCAAAAACGCGCAGGCTCCCGTGGTGCGACACAATCACGCCCTCAATCATGGCCTGTGTTGGAACGCGCGTGTGCGTGTGTGTGTGTGTGTGTACGTGTGTGAGTGTGCATGTGCGTATGTGAGTGTGTGTGTGTGTGCATGTGTGCGTGCGTGTGTTGGAGCGTGTGTGTGTGTGTGTGCGTGTGCATGTGTGTATGTGTGTGTGTGTGTGTGCATGCGTGTGTGTGAGGGGTGTTGAGTTAGATCAGAGCACAGGCTGTCGTGGAGCACCCCACTCGCTCCTGGCTAGGTTAGTATCGTAGTAGGGTAGCATGTGGTGCCTGCATGTGTGCAGAGCTCACTCAGGCCTACCTTGTCGTTGGGGAACTGGCACTCGGCGCTGCTGAAGTCAATCTCGTCCACGATTGCGGTCATCTCGCCGGTCGTGACGCCCTGTGTGTGTGGGGGGGGGGGGCATGTGTGTGTGTGTGTGTGTGTGTGCGTGAGAGTGTGCAAGTGTGTGTGTGTGTGTGTGCGTGCGCATGTGCATGTGTGTGTGCGTGTGTGTGTGTGCGTGCATCCATGCAAGTGCGTGTGCATGTGTGTGCGTGCATATGCATGTGTGCGCATGTGCATGTGTGTGTGTGTGTGTGCATGTGTCTGTGTAGGGTGTGGGGGGGGGCGTGTGTGGGGGGGGGGCGTGTGGGTGTGTGCGCGTGTGTGTGTGTGTGTGTGTGCGTGTGCATGTGCATGTGTGTGTGCGTGGGGGGGGGGCATGCGTGTGTGCATGTGTGTGTGTGTGTGTGTGTGCATGTGTGCGCGTGTGCAAGTGTGTGTGTGCGTGTGGGTGCATGCGTGTTTGTCACCAGAACTGTCTTTAGAATTTAGGAATCCAAGTCCGTCTGCCCCGTGCAGGTGAAGGCAGTGGTCCCACTCGTGGAGGCACCCCCCTCCTCTTCCT
The DNA here is from genome assembly GCA_016618255.1 of Chlamydomonas sp. UWO 241. Taxonomy (NCBI): domain Eukaryota; kingdom Viridiplantae; phylum Chlorophyta; class Chlorophyceae; order Chlamydomonadales; family Chlamydomonadaceae; genus Chlamydomonas; species Chlamydomonas priscui. The sequence goes on along the minus strand of VFSX01000641.1, from coordinate 57,596 downwards.
ATAATATTACGTATTAAAAATCAAATCAAAAGAATCATAATTGAATTCAAAATTCAGTCCACACCTGCATGTGCAGCCCGTCTGCCCCGCGAAGGT
>VFSX01000641.1:0-52500 GCA_016618255.1 Chlamydomonas sp. UWO 241 | reverse complement strand
AGGGTTCAGGGGGTGGGGGGGGGAGGGGCAGGCAGCACGACACGCAACGCAGGTTGACCTAAACCCATCGGTAGACGAGCTGCGAGGTCGTGAGCTGCCGGAACGTCTGTGCGCCCTCAAATGCTAGTTAGGCCAAACGGCCCTAAAAAACCTTAACCCTTACGTAGGGGTTTAGAGTCTTGAGGGGGGGGGGGCAGGCAGCGATACACACAACGCGGGGTCATCTTGATCATCGGTCGACGAGGTGACAGGCCGTGAGCTTCCGGAGCGTCTTTGCACCCTAGGATTCTAGGTTTTAGGAGACCGGGTTTAGGGTGAAGGTGGTGGGAGTGGGGGGGGCAGGCAGCACGGCACGCAACGCGAGTTCACCTTGATCCTTCGGTAGACGAGCTGCGAGGTCGTGAGCTGCCGAAACGTCTGTGCGCCCTCAAATGCTAGTTAGGCCGAACGGCCCAAGAAAAACTAAACCCTAACGTTAGGGTTTAGGGTCTTGAGGGGGGGGGGGGGCAGGCAGCGATGCAAGCAACGCGGGGTCATCTTGATCCATCGGTCGACGAGGTGACAGGCCGTGAGCTTCCGGAGCGTCTTTGCACCCTAGGATACTGGTTTACGGAGACTGGGTTTAGGGTTTGGGGGGGGAGGGGGGGCAGACAGCACGGCACGCAACGCGGGTTCACCTTGATCCATCGGTAGACAAGCTGAGATGCCGTGAGCTCCTGGAGCGTCTTTGCACCCGAGGACCCTAGGTTTTAGGAGACCGGGTTAAGGGTTAAGGGGGTGGGAGTGGGGGGGCAGGCAGCACGGCACGCAACGCAAGTTCACCTTAATCCATCGGTAGACCAGCTGAAATGTCGTGAGCTGCCGGAACGTCTGTGCACCCTCAAACGCTAGCTAGGACACTAGGGTTCAGGGTTCAGGGTTGAGGGGAGGGGGGGGGGCAGCACAGGGGGGGGGCAACGCGGGTTCACCTTGATCCATCGGTAGACCAGCTGAGATGTTGTGTGCGCCCTTAAACGCGCGGCCGTTGATGTTCATGTCAGACTGGGGTGGGTGCGTGATTGGCTGAGTTATTCAGACAGGCAGGCAGGCGGGCGAGCGGGTAGCGGGCGGGCGGGCGGCGGGCGGGCGGGCATGCGGGCGGGCAGGCAGGCGGGCGGGCGGGCAGGCGGGCGGGCAGGCAGGCAGCAGGCAGGCGGGCACAGACCGCCAAAATGTGCACACATAAAAATAAAAAATAACGCACACACACACACACGCACACACACAGGGTTTAGAGACAAGACTGTCAAATCGACCACCACACACACGCCAACAGAAACCAACACAAACAAAATGCGCATGCACACACACATGCACACACACACACACATGCACACACACACAAATACATGCACACACACACACACACACACACACACACACACACACACACCGGCACAAGCACCACGCACCGCAAAGCTCCCAGCCGCACACAGCCTCTGCAGCCGCGACCGCAGTCGCCGCATGCCTCGCAGCGTGATGCCCCTCGAAACAGTCTCCGGAATGCTGCTGCTGTGCATGTGTGTGGGGGAACGTGTGCATGCTTGTGTGTGTGTGTGTGTGTGCGCTAGCGTGTGTGTTTGTGCATGTTAGCTGCTGCCGTGATGCCCCTAGATATGGTCTCCGGCATCCCGCTGCTGCATGTGTGTGTGTGTGTGTGTGCGTGCGTGTGTGCACACGTGCATGCATGCATGTACGTGTGCAAGAGTGTAAGTGTGTGTGTGTATGTGTGTGTGTATGTGTGTGTGCGTGTGCACATGTGTGCAGCAGTGTGGTTGCATGCCAGCTGCTGCCTGGGCCCCAGCACCTGGTGTGTCCTCCTGCCGTATCTGGCAACGAGGAGGAGGGAGCCTGCCCCCTGTTGGCACTGGTGCTGGTGCTGCTGGTGCCCAACGCGGCCCACGGCAGGCCACCCGCACCCGTGTGGGTGTGTGCGAGTGGGGGAGAGCCCCTGCGTGCGTGCATACACACACAGTGTACAGTTAACAGTTGACAGACAGACAACTGTGAGCTGTTGACTGTTAACGGTTAACAGTTAACAGTTAACAGTTAAGAATCAACAGTTAACAGGGCACAGTCAACAGTCAACAGCGTGTGGGTGCGCGCGAGTGGGGGAGAGCCCCTGCGTGCGTGCACGCACATGCAGTGTACAGTTAACAGCTAACAGTGTTGACAGTTCACAGTTAACAGTTCAAAGTTAACAGTCAACAGCGTGTGTGTGTGCGCCAGTGGGGGGGAGCCCCTGCGTGCGTGCACGCACGCGCAGTTACAGTAACGCTAACATTGGCTTTCCAGCGAAGACCACCTTGTAGTCCTAGTAGCACCGTCTAGACCCAAGTCCAGTTCTAGCCCTGCCAAAAACTCGTGAGGGGCAGTAGCCACCAGCCGGCTGCCTATGCACACGCAGTGTACAGTGAACAGTTGACAGGTAACAGCTCACAGTTAACAGTTCGCAGTCAACAGTTAACAGTCAACAGTTAACAGTCAAAAGTCAATAGTCAACAGTTAACAGTCAACAGCTTACAGCTAACAGTCAACAGCTTACAGCTACAGGTTACAGGTTACAGGTTACAGGTTACAGGTTGCAGGTTGCAGTGAACAGTTGAACAGTCAACAGCTTACAACTTACGGCTTGCAGTTTACAGTTACGCACCCTCAGGGCGTGGGATTGAGGGAGCTGCCTCGTGAGACAGGCTACACGCACACGCACGCATGCACACACACGTACATGCGAGCACGCGTGTCGGGGCTGCGCGTTCGTAGCTGTGCGCATGGCAGGCGTTTAGGGCCGCATCGACACACTCAGTGGCTGGCACATGCATGGTGCCTCGGCGCATACGCACGAACAGCCATGTCTCGCACACACACGTGCACAGGCACCCACCCACCCACACGCACATACAGGCACACACACACACACACACACACACACACACACACGTGCTCGCATGCACACACACGCACACACACACACACGCACACACACACGTGTTCGCATGCACACACACACGCGGGCACATACACACGCACTCAGGCACACAGACACACACACACTCACACATACACACACACACACACACACAAACACACACACACAAACACGAGCACGCACCCCGTCATGTGCGAGGGCGTATGGTGCAGCGCGAGCTCTTCCTTCTTGGCCGGCACCGCTGGCGCGTTACAATCACACACACCGCACAACATGCTGGTGGCTGAGCCCAGCAGCTGCTGCTGCTGCTGCTGCTGCTGCTGCTGCTGCTGCTGCTGCTGCTGCTGCTGCTGCTGCTTCTCCTCCTGGCTGCCCTTCCTGGCAGGTCCTGGGTCTGGGTGGTGCGGTGGGGGCTGCTGCTGTGTCTCGCGCATGAGGGGGTCATGCAGGTCCCATGCCGCCTGTGGGTAGTGAGTAAGTGGGACGGACGCAGTAAAGCGTGCTTGCAGCGGCGTCTCCCCTCGCTCCCGTACGTGCGTGGCAGGGCGGCAATGGGCCCTCGCAGCGAATCCAATCGATGTGTGACAGTACTCTTGCCGTACTGATTGACTCCAAATCGCAGCAAGCTCCTCCCACGCGGTCGCTTGCATTTCCCATATCATCCATGACAATAAACGCATGGGATCAAGATAGATGACCCTGCGCCCAATAATTAAATCATAAAAAAAATTCATGCGCAGAGGGCTACGCATATCTTCAAGGGTCCGCTGCTGCTGAAGACATTATAATAATGTTGGCTGCTGTGTCACTCACCGCGTGGGTTGTGGCTGCAAGTTCGCAAATGTTGCTCCTCTCCGCTCCGCCCCCAACAGCAGCTCACGCGAGCCGCATTTTATGTCACTGTCTCTGGCGTCTGTTGATTCAATGCAGCCTCCACCTCACCGATATTACATAAAAAAAACGGCAGTGTAACCGAAACCGCCCCAGCTCGTTTGCCCCTGCTGCTCCCTGTCTTGCCCCCTCCCCCGCGTGCCGTCAGGTCAGAGGCATGGATCCCGTTGACGCACCGTGCGCGTAAGGGCGAGCATCCAACGGGTCAACTGCGACAGGCAATTGGCACCACCATAGCTATGTCCCTGGGCGAGCGGATGCCAGCGAGCGATTACACAGAGGCGGTCCAATCTCGTACGGCGTGGACCGAGGAGGTAAGAGCACAGGAGTAGGGTAGAGGAGGGCGCTGCCATGCAAGAAAGGGGTCGACAGCTGGGACCCTCTGTTGCCGCCCCGTGGGGTGCCCCAGACGGACGAATGCAGCAACAGCATTATGCTGATGCAAGCGCCATCGGTGGAGGGGCATGGTTCATGCAGCGCGGCGGTTCAACTTGTGCAGGTTTAGCAAACGCTGCTCTCTATTATTCCGCGTACGCTGCCTCCTCACGACGCATACAATGCCGCTCTGATGCAGGTGCATGCCCGTAGAGCACCAGGGGGGGGAAGAGGGGGGCGATGGAGGACTTGTGCATGGGGTGCTCATGCATGCATGTTAGCAACAGCTCAGCAGAGCGACAAAAATGCAGGCCTCGACTGCAACACACGGCACGTGCATAACACAGCAACGTGCACACCATCCATCTGACGCCATGCGCGACGTGGTGGTGCTGTGCAGGAGTCAGCACCAGAGCACATGGCGAGCGATGTGAGCGAGCGAGGCCGCAGCGCCAAGGCCCAGCCCACCGTGCTGCTCACCACAGTGGACATTGGTGGTGGGCGCTCAGACCAATTAATTGTTCGTCGCGGCGACGACCCGTCGGAGGTGGCACGTGCATTCTGCGTTCGCCACTCCCTGCCAGAGGCAGTGCTGGGGCCGCTGACAGAGCACCTGCTAGAGAACCTACGAAAGGCGTCAAAGTCGCTGTTGCTGAAGGCTGGCAGCCAGGTGGGCCACAACCTGTTGCGCGCACTGCATGGGCCCGCCATGCGCCCATGCAGCGCCTCCCCAGCTCCCCCCCCTGCGTCCGCGCCCCATGCGTGCCCCCCGCCCCCACACCCCATGCGACATGCACCCTCCGCAGGGCCCCTCGCCCCTCAGCAAGCCCCCTGGCGCCACGGATGCCACGGCACCAGCGACGCCCGAGCCCGAGCCTTTCGTGTCGAGTGGCACTGCCGCTGCCGCGGCCGCTGCGCTCGCGCCCGAGTCCGCGGTAGACGTGACGCCGCCGCTGCAGCAGAGCGCAATGCCTGAGGGGCTTAGCAGCGCGTCGTCGCAGCAGGTGTGTGGGTGGGGCACCCGAGCAACAGGCAGCGACAGCCACGCGGGCGTGTGAAGCGAGCGTCCATGTGTGTGTGTTGCGTGTGCGTGCGTGGCAGACGACCGCAGCCTGTCGACCTGTGAGTGCGTCTTGAAAATCCAGGTTGTCATAGGTGGTGTGTGTGTGTGTGTGTGGTGTGTGGACGCATCGACAGGCGCTGGGGGACCTACAAGGGCAAGTGCTCTTGACCACGCGTACCACATCGCTGTGCCAATTCCGCGCTTGCACATGCGCCTCTGCCGCTTGCCAACCGCAAGGACGAGCACTGCAAAAGCTGGGCGCGCTGAACACACCCCAACCTCTGCTGTGCTGCTGTGCTGCTGTGCTGCTGTGCTGCTGAAGTCCCAACCCGAAATGCTGCCCTATGTGTGCATACGCAGGCGCCTTTTGTCCTTCGCCAATCCTGCAGATGATCGATGCATGGGCTGCACGCACACACACGCCGTGCGGCTGTGCTGCTGGGCTGCTGTGCTGCTACGCTGCTGCGCTGCTGACGACCCAACCCGAATGCTGCCCCATGTGTGCATGCGCAGGCGCGTCTTGTCCTTTGCCAACCCCGCGCATGATCAATGCATCACTGCTGCACGCCCAAATGCCGCACGCACAAACGCGCCGTGCTGCTGTGCTGCTGTGCTGCTGAAGACCCGAATGCTGCCCCATGTGTGCATACGCAGGCGCCTCTGTCCTTTGCCAACCCCGTGCATGAGCAATGCATGAGCTGCACGCACACACATGCCGTGCGACTGGGCTGCTGGGCTGCTACGCTGCTGAAGACCCAACCCGAAATGCTGCCCCATGTGTGCTACGCAGGCGCCGCTGTCCTTTGCCAACCCCGCTGACGAGCAGCGCCTGGTCCAGCAGCTGTCGGCAAAGCTCGTGCCGGTGCGCGCGAGCATGCTGACGATGTCGACCGAGGTGTGTGGGTGTGGGGGTGCTGAGTGTGCGGGCAGCTGGGGTGTTGCGTGTGTGGGTGGTAGGGAGGGGTTTAGCAGCTGTCGGCAAAGCTCGTGCCGGTGCATGCGAGCATGCTGACGATGTCGACCGAGGTGTGTGGGTGTGGGGGTGCTGACTGTGTCAGCAGTCGCGTGTGCGTGGTGGTTGAGCTGGCTGTTCCGGCAGCTGGCGTGTTGCATGTGTGGGTGGGGAAGGGTTCAGTCGCTGTCTGCAAGGCTCGTGCTGGTGCAACGCGAGCGCTCCGTATGCATGTGGACCGTGTCGGCAGAAGTGTGTGTGCTTGGGGGGCAGGGGTGCGTGGCTGAGAGGGGGTGGGTGGGCGGGGGGGCTGTGTGCAGCCTGTGCCTCGACACACACACACACACACCTGCGTGTGCACGCAAGTTGGCCAACACCTGCACACACGCGCCTGCCTACCCACACCCCGCATGGACTCCTTCCAATCCCGCATGCTCTCAGGAGTGCATTGGAAGCACTTCCAATCTCTTACCAAGTCCCTTATCCAGGCACCTGCCTACCCACACCCCGCACCCCGCATGCACTCCTTTTAATTCCATGTGCACTCCTTCCAATCCCGGATGCACTCGTCTCAAACTCGCATGCACCCCTGCACGTCAGGACCCCAATGGCAGCAAGGGCAGCGCGCCCAAGGGTAGCAAGGGCGGCGCATGGGGGCCGCCATCTGCACGAGCGCCTGCATACCCATACCCCGCATGCACCTCTTCCGATCCCTTTGTGCACTCCTTCCAGTCTCTTGTGCTCTCCTTCCGATCCTTTATGCACCCTTTCCGATCCCTTACACAAGGGCTGTATATATGAAGCCTATAAATGCACTCCTTCCAATCCCGTATGCACTCCTTCCAATCCCTTGTGCACTCCTTCCAATCCCGCATGCACTCCTCTCAATCCCGCATGCACCCCTGCACGTCAGGACCCCGAGGGCAGCAAGGACACCGCGTCCAAGGGCAGCAAGGGAAGCGCAAGCCGGCCACCACCTGCGCACGAGCGCCTGCCTACCCAAACCCGGCATGGACTCCTTCCAATCCCGTTTGCACTCCTCTCAACCCCGCATGCACCCCTGCACGTCAGGACCCCAAGGGAAGCGCGTCCCGCGTGCACTCTGCGCGCATGAGTGGAGGCCCGCTGCACAACGGGCGCCGCGGCTCGCGCTCGTGCGACCCCTCCCCGCGCGACTCGGTCCACCTGAGGCTCTACAACAAGGCGGTCGATGCGAAGAAGGTGGGGGAGCATTGGCTGTTGAATGAAGGCTTGAATCACTTCCCCCTGACCACCCCTGAAAGGTCCAACAGATCCCTTGCGTTAACAGCAATGATAAGTTGTCCCCTCACCGCGTGACTCCGTTCACCCGAGGCTCTACAACAAGGCGGTCAATGCGAAGAAGGTGGGGCTGTTGATCGGGGGGTTGAATCCCCCCCCCCTGAAAGGTCTCACAAATCCCCAGCTAGAACTGCAGCCATTGGCCGCCCCTTCCCCCCATGACAGCGTTCACCTGAGGCCCTACAACAAGGCGGTCGATGCGAAGAAGGTGGGGGCATGTGAGGGGCCATAGCGCGGGACCCAGTGGTTTTGTTTCCGGCGATTGGAGCCGGATTTACGTAAGCAGGGATGATGCAAAGAAGGCAGGGACACAGAAAGGCCCTAGCCAAGCAGTGGTCCCTGGGAAGGATTTTAGTAATTAGTTTTTCCCCGGCTCGAGCAACTTTGACCGCTCATACCAGGCGCAATACATAGCAGGTGTCAACGCAACATGTGCCGCTGTGCTGCTCTCAGTGAGAGCTTTCCAACGCCCCCCTCCACGCCCTCTCCCACTAAGTGTGGGGTGGTTTTCTGGGAAATGGGGAATCCGGCCCTGAGCGGTATACACGTCGCAGGGGAATCACTGTAGCCAAGTATACACAGGGCTTGCCACGAGCGAGCCTTGCCATTATCCTGCTAAGAAGACGCAAGCCCAGGCTGAAATGACCGAAATCGAAAAGAACGCCGCCGCGACTCCCCACCTTCCCACCTACTAAATCATGCACCCTCCACACACACACACACACACACACCATAGAAGACGCAAGTGCAGGCCGAAATGGCCGAAATCGAGAAGACTGCTGCCGCGGCCGCCGAGCGCACGCGCATGTCTTGGATCAGCAGCGAGATGATGCGCGGGCGCGTGGCCGGGCCGTTTGACAACTATGGCGAGATGCTGTATGCAGAGGGGCAGGAGGCGGCGGCGCTGCGGCGCTCAAAGGTGTGGGGAGTGTGGAGGATACGTGTGGAGTGTGGATGGGGTGTGGGGGTGGCACACGTGTGGGGTGTGGACGGGTTGTGGGGGGAAATGTGTGGCAACAATGGCGAGATGATGTATGCAGAGGGGCAGGAGGCGGCGGCGCTGCGGCGCTCAAATGTGTGGGGAGTGGGGAGCAGAAGTGTGGGGTGTGGACGGGGTGTGGAGGGGCACACGTGTGGGGTGTGGACGGGGTGTGAGGGAGAGGTGTGGCAACGAGTGCGAGATGCTGTGTGCTGAGGAGCTGGAGGCGGCGGCGCTGAGGCGCTCAAATATGTGAAGCACAAGTTTGGTTAAGGGTTTAGGGTTTAGCAGCATCGGTAGGATCATTTCGGGTTGAGGTTTAGTAGCATCGGTAGCATCATGTGACAAACGCACAAACACACACACAGGTCGAGGTCCTGAAGAGCGAGCGCGACGCCGCAGAGCTGCACGGAGCAACGTTCCAGCCGCAGATCACAGCGCTCGCCAAGGTGTGCAGCAAATGCATGCACGCAGCTGGTGCACACATGCATGCGCGATGTCATCATGCAGATGCACACACACGCATGCATGCACGCACGCATGGCAACGTTGCAGCCGTCACTGCGCTCGCAAGGTGTGGACCCACCCCCGCATGGTGTCTGCCCAAACCCTGAGTTACAGTTACAATTACACCAGCTTTCTCGCGAAGACTAACTTCTAGTCCTAGTACCACCGCCTAGACCAAAGTCCAGTTATGGCCCTAACCATTACTTGTGAGGGGCCAAACCCTGAGTACAAACACAGTGCCAAAGGGTGAGAAAGAGAGAAAGAAAGGCTCCGCACCAGTGTGGCACGCTCGGATGTACACACATGTGCACGTGCGCACACAGGCACACACGTACATGCGCATGCATGGACAAGCACATGCACGCACACGCACGCAATCAAGAAAAAATATCAGAAAAACGTGCACTCACGTATGCATGCGCGGTGTGACGGTGGTGACCCGAGCAAGGGCAGCCAGGTCACACACTCACACCACAAATGCTTATCCCAGGTGCATACCCCCACCCCACCCCACACACACCACAAATACGCAGGCGCTGTGTGGCGGTGGCGGTGGCGACCCAAGCGAGGGTAGCCAGGTCATGCACACAAACACACACACACGCACACGTGCCCACGCACACACAGGGGCACACATGTGTTCACACACCCACATGCCCACAAATACGCATGCGCTGTGTGGCGGCGGCGACCCAAGCGAGGACAGCCAGGTGGTACACAGAAACACACACACACACACACGCACACTACAAATACGCACACGCAGGCGCTGTGTGGTGGTGGCGACCCGAGCGAGGGCAGCCAGGTTTGGTCGCGGCTGTCCAACGCCAAGCGCACGCACACGCTGGAGCGCATCAAGGAGATCAAGGAGATGCAGGTTGGTTGCTCTTGTTATTTCAATCTATGAGAAAACCACCTACCATTCAATGATTGTACCGCTTTGCCTTCAAATAAAGTAATTCGGAAACGCCTCAGCAAGGTCGATTTCTCAAAAAAAAATACTGTCAAAAAGGCGAAAACTGAAAAACTGAAGGAAAAAAATCCAAAAAAAATCCCGCGGCCAGGCCAAAAAATTCTAAACAATTACCTCCTTTATAAAAGTGGCGGCGAGGCAAAGCGGTGCTACGGTAGGGTCCTCCTGGCTAGGGTCGTGCTTGGGAGGGGTGGCAGGGGGAGCGCACGCACACGCTGAAGCGCATCAAGGAGATTAGGAAGATGGGGGAGAACCAATCACGACACATGGCGGTAAGATGCATCACTCGAGGCCCATGCAGAATTCTCAAAAGTAGTCGTATGCAAACATGGATAGGTTGAAATGCAGTCTCAACTGTGTGATGCCCCCTCTCATCACACCCACCACTCAACACTGCCCTCCGCAGGAGGCTGCCGAGTTGCGCGAGTGCAGCGTGCAAGCCAAGTCGCGCGCACACATGCACACACACACACACACACACATGCCACACACAAATGAGGTGCGACCACTCGCTAAGCCCCAAACCCTCACACCCTTCATTCTCAACCTTGAACCCCGCAAACCCTGAACGTCCGCAGGAGGCTGCCGAGGTGCGCGAGTGCACGTTCAAGCCGCGCATCGACGCAAAGTCGCGCGCGATGATGTCGGAGCGCGCAGAGCTGCTGCGCGCGCTCAAGATGAGCCCGCACGACCAGCTGTTCCAGGACGCAGTGCGCAGGTAGGCATGCGTGTTGTGGGCTGCTGGTCCCTGCTTGAAAGTTGTGGCTAGGAGGCTCCTACTGCTACTGTGCTGGAGAGGGTGGTGGCGTTGGGTGTTGTGGCGTGGGGCGTGGGTGGGGTGGGGTGGAGTGCACAACCAGCTGTTGTGCGCAGGCGCTGTGACACACCCTAGGGTCGGTCCTACAACAGGGTTGGTCCAGGACGCTGTGCGTGCGCGCATCCAAGGTCCCGAGTGTTAACCTTGGACCCTGTGTGTGGAACCTAGAGCTGCACGTGCTCAAGATGAGCCCGCACGACCAGCTGTTCCAGGACGCAGTGCGCAGGCGCGTGGTGTGGACGTGTGTGTGTGTGGAGGGGGTGAGGACGCTGTGTGTGTGGACCTCGAGAGCCTTGAACCTGAGACCTAGAGGTGCTGCTGCGCGCACTCAAGATGAGCCCGCACGACCAGCTGTCACATGACGCAGTGCGCAGGCGCGTTGACAACAAACCCTTGTCAGGGTTAATGATGGCTAGAACCTAGTAGAGCAGCTGCTCCAGGAGATGCTGTGCGCACACCTGAGAGCCTTGAACCCTGAGACGTGAGTGTGGAACCTAGAACTACTACGTTGAGATAGAGACACAGAGCCAAGATAGAGATAGAGAGCCAAGATGAGAAGTCATTTCCTCCCTCCCCCCCCCCCCCACTCGCAGGCGCAGAAGCTAGAGAGCTGAGCGACTGGGTTCCAGAGGAGGCTCTCTCTCTCTCACACACACACAACACTCCCCCCCTCATCCCCCCCCCCCCCCCCCCCACGCACACACAGGCAGCAGAAGCTAGAGGAGCTGAGCGACTGGGTGCCAGAGGAGTCTCTCTCTCTCGCACTCTTGCTCTCGCTCTCTCACACACTCCCCCACTCCTCTCCCCCACCCCACGCACGCACACACAGGCAGCTTGAGGAAAAAGCTAAAGCTTGAGGAGCTGAGCGACTGGGTGCCACACTAACCCCCCCCCCTGCCCCCCCCACGCACACACAGGCAGCAGAAGCTAGAGGAGCTGAGCGGCTGGGTGCCTGAGGAGGCTCCCTCTCTCTCTGCCTCTCTCTCTCTCACACACACACACAAACTCCCCCCCCCCCCATACACACACAGGCAGCAAAAGCTAGAGGAGCTGAGTGGCTGGGTGCCTGAGGAGGCTCTCTCGCTCTCTCTCTCGCACTCTCGCTCTCTCACACTCACACACACACCTCTCCCCCCTCACACACACACACACACAGGCAGCAGACGCTCGAGGAGCTGAGCGGCTGGGTGCCCGAGGAGGCTCCCTCTCTCTCGCTCACACACACACACACACCTCCCCCGCCCCCCCCCCCCCACACACACACAGGCAGCAGAAGCTCGAGGAGCTGAGCGGCTGGGTGCCCAAGGAGGCCCCCTCTCCCTCTCTCTTTCTCTCACACACACACACACACACACCCTCTCCCCCTGCCCCCACCCCACACACAGGCAGCAGAAGCTCGAGGAGCTGAGCGGCTGGGTGCCAGAAGAGGCGACCTTCCAGCCGGCGGTCAACAAGTCGTCGGCGGCGCTCGAGTGGCAGATGCGAGCGTCGCTGTCGGAGTCTTTGGCGGGCATGATGGGCGCAGGTGTGTGTGTGCGTGTGTGTGTGTGTGTTGAGTGGCAGATGTGGGCGTCACTGTCGGAGTCTCTGGCAGGCATGATGGGCGCAGGTGTGTGTGTGTTTGTGTGTGTTCAGTGGCAGATGCGTGCGTTGCTGTCGGAGTCTTTGGCAGGCATGATGGGCGCAGGTGTGTGTGTGTGTGTGTGTTGAGTGGCAGATGCGTGCGTCGCTGTCGGAGTCTCTGGCAGGCATGCTGGGCGCAGGTGTGTGTGTGTGTGTGTGTTGAGTGGCAGATGCGTGCGTCGCTGTCGGAGTCTCTGGCAGGCATGATGGGCGCAGGGGGGTGTGTGTGTGTCTGTGTGTGTGTGTGTTGAGTGGCAGATGCGTGCGTCGCTGTCGGAGTCTCTGGCAGGCATGCTGGGCGCAGGTGTGTGTGTGTGTGTGTGTTGAGTGGCAGATGCGTGCGTCGCTGTCGGAGTCTCTGGCAGGCATGATGGGCGCAGGTGTGTGTGTGTTTGTGTGTGTTCAGTGGCAGATGCGTGCGTTGCTGTCGGAGTCTTTGGCAGGCATGATGGGCGCAGGTGTGTGTGTGTGTGTGTGTTGAGTGGCAGATGCGTGCGTCGCTGTCGGAGTCTCTGGCAGGCATGATGGGCGCAGGTGTGTGTGAGTGTGTGTGTGTGTTGAGTGGCAGATGCGTGCGTCGCTGTCGGAGTCTCTGGCAGGCATGATGGGCGCAGGTGTGTGTGAGTGTGTGTGTGTGTTGAGTGGCAGATGCGTGCGTCGCTGTCGGAGTCTCTGGCAGGCATGATGGGCACAGGTGTGTGTGTGTGTCTGTGTGTTGAGTGGCAGATGCGTGGCAGGCGATCGCTGTCGCAGAGTCGGAGTCTGGCAGGCATGAGTGGGCATGCTGCGTCGCTGTCGGAGTCTCTGGCAGGCATGATGGGCACAGGTGTGTGTGTGTGTCTGTGTGTTGAGTGGCAGATGCGTGCGTCGCTGTCGGAGTCTCTGGCAGGCATGCTGGGCGCAGGTGTGTGTGTGTGTGTGTGTTGAGTGGCAGATGCGTGCGTCCCTGTCGGAGTCTCTGGCAGGCATGATGGGCGCAGGGGGGGGTGTGTGTGTGTGGAGTGGCAGATGCGGGCGTTGCTGTCGCTGTGCGAATGTGTTTACACGTGTGTGTGGGCGCAGCTGCGTGCATGACAGTGTGTGTTGAGTGGCAGATGCGGGGGCATCGCGGTCAGAGTCGCTGCACTCGCTGGCGAATGTGATGGGCGCAGGTGTGTTCACGTGTTTGTGTGTCTGCAAGTGTGTGTGTGCACCTGCTGCACTTCGCGCCCGTTGCGCCTAGTGGCTGCTGCACCTGGTGTTGAACCTGCTCTTCCTTGCGCCTGTTGCGCCTAACCCCGTGGCTGTTGCGTCTGGTGTTGCGGCAGGTGCAACAGGCGACGCATTGCCCGTCATGGCTGTTGCATCGGGTGTGGCACCTGCTCTACCTTGCGCCTGTTGCGCCTAACCCCGTGGCTGTTGCGCCTGGTGTTGCAGCAGGTGCAACAGGCGACGCGCCGCCCGTCGTGGCTGTTGCATCGGGTGTTGCACCTGCTCTACCTTGCTTCTGTTGCGCCTAACCCCGTGGCTGTTGCGCCTGGTGTTGCAGCAGGTGCAACAAGCAACACACAGCCCATAATGGCTGTTGCATCGGGTGTTGCACCTGCTCTACCTTGCTCCTGTTGCGCCTAACCCCGTGGCTGTCGCACCTGGTGTTGCAGCAGGTGCAACAGGCGACGCGCCGCCCGTCGTGGCGCGGCTGTACCAGGCGGGAGAGCGCACAAAGGCGAAGCTCGACGCGGTGCGTTGGTGCCGTACATAGCGGGCGTGTGTATTGGGAGGTTTACGTGTGTGGATGCAGCTGCGTGTGTGTGTGTGTGTGTGTCTGTGTGTGCAGGAGAGTGTACACCGGCGAAGCTCGTGATCGGCCTCCCTTCAAAGATTGCTCGCTTTGCCGGGTCCGGAAAGCATGCAAGGCTCAGGAACAGGACAGTCTGATGCCGTTGCACTCAACCCAAACCCAAAGGAAGCATGCTAGGCTCAATGAGACAGTCTGTGAAGCCTCGACGCCGCTACCCTCAACCCGAACCTGCAGGCGCTCGCAAAGTGGCGACTTCGACCGCTGTAACACGCCACAAATGCCCAGCCTTGGCCCCAACCACACCAACGCAGGCACGCGCAAAGTATGATGGTGACTTCGACCCCGCCACCGGCAAGCTGCTGTACCAGCCTGAGGTTGGGCGTGCTCCAAGGGGCGGCAAGGCGCGCGTGGGGGGCGCGAGCGACGATGGTAGGATGTTTTTTTGTCTGTGGCGCGTGTCCCTGGTAGCGATGTCAGGGCAGCCAGCTGGGTGGTCGATGTACCAGCAAGGGGGTTGGGCGTGCGCCGCAGGGCGGCAAGGCGCGCGTGGGGGGCGCGAGCGATGACGGTGGGTGTGAGTCTGTGGCGCGGCGTATCGTGTAGTGGTGGGCGGCCGCTGTGCCAGCAAGGAGTTTGGGCGTGCTCCAATGGGGCGGGCAAGGCGCGCGTGGGGGGCGCGAGCGACGACGGTGGGTGGGGTGGTTTTGTGCGTCTGTGGCGCGTGTCGGCCCCAGATGCTCAATCACGTCGATCGTGACGAGCTTTTGCTCGAGCTATAATTTGCGGTTCTTTCGGTCGGGGGGAGCCAGGGCGGCTCTGGGTGGTCGCTGTGCCAGCAAGGGGGTTGGCCGTGCTCAGATGGGGTGGCAAGGGGCGCGTGGGGGGTGCGAGCGACGAAGCTGGGTTGTTTGTTCGCCTGTGGCGCGTGGCTTTGCTGGGACGAATCCCATGTTACTGTTACTGTGGCGCGTGTCGGGTAGTGCTGCCAGGGCAGTGCCAGCTGAGTGGCTGCTGTACCAGAAAGGGTTGGGCGTGCTCCGATCGGGCGGCAAGGCGCGCGTGGGGTCGCGAGCGACGACGGTGGGTGTGGGTGTTTTTTGCCTGTGGCGCGTGTCGGCCCCAAATGCCCAATCACGTCCATCATGGCGCGCTTCTGCTTAAGCTCTAGTTTGCGGTTCTTTTAGTGGGGGTGCCAGCTGAGTGGCCGTTGTGCCAGCCTGAGGTTGGGCGTGCTCCGATGGGGCGGCAAGGGGCGCGTGGGGGGCGCGAGCAAAGAAGTTTTTTTGTCTGTGGCGCGTGTCCCTGGTAGCGATGTCAGGACAGTCAGCTGGGTGGTCGATGTACCAGCAAGGAGGTTGGGCGTGCGCCGCAAGGCGGCAAGGGGCGCGTGGGGGGCGCGAGCGACGATGGTGGGTGTGGGTCTGTGGCGCAGCGTATCGTGTAGTGGTAGGCGGCCGCTGTGCCAGAAAGGGGGTTGGGCGTGCTCCGATGGGGCGGGCAAGGCGCGCGTGGGGGGCGCGAGCGACGACAGCGGGTGGGGTGGTTTTGTCTGTCTGTGGCGCGTGTCGGCCCCAGATGCTCAATCACGTCGATCATGACAAGCTTTTGCTCGCGTCAAGTAGTGCTGCCAGGGCGGGGCCAGTTGGGTGACCGTCGTGCCAGCAAGGGGGTTGGGCGTGCTCCGATGGGGCGGCAAGGCGCGCATGCGGGGCGCGAGCGACGACGGTGTGTGTGGTTGTTTCGTCTGTGGCGCTTGTTTTTGCTGGGAAGAAGCCGATGTTACTGTTCTTGTGGCGCGTGTCAGGAAGTGTTGCCAGGGCGGGGCCAGCTGGGTGGCCTTGTGCCAGCAAGAGGGTTGGGCGTGCGCCGCAGGGCGGCAAGGTGCGCGTCGGGGGCACAAGCGACGACGGCGTGTGTGGGTCTGCGGTGCGTGCAGGTCCAAAATGCTTGATCACGTCGATCGTGACGAGCTTCTGTTTGAGCTTTAGTTTGCGGTTATTTGGGTTGGGGGAGTGCCAGGGCGGCTCTGGGTGGTCGCTGTGCCAGCAAGGGGGTTGGCCGTGCTCCGATGGGGCAACGGGCGCGGGGGAGGGGGGGGGGGGCGCGAGCGACGACGGTAGGTGTGGTTGGTTGTTTGGGACTTGCGGGGGCATTGGATGGCGATGTATTTTGAAGCTCGTCATTGGCACTTCCCCACCACACTCCTCCCAACGACTTCACACACGCACATTAACGCACAGGCTCCATCCACGCGACTCTCTACCGCGAAGCAATGGAGCAGCACGCGCGGCGACAGGCACTGGCCGAGGCCGAGGGTGCGTCACATTGCTATACAGATACATCTTCAAACAGCAGGGTTTGTGTAAATAATCAACAGTTTAGGTTTGGCTGCCCAATATTGAGCTCCGTGGCAAAAAAAACAGGGCACGCTCAGGAAGCACAATCCTCCCCACAACTTCATTCCTCCTGCTTCTAGTCCCGCCAGCAGAGACATCTTCTAGTACATCCTAGTACATCCTCGTACCACCGCCGTGAGGGTTCCACCGACGTGAGGCTTAATGCCTCATACCAGGCGCGTACCAGGCGCAATACATAGCGGGTGTTCACGCAACGCATTTCGTTGTGCTGCTCTCGGTGAGACCTTCACGCCGCATCCTTCACGCCCTCTCCCTTATGTGCAGGGTGGTTTTCTGGAAATAAGAAATCTGGCCCGGGGCGGTATACGGCTTGCAGGGGAATCACTGATGCCTAGGGGTACTACTGCCTAGAGGGTTTGTGCCTTTATCGAGACCTACTTTATCGAGACAGTGGAGGACACGTGCGCAGCGAGAGGTTGTTAGAGAGAAAGGAGATGTCGGTTGAGAAAGGGAGAGGGCAAGAGAAAGAAAGGGAGAGGGCGGTATGGGACAGAGAGCAGACAGAACAGACTATCAACGGCAGACCTAGATAGGGTGTTCGACACACACACACACACACACACAATCAAGCCGGTCGAGAACATGTACGCACACAGAGCAAGGGAGAGAGAGAGATGTTGTTAAGGGACAAGACAGAGAAAAGTCTGAGCGGCACACTTAGAGCTCCTTCCCACCCAGCCAAAATCAGCCCAAATCGGCTGTTTTGTAGTGGGGATTTTGACAAAACAGCCGATTTTGCTGGGTGGGAAGGGGCCCTTAGATAGGCTGTTTCACGCGCACACACACACACCCTGCGCGTGGCACATGCACGCAGGCGCTCGCCTCTTGGAGCGGGCAAAGCTCCACACACACACACACACATAGCGTCGTTAAAGGCATCCGACCGACTGTATAACTGACCACACACACGCTGCGTTGGGCACCTGCACGCAGGCGCTCGCCGCATGGAGGAGGCAAAGCTCGGGAGTGCGACGAGCGCTGCGTCAAAAAAGCTGGTCAACAAGCTCAAGCTGACGCGCTTCGGGCAGGTGGGTTTATTATAGCCCCTCTCTATGGCGGCGACCCTGGTGGTGAGCGGGCGTTGGTCTGCCTGCTGGCAAACATACCACACCGCTCTCTCGCACTTACTTATATGCGCTCTCCCCACATGCGTGTGTCGTGCTCCCTCCACTGGTCGCCCATGCCATCGTGTGTCGCCCTGCCATCATCCCCTCAGCAACTGTAACAGTAACATCGGCTTTCCAGCAAGGACACCTCGTAGTCCTTGTACCACAGCCTCGGCCCACGTCCAGTTCTGACTGAAACAATCACGTTTGTGTCGTCCTCTCAACAGCCCGAAACGCTGACTGCACCCCCCACCCCACCACCACACACACACACACACTTCTTTGGAAACAGGTCTTTGGCAACCTCGATGTGGAGCAGGCGGGGTCGGACGACCTGCTGGCGCTCGTTAGGGAGCCAGCTGGCCACGCTCTCTCTCCCACACATGCTCTCCCCCCCACACCGCTTTGCTTGAACCCAGGTCTTTGACTACCTCGATGTGGAGCAGGCGGGGTCGGACGACCTGCTGGCGCTCGTTAGGGAGCCAGCTGGCCACGCTCTCTCTCTCCCACACGTGCTCTCCCCCCAAACCGTGTTGCTTAAACCCAGGTCTTTGACTACCTCGATGTGGAGCAGGCGGGGTCGGTCGACCTGCTGGCGCTCGTGCGCGAGCCGGCTGGCCGCGTTGACGACCTCGACACTGAGGTGCGCAGTCCTCGTGCGCTGGTGGCTGACACACTGAAAAACTGCATCGCAACCTGAAGCCTTGGGTGGGGGGGGGGGGCTGGGCGCGTTAACGACCTCGGAGGTGGCTGGGCGGAGGAGGGGGGGTCTGATTGCGCTCGTGAGGGAGCTGGCTGGACGTGTCGACAACCTCGACATTGAGCTGTGGGGATGGGCGAGCGGGGGGGGGAGAGACTCAGCTCTCTGCACTCCCGACGCGCCGCGTCAGCACCCACGCACACATGTGCTCCACACAGACGCACGCAGGTGCGCGAGGGTGTTGAGCTCGCCGCTGCAACGTATGCCACAAACACGCCAAAACACACACAAACACACACACACACGATGAACACACACATAAACACATAAACGCACACACACACACACACGCACACAGGTGCGTGAGGATGTTGAGCTCGCCGCCGCAACGTACGTCCACACACCAAAACACACACACGCGCGCGCGCGCTGAACACGCACACACATGGACACACACACACGTACGCAGGTGCGCGAGGATGTTCAACTCGCCGCTGCGACGTAGGCCCACACAGGAAACACACACACCACACACACGCATGCATCCACCCGCCCCAAAACACACACACACACACACGCAGGTGCGCAAGGATGTTCAGATCGCCGCCGCAACGTACGCCCACACCAAAACACACACACACACACGCTGAACACACATACCGTCCATATCACTTGCCTTCGCGGGGGGGGGTCGAAATTATAATTGTTTAATCCAATTGCGGGCCTTAAATGAATTGTTTATTCAGCCGCGGGGCCTTTGGACATTTATTTTGCTGGACTGCGCATGATCACATCACCCGTTCTGGTCCTTCTGATGCTTGAACGCTCCTGAAAAAATCCAGCGTGCTACAACAGCTCTAACAGCCCCAATGGCACCTCTCTAGGTCAACATTGCCAAAAGGCACAGGTGTGCGCACATGGGGGTGGAGGGCTGTACAAAACACGCGGCGCGCGCGCGCTGTGAGACAAGTGGCAGTCAGCAAGCTACTCAGTGGCAGTGCCAGTGCTCCAGAGCACTACTCAGTGTCAGAGGCAGACCTGTGTTTAGGAGTTTGGGCTCTCATATGTGTGTGGGGGGGGAGATGTTGCAGATGTTGCATGGGCGCATGGCCCATTCTGCATGGGGAGCGAGGGCATGCGTGCATGCCACAGGCTGCACTATTAGCAGGGCTCGTCATCGTGGCAACACCGACATCGTGGCTGGAATGGACGCTTTGCGTAGGTTTTGAAGCCGATCGGAACCGAGCCGATCGGCTTCAAACCGAGCTGAGCCGATCGGTTCCACTGCCGGATAATCGAACCTCCTACTGCGGGGGGGTCCGACGAGTTATTTTCGGCTATTGCGCACATCTTTGCGGGGGGTCAAAACGATAGTTTTACACAAAGGCAAACCGCACGTACGGTAAGCACACACACACGCGCGCAGGTGCGCGAGGATGTTGAGCTCGCCGCTGCAACGTACGCCAAGGCGCTGGGTGTGGACCTGCAGGCCACATCAGGGGCGGAGGCAGCGCCGGCCCCGCGCGTAAACCAGGTGTGTAGATGAACGGAGAGAGAGAGAGAACGGGGCGGTACAGGTGCGTGCAGATGAACAGAGAGAAGAAGAGAGAGAGAGAGGGTTACAGGGGCGTGCAGATGAACGGAGAGAGGGAGAGAGACGTACAGGGCCGTGCAGGTAAACAAAGAGAGAGTGGCAGGGGCAAGTCGTCGTATGGGGGATGCTGCTGGGCCGTTCTGTTGTGGCAAAGTGCGTGCAAGTGAACAAGAGAGAGAGAGGGCGGTACAGGGGCGTGCAGATGAACGGAGAGAATGAGAGAGAGAGAGAGAGAGAGAGAGGGGGGGGGGGGGGTACAGGTGCGTACAGATGAACGGAGAGAGAGAGACTGGCGCTCACACACCTCCACGCACACACCTTCCCGCCTCTTATTCAGGCCCTGCATCTCCCACACACAACCCCCCACACACACATACACTCAACCTTACACGCACGCCGCAGGAGCACTTCGCATCGCTGATGGAGCAGGCGCTCGCGACCAGGCGCGGCCCGCGCGCATACCTGGTGCCGTCGCCCTCGGGCAAGGTGCGGTGCTGTATTGCTGGTCGCTTCTCTCGTGAACTCGAGTGTGTGTGTGCGTGTGGACGCATGGGTGTGTGTGTGTTTTTGTGTGTGGTTTGCGTGTGGTTTGCGCTCGCAACGAGGCGCTGCTTGCGCGCATGCCTGGTGCCATCGCTCGGGTCGCCCGTCGATCAACGCGCCCCCTTCCTCTTGCACAAACGCACACACACTCAAATACTCAAACACACACACACACACTGCAGAGGCACGTGGGGCACTCGCTTCGCCCGTCGATCAACGCACGCTCCCCCCTTTCCTCTCACACGCACACACACTCTCCAACACACACAACACACACACACACACACACTCCAGGTGCACGAGGGGCACTCGTATCGCCTGTCGATCAACGCGCACTCCCCCCGTTCCTCTCTCACACACACACACGCACACACACTCAAGAGAGAGAGAGAGATCGTTACAGAGAACTCTGCACGGCAGACCTAGATAGGCTGTTTCTGGTCATCAATTGAGGGGATTCCGTTTGAAGGCGGGAGACCAACCGTGCGCCAGCAAGAGGGTGAACAACCTCACACACACACACACACCAGGTGCACGAGGGGCACTCGTGTCGCCCGTCGCTCAACGCGCGTTCCCCCTTCCTCTCTCTACACACACACACCGTGGGTGCACGAGGCACACTTGTTCCGCCCGTGGAGCAAAACGCAATTACGTTACCCCCCCCCCCCTCCCCCGGCACACACACACACACCTCACACACACATCATACACACACACACACACACCCTGCAGGTGCACGAGGTGCACTCGTTCCGCCCGTCCATCAACGCACGCTCCCCCTTCCTCTCTCTCACACACATACACACACACACACCACGCACACACCTCTCACACACACACACCCTGCAGGTGCACGAGGTGCACTCGTTCCGCCCGTCTATGAACGCACGCTCCCCCTTCTTCTCTCACACACACTCAAACACACACACACATCCACACACACAAACACACTGCACACACACGCTGCAGGTGCACGAGGTGCACTCGTTCCGTCCGTCCATCAACGCACGCTCGCGCGAGATCGCCGCGCGGCTGCGGCCAGCCGACACCGACACGCACGCGCTGCTGCACGCGCATGCAGAGGTGATTATGGGTGGTGAAATCCAGTCCGGTGAAATCCAGTCCAGTGGATGGTGAAATCCCAGATTGTGGTATCCCAGATTATGAAATCCCAGATTGTGAAATCCCAGATTGTGGTATCCCAGATTATGAAATCCCAGATTGTGGAATCCCAGATTGTGGAATCCCAGATTGTGAAATCCCACATTGTGGAATCCCAGATTATGGATGGTGAAATCCAGTCCAGTGAAATCCAGTGTGTGATGATGGTGTCGGGGTTGTGTGGGGGTTGTGCAGGCGAAAGGTAGGGTTCATGTGGGGCGGGGGGGTTGAGGGCGGTTTTGGTCGTCCGCACTCAAGTGGACACTGCGGCCAGCAGACACCGACACGCAGGCGCTGCTGCACGCGCACGCAGAGGTGTGGTGTGTGGGGGGGGGGGGCTGGGACACTGCGGCCAGCTGACACCGACACGCACGCGCTGCTGCACGTGCACGCAGAGGTGCGGTTTGATGTGGGGCGAGAGGGGGGGGGCGGGGGCTGTTTTGGTCGACTGCACCCTGCGGTACAAGGGCGACCGCCGCGCGGCCGACGTGGCCGAGCTTGCCGAGTGCACACGCACCCATGCACACGCGCTGAAGGTATCACTGTTGCGCCTTCTATGAGCAGGCCGCGCACGTGCGCTACGAGGCCGAACGCTGGGCAGCCGATGTGGCGGAGCTTGCCGAGTGCTTACACAAACACGTGCACCCGTACACGCACACACGCAGGCCGTGCGCGTGCGCTACGAGGCCGACCGTTGGGCAGCCGACGAGGCGGAGCTTGCCGAGTGCACGTTCCACCCATGCACACGCACACATGCTCACAAATACACACACACACAAACGCACGAACGCACCGGTACGCACCCAAACACGCACGCAGGCCGCGCGCGTGCGCTACTAGGCCGACCGCCGCGCGGCCGACGAGGCCGAGCTTGCGAGTGCACACGCACACGCACACATGCTCACAAACAAATACACACACAAACGCGCGCACGCACCGATACGCACCCATACACACTCAAACCCACACGCAGGCCGCGCACGTGCGCTACGAGGCCGACCGCCGCGCGGCCGACGAGGCAGAGCTCGCCGAGTGCACACACACATACGCACATACGCACACAAATACTTGCACCCCAACACACACATATACACACACGCAGGCCGCGCGCGTGTGCTACGAGGCCGACCGCCGCGCGGCCGACGAAGCGGAGCTTGCCGAGTGCACGTTCCACCCATGCACACCCACACATGCACACGCGTGCACGCACTAAATGCATCACTGTCCTCTGTGTGCATGCTGCACGCGTGCGCTACGAGGCCGACCACCGGGCAGTTGACGAGGCGGAGCTCGCCGAGTGCACGTTCCACTCATACACACGCACACATGCTCACACAAAAATACACACACACGAATGCGCGCACGCACCGATACACACGCGCACACACACGCAGGCTGCGCGCGTGCGTTACGAGGCTGACCGTCGCGCGGCCGACAAGGCAGAGCTCGCCGAGTGCACGTTCCACCCGAGCCTCAACCTGAACTCTCTTGCGGCAGAGGGGCGGGCGCTGAGGCGGGCGTGGGCAGCTGGGCAGTCGGAGGAAGGTGCGTGTCGTGCATTCGCGCATGTACGTGCGCGCGCATGTGTTTGCTGGATGCGCGCATGTTTTGGGTGGGTGCATGCTTGGTGGATGGATGGATGGATGCATGCTTGGTGGTGGATGGATGCGTGGTGGATGCACGCATGCCTGTGCTTGCGTGTGGGTGGGGGAGGCAGAGGGGCGGGCGCTGAGGCGGGCGTGGGCGGCAGGCCAGTCAGAGGAAGGTGCGTGCGCGCATGTGCGTGGTGGAATGCATGCGTGTGCTTGCGTGCGGTTGGGGGAGGCAGAGCGGCGGGCGCTGAGGTGGGCGTGGGCGGCGGGCCAGTCGGAGGAAGGTGCGTGTCGTGCGTGTGCGCATGCGCTTGGTGGATGCGTGCATGCAGGTGCTTGCGTGCGGTTGGGGGAGGCAGAGGGGCGGGCTCTGAGGCGGGCGTGGGCGGCAGGCCAGTCGGAGGAAGGTGGGTGGTGTGGTGGTTGACTGTACATATTCTGTGGTGTGTGATGGTTGATTGCACATTCCGTCGGGCGCCTATGTTTGCATATTAGAATGCTGGGTGTGCGTGTGCGAGGGCAGTTGAATGGGCGGGCGCTGAGGCGGGGCGTGGGCGGCTGGGCAGTCGGAGGAAGGTGCGTGTAGTCACTTCAGGGGTTTCCTTCCCGATTTTTTGCACTTTTCAAAGCGATTCAACGGCTGCATCCCAAAATCCCTACGAAACCAGGACACCCTCTTTCTCCCTCCCTCCCTCCCTCCCCCCCCCTCACTCACTCTCTGTCTCTCTCCCCCCCCCCCCTTCTCTCTCCCCCCCCTTCTCTCTCCCTCTCTCCCTCTCCTTCTCTCTCTCGCCCTCTCCCTCTCTCTCACCCTCCCTCCTCTCCTTCCCTGTCCCTCCCTCTCCATGATACCCCCACCCCCTCCCTCCGTCCCCTCCCCACCCACACCCCACCCCACCACCCCCGGCCACTCCATGCGCACGCAGGCACGCCACGCTCAGGCTCCCACACGCCCGGCGGCCAGCACCACCACCACCCGCACTCGCACCTGGACCTCTCGGCAACACTCGTGTCAGCGGCGGCGGCGGCAGCGGCGCAGCCCACGCGCAGAGGTAAGGGGGGGGGGTTGCGCGCAGGGGTGGGGGGGTGGGGGGGGCACCAAAACCCGAGTCCAACCCCGAGTCAAAGCAAAAGCAAGGGGGGGGGGGGGGGCACCCGCCACGTTCACACCCGGTGCGGCGACTTGCATCGTCCACACTGTGCAGCGCCCACACTATGGAGCGCCCACACCCGGCGCAGCGTGGAACGGTGGACGGCAACGATGCACGCACGCACGCGCTAATCCCCACACGTACGCACACGCACACACACGCGTACGCACGCGCACACACACATACGCAGGGGGACAGGGCGGCGGCGGCGCCACTGACCTTGACCAGTTCCTGGCTCTGGAGGCTGAGGTGAGCGCGGAATTTCTTCTTGTGGGGTACTGGTGATGATGGTGATGGATTTTTCAGTTGTGTGTGACGCACCTACCGGCAGCGTGTTCGACCTTGCTCGGCGTTTAGCTCCCGAGCACTTTAGACGGGTGGCTGGGTACTGGTGGTGTGAGCGGGCGCCAAGCAAGCAGCACCGCAAGCCAGGCACCACACTCAGCAGGAACAGGCGGGAGGGCCGCGCTTGTGCACTCCAATCTGCTGTGTTTGGGGGGGGGGGGGGGAGGGGGGGCATGATTTGGGGTTTGGGGTTTAGGATCCAAATCCACCACGGCAGTTCCTGATCCAAATCCACCTCAGCAGTTCCTGGCGCGCCACTTGACCCCCTATCCCCTGGAAGCAGTAAGGATGTATTTTAGAGGCGTCGCACGATGGCTCTTTGTTTTTGCTTTAGGACTACACGTTGGCAGGCAGCTTGTGCACGCCAACCCGCTGTGCGCCCAAAACGTGTGGGGGGGGAGCGGGCCTTGATTCAAATCCACCTCGGCAGTTCCTGACACTGGGCACCTCGCTTCTGCAGTTCCTGGCACTAGGCACCTCTGCCTGGGCACCTCGCTTCCGCCCCATAGACAGCTGCGCACCCTATACCCGTTGTGCACCCGGGACTCCCCCACACCCTGTGCCCTCCACACCTCACACACACACACGTGTGCAGACCCACACCCCCACACACTCCTGCCCCACACCCCTCGACCCTACACTCCCCACACACTTCACCTCCGGCTCCGCAGCTGCTCCACCCCACACTTCCCACACGCCTCCACCCTACACTACCCCCCCCCCACACACACACACACACCTCCACCCCAAACTCCCCCACACTCCTCCCCCACACCCCTCCACACCTTGCACACACCAAATTTGGGTCTAATGCGCCATCAAAGGCGTCCGACGGACTGTACAATCAACCACACACAGGTGCAGAGCGCGCTCGCGGGCGTGCGCGTGGCCGACGCGCAGCTGGGCGCAGCAGCAGCGGCAGGGGACGCGCCCCAGGCGCAGCAGGCGCAGCAGCAGCAGCGTAGACAGCAGAACCCTCGGCAGGTGTGGGCGGCGCAGCAGCAGCAGGCGCAGCGGCTGGCGGGCGCTGGGGCCCCCGCGGGGGGCGGTGCAGGTGGGTGGGCGTGGGGGCTTTTCTTTGGGTCTTGTGCGGTTAACTTGGTAGGGGCGCAGCAGCAGGCTGCGCCCAGTGACCTCACTGCGAGGCGCTGCTGCTGTAGCTGCTCGGCAGCTGTCAGGACAGAACTCTCGAATACGCCACGAGACGAGTCAAGCGATGATGCTGGCACACGCATGCACACACACAGACCTTGCCGCGACCGAGGCCCTGCCCCCTCTAGCTGCTCGGCAGCTGCCACGACACACATGCACACGTGTGCATGCCCCCTCATCTGACCACATGCACCAGACCCACCAGACCTGATAAGACCGCATGCAAACACACACCTAGCCGCGACCGATACCCTGCTCCTCCAGCTGCTCGGCAGCTGCCTGGACACACGCATGCATGCATGTCCCCCCACAAGACCGCGTCCAGCAGACCCACCAGACCTGATCCGACCGCACACTCACACACACACACAGACCTCGCCGCGACCGAGGCCCTGCTCCTCCAGCTGCTCGGCAACTGCGCGGACCCTGGCGAAGTGCTTGGCGCCTCGTTCCAGGCCAAGCTAGAGGCAGCGCTGGGCGTGGTGGGGTCTGCGCCACCGCCGCTGCACGCGCACGGCCAGCAGGTATGCGCCGGTACGTTGCGGGGGCTCTCTCTTTCTCTTGTGGGTTATCTGTGTGCCTGTGGTCGTCTTGTAGGCTCTTTCTCGCGCGCGCGCCCTCTCTCTCGTGGGCTCTGTGCTTGTCCCGTCTTCATGTGCCTGTGGTTGTCGTGTCCTTGTCTGATGTCGTCTGTCCTGTCTGCCTGTGGTCCTGTCTGTTGCCTGCCTGGTTGTCTTGGTTGTCTGCCCTGTCAAAGACGCCGCTGCAAGCGCTCGGCCAGCAGGTCTGCGCCGGTACGTTGACACACGCGGGGGCTCGTGGGGCTCTCCTCTGGGCGGGGGGGGGGGGGGGGCGTCCCAGGTGAGGAGGGCCTTTGTCACTCACGCGTGCCCCGTGCCCGCCGCGGCAAAACTCACGCCCGCAAAACTCACGCCTGCAAAACTCACGCCCGCCTGCAACTCACACGCCCTGGCAGCAACACTCACGCCCGCCTCCCGCCTGCAGACCTCCCGCGCGCAAAACTCGCGCCCGCCTCCCGCGCGCAAGACTCCCGCGCGCAAAGCTCACGCCTGCCGCGCCTGCCCCCATGTGGCTGCTGCACGCAGGAAAGGGGCCCGGCAGCTAGCGGCAAGACCCGGGGCAGCGTCACCATCGGCAAGGCGGCGCCGACAGCTGGGGACGCGCCGCAGGCGGTCTCGATGTATGTTGTGCCTGCTGGCATGGTGGAGAGGCTGGCACACGACCTGGACGCATGAGGGGGGGGGAGGCAGCACGCGACTACCCTACCACAGCCCCATTGTCTGATCCGCGCAAGTGCATGCGGTCCAAACGTCTGAGGCGGTCGGGGGTGCGCCTCAGGCGGTGGTGGGCGCCTAAGGCGGGCGACGTGGCGCGGCACGCGGGGCGATCTAGTGATCTGTGATCTGTGGCCATGGCCGCCAGCCTCCATAGCCTGCGTGGTCAGTCTCTGTCAAGAGCTGTCACTGCCAGTGCTGTCTCTCAGGGCTGTGGCTGACGGCCTAGTGACCTGCCTGGTAGCCTGCGCGGCCAGTCTCACGTCACGTGCTGTGGCTGACTGATGCGCAGCGCCCGCACGGCAAGACCCAGTTGGTCTGAATTGGTTACATACATGCCGCCCTGGTGCTTGGGAGGTGGCGTCCATCTGACGGAAGGGTATATGAGATGCATCATAAGCTTGTTGGGGGGGTTGGGGTGTTTGTTTGGCTGTTGCGTTTGGGCGTTTGGGCCACACGCGGTGCCCTTGGGGGTAGTTGACGAGACAGAGGGAAGCAGGAGACTGCCCCGCAGGCGCATTCTTGGAGGAGGGATTAACAGGGGATGTCTCGAGATGTCGTGCCAAACCCGTACACTACTCCACTACCACATTCCCAACGCCTGAGGCGCCCACGCAGTTTGCGCCCAGCAGCAGTTGGCACCCATGCTGCAACACGCCACTTTACTTGCCAGAGTTGTCCCGTGACACTTACAGCGCGCGCTGCGCTGGCTAGGCGACCCAATGGGTAGCCGGCTGGGTGCGAGGTGATCTGGGTCGCGGCGTGGAGAAAGCTTTCTCTCGTGTGTAATCTCTCAGTCGCTCTCTGTCTTCAGCACAACCAGTTGGGGCCC
Organism: Chlamydomonas sp. UWO 241; assembly: GCA_016618255.1. Classification (NCBI taxonomy): domain Eukaryota; kingdom Viridiplantae; phylum Chlorophyta; class Chlorophyceae; order Chlamydomonadales; family Chlamydomonadaceae; genus Chlamydomonas; species Chlamydomonas priscui. The sequence goes on along the minus strand of VFSX01000641.1, from coordinate 24,364 downwards.
ATTCGCGCAGCTGTATCTGCCTCTAGATCTGCCCTGGGGTGCAGTCGAGGTATGAACCTGGGTGACCTACCACGCGTTCTCTGCGGTGCGCCGGCTGTGTGTTGCCTGTAGCGGCAAAGACAAGTCGCCTATGTCAGCCTGAGGTAGCCATCGAGCTGGCGCTGAGAGAGGTACGCGGCGTAGTAGCTCCCCCTCGTCTGCAGTGGGGTCTGTCTCTCACACGCGCACACTGCGCGTTGAGGGGGCCATTCAGAGACAAACAAGTCTTCAAGTCTTTACACATAATCGTGACACACATGTAGAAGCGACAGACCGCACAGCCGCGCCTGCGGGCCAGCCACAGCACTTGATTACGATCAAAGGGTAACCAACGGGCATGATGTTTGATTCATGGAACCCCCCTGCACGGGCCTGGCTCGGCCCATCCGTGTACGCAGAAAAACACAGAATAAACAGCACGAGGCATTCAAGACTGGGGGGAACAGCGTAATCGGAAAGCGGGTCTGGAAGGGACGCTGACAGCATGTAGTGGATATTGCGATACGCAGACATCCTGATCCGCAGGATGTCTGCGTGTCGCAATGTCAACCACAAGCTGGCATCGCACGAAAAGCTGGTTGGTGGAAAGAGTTCGTGCGCATTCACACACACACACACACACACACAAAACTGCATAGAGCCGTCGTTGCGACTGGCCACCGGGTGCGGGGGGCAGTCGCACAACACAGAGAGCGTGGGCGAGAGAATATGGGGAGTGCACGTCGCGCGCACTGTGTTCAACGACACAACTAGATGTGCGACGCCGACCCCCGAAGGGCCAGGTAGTTCGCAACAATTCACCCACAGAGCACAGCGTACTAGAGCAGCCGGCCTCCCGAGGCGGCTCCCGCAAATCCCCTGCACGCCCCAGGGGTACTAAAAGACTGTTATAAACACAGCAACGCCCGCGACTCGGCCACGAAGCACAACGCAGAGGAATGTTTTCAGCCTTGCGCGCGCAAACCCCGACATTGGGGCTGGCGATGGCACTACAAGGGAACCAGGCGGCGGACGGCGCCTTCTTATTTTGGTGTCGTTTGCCCCCGACGCCCCCGTCGACAGAGAGAGAGGGGGTGCGTGTGTGTGCGTGTGTGTGCACGGGGGCGTCGGGCGTGTGTACGGCAGAGCATTTCTGGGGGGGGGTTGTAGCGCAGCGAGTCTCAATTGTGCACAATCGCAATTGTGAGATGCCTGCGCAGGGTACTCATCTGGCGCGTTCGCAGTTTGCACATACCTATCAAAGAATGGGAGTCGGCGCCGGCGTCGATGGCCACAGCAGCCCGCCCGCAAACCGCGCTCGCGCGGGGGGGGGGAGGTGGGGGGAGTGTGTGCGTGCACTTGTGTGCACTCGTCTGCGCCCCGCGTCACAGCTGCGCCTCCGCCAGTCGTGGCTTTATGGGGCGGGACGTCTTGTGGGGCGAGACGCCTCTCCATGGTGGCGACGCCGGGCGATGGCATGATGGCGGCGGCGCTGCTGGGCGTCGGTCGTTGCGCGGGGCGATCAGGAGTGGTCGGGATTTCCAGTCGGCCGCGCAGGCGAAACAGCCACTGCGCGGCCCCACCTGATTTGGGCCTGCCTCGCTTTGGCCCAACCAGCAAGAGTCGTCGCTCAGGGCAGGTTGAGCCGCGAGCGCAGCAGCTGCCATCATGAAAATTCTGCGACGCCGCTGGGAGGAAAGGGGGACGAGGCGTCGCTCACGCCAGGCTCGTCCGCGAGCGCGGGGGCGGCCGCCACGTGCAGCGCAGCTGCCGCCATCACCGGCGCCTGCGCCTGCCTCGGGTGGCCCACCCAGGACAGGGCTTGTCTCGCTCACGCCAGGCTCATCGTTGGGGCGCCGCGTGCAGCGCAGCGGCTGCCATCGCGCCGCCGCCCGACCCGCCGCCCGCTCCGCCGGACATGACGAGGTCCATGAGACACTGCGCCATCATGACCTGCGGGTGCGACCCGCACAGCGTCATCGCAAACGAGCCGGGCGCGGAGCACACGATCGAGAGCGCGGCGCCCGAGAGCGTCTGCACGCTGTGCATGTGCTCGTGCACCTGCGGCAGCGACGCAGCGTCCAGGGTGTACGCGACAGTCTGCTGCTTCGGAGCAGCCGCGGCGGACGGCGGCGGCGGCGGCGGTGGCGGCGGCGGCGCCAGCGTCGGCAGCGGCGCGCTGCCGCGGTCAGCGTTGCCGGCCGCCCTGCTGTTGGCGCCGCCCTTGTGGGCGCCGCCGCCGCCAGCAGCGCCGCCGTCGCCGTCCTGCTCGGTCAGCGCACCCCCAGGGTGCCACCGCAGGGAGTCGCTGCTCGCCCCGTGGACTGGCAGGCCCGCGCGGTCCGAACCAGCGGCTGAACCGGCTGACGCGGGCCTGGGCGCAAACGCGGACGCGTCGATGGGCGCCGTCCTGTTCCCGTTAGTCGGCGCCGAGTGGGTCGACGCCGAGTGGGTTGACGCCGAGTGGGCCAGCACCGAGTGTGCGTGGGCAGGCGCGGGCGGGGGGTGGAAGTTTTCGGCCGACGTGTGCGACTGCGGCGGCGACGCGTAGTAGTCGTTGTCGTCGCCGATGATCGCGAGGCCGGCGAGCATGGACGGAAGGCCCATGCGCTCGGCGTGCTGCTGCTGCGCCTGCTGCTGCGCCTGCTGCTGTTGCGCATGCGCAAGTGCATGCTGCTGCGGCGGCTGCTGCTGCTGCGCCTGCTGCTGCGCCTGCGCCTGCTGCAGCTGCAGCGAGCGCGCAACGTTGAGCAGCTCCTGCATCTGCGGCTGCGACACGCCCGGCGGCATGGGCGGCATGGGCGGCATGGGCGGCATCGGCTGCATGTGCTGCATCGGCGGCATCCCCTGGTGCTGCTGCTGCTGGTACATGTGGGCCACCTGGGCCGCGATCGCGGCGCTGCCCCAGTCAGCAGTCGCGGGGAAGCCGGCGGGGCGGATCTGCGTAACACGCGCGTTGGGCAGCGTTGGCGGCGCGTGAGCGCGCGTGTGCGCAGGGAGGTGGGGTTGGTCGTCGGTCGTCACAACCAACACATGTGGGCCCCATCAGAGCTGCCCTGGCCACCGCGCAAACCCCACACCCCACCCGCGCTGTGGCATGCCGCTCGCCCGCACGCGCAGCGAAAAATAGATAGACTCACCGGCTGCGGCAGCGGCGCCGACACGTAGCGCGAGTTCGCCTGCGCGTTCTTGTTCTGCGGCGTAAAGTCGCGCGCGCGCGTGACGACGAGCGGGCGGTGGCACATGCCGGTCGGGTCGGGCAGCGAGTGGCGCATGTGGAAGTGAGCGACCGCCTGCTCCGCTGCGGCGCGCATCTCGTACCACAGGAACGCAGAGCCCTTGGACTGGTGCGTCGCGCTGTTGCGCACCACGATGAGGTCGACCACCTTTCCCACGGTCGAGAAGAACGGAATCTGCGGCGGTGGGGGGCGGAGGCGGGGGCGAGGGCGAGGGAGATTGGTTTCGGTGGCAGCGAAGATGGGCCGCTGGCGCGCGCGCATGTGGTGAGGGAGCGAGGTGCAAGCCCACGTTCGCAGCCACTTGGCTGTACGCTGGCTGTACTTTGAACTTGCACACCGCTCAACCCATCCAGTGGATTGTAAGTCAGAGCCCAAGCCTGCTAGACAGAGAGATGTCAACAGCTTCCATATGACCTCTGTGTGAGGACAAACAGTCAATGGGAGGTCAACGGTCAACGCGGTCAAAGCAAAACCCGGCTGCGGAAGAATTGATTAAGCACCCGGACAAGGTATTGACTGCCTGCCACCCACCAGCTGCCCCTCGTTGTAGCACTTGGGGATGCCGCCCACAAACAGCTTCATCGCGTCGGGGGCGCACCCGGGCGGGGGCACGTCGTGGTTGCCAGCCGACTGGCGCATCATCAGTATGTCAGTCGACAGAGGGCCAGCGGGCAGCATGTGTGCCTGCACGCGCGCAGGGAGGGGGCCAGCAAGGTCAGGGCCATGCGCTTCGTCATGAGGTCAGTCATGACTGACCTCATGCGCTGATCAGCGCATGCGCACTGCGCGCGCGCGGCAGGGAGGGCTGCATGGCCAGGGGCATGCGCCGTGGATGCCATGCTCCAACAATCACTCCAAACGTGGTCCACGATGCAGGTGCAGGTGGCATGGCATGGCAGTTGGTGGTCTCGCACACATTCCACCTGGGCGCGGCCCCCCCCCCCCTCCCCTCCTCCCCTCCTCCCCCCCTCCCCCCACTGCTGATGCGCCCCTGGCCTGATGGCCAGCGTCTTGCTGCATGCTTAGGGAGCACTGCGCCGCCGAGGTTGATGGCACTGCAAGTTGGCACCCACTCTGCACCGACCCTCGGCACCTACATCACTCACCCCCGCTGTGCTGGCAACCAACGCGAGTGCTGCACGAGTCCCATGCGCGAACAATTGCGACGGGTGTTACGCACAGGCACAACGTGCAGAGAAAGGACAAGGCGTGTGCTAACCCCGTTGCTTGCACTGTCGACGTACCCACCCCCACATGCTGCCTCTGCCCTCCGCGACACGCGTTGGATCGAGGTCAACGTGTGTACGTCCACGTACACACGGTCGCCAGCGGGGAAGGAGAAGACGGTGTAGTGTAGTGTTCCCTCCCCCCATGCCGCCGGAACTCCGCATACCTCGGTCCGCCTCACCTCTCCAGTATCGAGACCTCCATGGTGCATCATGGTCATGGTTGTGGCGCGGGGGTGGCCGTGGCACACACGGCGTGGCTTGGATGTTGTCTGTGTACAGCCGCGTGTTGCTGCGCGATTGCCTGACTCGGCACGTACTAGGGTGGGTGGGTGGAGGGGGGGGGGGAGGAGGCTCGCTCGTGGAACCCAAACACGTCGACTGAAACTGGGGGCTCGACTGGAACCTAACGCTGTGGATGGATTAGGTGTGGAATCATGCACTCCGCTAGTACTGCACGTTCGCGATGAGGAGTGTTGGAACACTCCTCACGAAGCCGTGACATCCGGGGTATGCGGTCCTCAAGGCCGGCTGCGAGATACGATGAAATCATCCCAATCTCGGAAATCCAGGCGATCCAGGCGATACACTAGACGTCTAGACCCACACGGCACGGCTACAGGCTACAGGCAATCCAGAGCCTGGACCTCCCTCTGCACTCTGCTCATTCTGCCGCCGCCTTGGGCACCATGCGCGGCACCAGCTTGCCCTTGGCGTCGAACTCCTTCCGAAATGGGATGAACTCGATGCCAGCCATGAACGGCTGCAACGCCTGTGTGCGGAGTGTGTGTGTGTGTGTGTGTGTGTGCGTGTGTGCGTGCCAAGGCCGCAAAACGGGTTGTGTGCGCGCGTGTGCGGGATCTTGAGCAGGCGGCAACGGCTCACGCAGCCCACCCACGCAGCCGAGTCCACCCACGGGCTGTGTGGGCGTTGCGCACGGAGCACACGTCGACCTAGATCGAGACTGCTAAAACGCTGGTATGTGTGTGTGTGTGTGCGTGTGGCTGCCCCCACCCCTGCCGCGGCCGCGGAGCACCACCCTACCACAGCCCCATCGTCTGCTCCGCGCAAGTGAATGCGGTCAAAACGTCCGAGGCGGTCAGGGGTGCGCCTGAGACGGTGGTGGGCGCCTGGGGCGGTCGGGGTGGCGCCTGAGGCGGTCGGGATGACGCCCAAGGCGGCGCCTGAGGCCATCAGGGGTGCTCCTCGAGCGGACACCTGCGGCGGTCGGCGCCGCAGGCCGCCCGATCTTGCAAGTAAATGCGCCGCCTGAGGTGCCGCCTCAGGCGCATTGGGACCACCCCTCCGCCCACCGCCCCACCGCACAGGCGCATCTTCGGGATGCGCACGCCGTCGAGCGTTTGGAAGTGGGTCCTTTCAACGAGCACACGGCACAGCGTGCCTACCTTCGCGTGTGACCCCTCTACACACACACACGCACACAAACCACCACCACCACCACCCACACAAGCGAACGAGCCAGGGCGCACCTTGGGGACGCGCACGCCGTCGGGCGTCTGGAAGTTCTCGAGCACGCAGCACAGCGTGCGCTCAGTTGCGGTCAGCGTTGAGTTGAGCATGTGCACCTGCGGCGTGTGTGTGTGTGTCTGTGTGTGTGTGTGTGTGTGTGTGTGTGTTCGTGTGTATGTGTGTGTGCGTGTGTGTGTGTGTGTGCGTGGTCGATTTTACAGTCCGTCGGACGCCCTTGATGGCGCAATCGACTTCACCCCCGGTGTGTGCGTGTGCGTGTGTGTGTGCATGCGCGTGTGTGTTTCGTCGCGGTCAGCGATGAGTTGAGGATGTGCACCTGCGCATAGTTGTAGGATTTATGGTTGGGGTTGACGTGTTAAGCAACACACACGCACACAAAAATGGTCCCTAGCATAACTTTGATGCGAACAAAAACGTGCCCACAGCAGCGCCTCCGTGCCCTGCCACGGGGTCCCCTTCAGAGGGAAGCCCCAACTTTCTGTAGCACACACACACACACACACACACACACACACACACAGTCGGGGTTCACACGCGCACTGTGCTGGACAAGTGCCGTGGTGGGCACACACACACACACACACACACGCACGCGCATGCACGTGCGTGTTGCTGCCTGCCTCGCCCGTCCCGCGCACGCGCGCACACACACAAACACATGCACATGCACACACACACACACGCGCACGTGCTTGTTGCTGCCTGCCTCGCCCGTCCCGCGCCCGCACACAAACACACACACATACACGCGCACGCACACGTGCGTGTTGCCGCCAGCCTTGGCCGACCCACGCACACACGCACGCGCACACACACACACACACACACAAACACCCACAAACACGCCACACACACACGCGCACGCACGTGCTTGTTGCTGCCTGCCTCGCCCGTCCCGCGCACGCGCACACAGACACCCCCCTGCCTCCCCCCCCCCCCAACACCCACACCTACACACCTACACGCACGAACGCACGTGCTTGTTGCTGCCTGCCTGCCTCGCCCGCCCCCCCTCCCCTCACACACCACGCACACACTCACGTGCTTGTTGCCGCCTGCGTCTCCCGTCCCGCGCACGCGCACGTCGAGTCTGCGCGACTGGTAGTCGGTGCAGTTGGAGCATGAGACGAGCTCGCGGAAGGTCTTGGAAGCGGGGAACCATGCCTGTGTGTTTGTGGTTTTTTTTTGTGTGTTTGTGTTTGTGTGTGTGGGGGGGGGGTTGAGGGAGGAGAGGAGGAACTGGTAGTGGTGTTGCAGCTGGAGCATGAGACGAGCTCGCGGAAGGTCTTAAAAGCGGGGAACCACGCCCAAGGGCGTCTGTGTGTGTGTGGGGGGGGGGGGGCAGCGCGAGCTGCACTGCACACGCATCCTACACTCGATCATCACAGGTGCCAGGTCACACTCCCAGACCGTGCATCACACCACACATCACACGCGTACCTCGAGGTCGTACTTCTTTGCAGCCACATTGTTGAGCTCGCCCGACACCAACCCTTCACATGACGTCGCCTCCTCCACACCATCCTCCCCGCCTCGCCTCTCCCATCATCCCACCATCCCACGTCACACTTTCACACGTCATACCGTACAACACACACGTACCTCCAGGCCGTACTTCTTCGCGGCCGCGTTGTTGAGCTCGCCTGACACCGACCCTTCTCACGATATCGCCTCCTCAACAATCCTCCACCTCGGCGGTCAAGTCGATTGGCAAGCGCCACTTGACCCCCTATCCCCTAGAAGCAGTTAGGACCTATTTTGGAGGCGTCGCACAATAGCTCTCCTTTTTGCTCTGGGACTACACGTTGGCAGGCAGCCGGCTGGTGGCTACCGCCCCTCACAAGTAATTGTTAGGGCCAGAACTGGACTTGGGTCTAGGCGGTGGTACTAGGACTAGAGGTAGCCTTTGCTGGAAAGCCGATGTAACTGTAACAACAATCCTCACCGCGCCTGCTCCATCATCCCACCATCCCACCATCCCACGTCATACTATCACACTAGTACACGTCACACCATACATCACACACGTACCTCGAGGTCGTACTTCTTTGCAGCAGCGTTGTTGAGCTCGCCTGACACAATGTTGACGACGTGGTAAGGAAGCTCGAGGGCCTGTGCGAGTGTGTGTGTGTGTGTGTGTGCATGTGTGTGTGTGTGTGCTCGCCCGACACAATGTTGACGACGTGGTAAGGAAGCCCGAGGGCCTGCGCGAGTGTGTGTGTGCTTGTGTGTGTGTGTGCGTGCGTGCATGTGTGTGTGTGTGTGTTTGCTCGCCCGACACAATGTTGACGACGTGGTAAGAAAGCTCGAGGGCCTGTGTGTGTGTGTGTGCGTGTGTGTGTGTGTGTGCATGTGTGTGTGTGTGTGTGTGCATGCGTGTGTGTGTGTGTGTGCTCGCTCGACACAATGTTGACGACGTGGTAAGGAAGCTCGAGGGCCTGTGTGTGTGTGCGTGCGTGTGTGTGTGTGCATGTGTGTGTGTGTGTGTGTGTGTGTGCATGTGTATGTGCATGTGTGTGTGTGTGTGCATGCGTGTGTGTGTGTGTGTGTGTGTGTGTGTGCTCGCCCGACACAATGTTGACGACGTGGTAAGGAAGCTCGAGGGCCTGTGTGTGCGTGTGCGTGCGTGTGTGTGTGCATGTGTGTGTGTGTGTGTGCGCATGTGTATGTGCATGTGTGTGTGTGTGTGTGTGCATGCGTGTGCATGTGTGTGTGTGTGTGTGTGTGTGTGCTTGCCCGACACAATGTTGACAATGTGGTAAGGAAGCTCGAGGGCCTGTGTTTGCGTGTGTGCGCGTGCGTGTGTGTGTGCATGTGCGTGTGCGTGTGTGCATGTGTGTGTGTGTGTGTGTGGCGCATGTGGAAGTGGGCCCAAACATCAATCCATACATCAATCCATCTATACACCTGGTATCACCCCTATGCATTTGCCTGCATCTCCTCAATGAGCACACGCACCCACGCACCCCCCCCCCCCACACAGGGTCTAAACGCCATGGTCAGCGACCGACGGACTGAACAGTCCCCCCCCTCCCACCCCACACACCTGGTAGAACCCCTCTGCCACAAACACACACACCTGGTAGAACCCCTCTGACACACATACACACACACACACACACCTGGTCGAACCCCTCTGACACACACACATACACACCTGGTAGAACCCCTCTGCCACACACACACACACACTTGGTAGAACCCCTCTGTCGCACACACATACACACCGGGTAGAACCCCTCTGCCACACACACACACACACACACCAGGGCCGTTCAAACGGGTCCGGATCGGACGCCAACGCCCCGAAGGTGCGGCCATGCGGACGTGCGCGGCAGGCTCCGCCCGGTTTTCCGGACGTCAACGCTGGGGCCCGCAGGGCCTCGTCCGGCAAGCCGGACGCCATTTTTAGCCTCCGTCCGTTTTTTTCTCCCCCGGCCCCTCTTCTCTCCTCTCCTCTGGCCTCTGGCACCTCTCGCGACCAGCATAAAATCAGTTTGCATCGCGATTTAAGACCGTGATGCGGAAGAGGCGCGGTGGTTGGTCACACTGTTGCTTGATTCAAGTGTGACCGCCGCCAAGATCCCTCCCCTGCCTGGCTCTGCTGCAGCAGATCATGCCACTATCTAGACTTACACACAATGTATCACTGGTTCTCCAGACAGGCTGCGCCCCGGCCCCCACTGCATGCATGCATCCATGCGCATGCGTGCGCCATGCGCAACAACTCGTCTGGGCGAGCGTCGACTCAAGCCAGCTTTTTTTGCCCCCCAGGCTGCTGTCATAGACTGCAAACGATGCCATTCCTTGTGAGGACAACGACTGGGAAGGGCTACGCACGCGTGCGCAGAGAGCGCAGACACACGTGTCCGTACATACGAATACAGGAAAACACTGAGAATCAACACGCTTTGTACATATAAATTGGCATCATGAATCAGCAGGCTTTGTGATGGTCGAAGGGCTGGTGTAGACAGGGAGAGACAGAGGCACTGCAAAAAAAGGAAAAAAAGGAAAGTGTGAAAAGTCCACACTTTTCACACTTCCGGAGGGCCAGCCAGACCCGCGTCCGGGGTCCCGGACGCAGACGCCACCACACGTCCGGTTTCCCGGACGTCAACCACCACCCCCCTGTACGGCCCTGACACACACACACACACACACACACACACACACACACCTGGTAGAACCCCTCTGCGTTTGCCAGCATCTCCTCCATGAGCTCCCACGACTCGTTGCCCTCGGGCGAGCAAATCACAAACTGCTCAATCTTCTCAAACTGGTGAATCCTGTGGGGTGGGTGGGTGGGTGAGCAAATCACAAAATGCTCAATCTTCACAAACTGGTGGATCCTGCGTGCGTGCGCGCGCACGCGCGCGTGTGTGTGTGTGTGTTCATGCACATGGCGTGTGGGCGGCACACAGGGTGTGTGTGTGGTGGGTGGGGGTGAGCAAATCACAAACTGCTCAATCTTCTCAAACTGGTGGATCCTGTGTGTGTGTGTGTGTGTGTGTGTGTGCGCGCGCGTGTGTTAGTGTGTGTGTGTGTGTGTGTGAGTGTGTGTGTGTGTGTGTGTGTGCACCTGGCCCATGCCCCCTCCCCTCCTCCCCCGGCGTTGATGCCTCCACCCTCACGGGGCGAGGTGGAGACCGCGATCAAAACCCTCAAAAACTCAGCCCCCGGTTACGACAACATCACCGCCCCGCTCATCAAGCACGGCGGCGACATTGTCACCGGAGCCCTCCAGCGTCTCATCATCTCGTGTTGGAACACCAGAACCATCCCTACGGCGTGGAAGCAGGCGGACATCTGCCCCCTCTACAAGGGCGCATCATCCGGCCCGACCACAGCCGTCAAATCCTACCGCGGCATCTCCCTCCTTCCCGTCCCGGGCAAAGTCTACACCCACGTCCTCCTCACCCGCCTCGGACGACACCTGGATGACTACCTCTCCACCTACCAATTCGGCTTCCGGCCCGGCCGAGGCACCACCGCCCCCATCTTTACCCTACGCCGCCTCCAAGAGGAGTCTCACCGCGCCCAAGCCCCTCTTCACGTGGCTTACGTCGACCTCTCCAAGGCTTTTGACCGAGTCAACCACACCGCCCTCTGGCACACCCTCCTCCGTCGAGGCGTTCACCCCGACCTCCTCTCCCGGCTCGAGAGCCTCTACTCTGGTGCCACCGCCAGAGTCCGTGTAGGCGGCGCCTACTCTGCCTCCTTTCCCCTCGAAGCTGGAGTCAAGCAAGGCTGCCCCCTCTCCCCCCTCCTCTTCAACATCTTCATCGACAACGTCATCCGATCCCTGATAGCCCAGCTCCCTAACGCAGGCATCCAAATCGGCTACGTGGTGAACGGCACTCTCCACACACCCCTCCCACGCCACGGTTTCGACTCTACCCTACTCCCCCTCCTCCTCTACGCGGACGACATAGCTCTGATGGCACTCGACATCGATGCCCTCAAAGACATGCTCGCCCGCCTCGACCAGATCTGCTCCGACCTCGCACTCGAGATCAACTACGCCAAGACCGTGCACCAAACCCTGGGTCACCCGTCTGCCCACACCGACACCCCAGCACCGATCTCCATCCCTTCCACTTCCTCCTCTAACCCCCACCTCGTCCACCCCACAGACAAGTTCAAATACCTCGGCAGTATTTATTCCACACCCGCAGCCCCCTCCCCCTCCGATGCACACCCTGTCTCCCACTCAGACGCCGGGATACTCGATGCCGAGATCTCACGCCGCATTGGCTCTGCCTGGTTTGCCTACAAACGCCTTACCCTACGGTTCTGGGACGCCCCCCTGAAGTCATCTCTGACTCTACTAAGATCCGTCTGTACAATGCCTATGTTATTTCCGCACTCCTTTATGGATGCCAAGCATGGACACTGAACAAAGCCCACATCCACCGCCTCGAGGTTACTCACAACCGATTCCTACGCCGCCTTAAGCGGATCCCCCACAACCTTTCCCCTTCCTCCCCTCACACCTCCACCATCGAGATGCACGCCAAGGACCCACCCACAGCGCCCATCATCGACACCATCAACAAACACCGAGCTGCGTTCATCGGTCCCCTCATCCGCCACCTCCCCCCCTCTCCATCTCCTCAGCCCCTCCACCCTCCCCACCCCAGCCCCGCCATCTTCCCCTCCCCTCCCCCTCCCCAGCCCCTTCACCCTCCACACCCCATCTTCCCAGCCACCGCCGCACTTTTCATGTGCCGTCGACCGGACGCGGATGGCCTCCACGCGGGAGGGGCCATCACGTCGTACCGGCAAAATGCAGGTGACATTTTCACATCCCAACGGTTTCGAGACGCCGTCAAGAATCGCTTTGACCAGCTCAAACGAGAGCGAGCCAAGTACGCCGCGTACCCAGAGCTCACGCGCATCCTCGACAACCGAGTCCCACCCGGATGGCTCACCCTAGCGAGATTTCCACAGCTGTGGGAGTCCATATGCGGCGATCTGATTAAGGCGGGATAGAGGTTGCGACCACCACACAGCCTCAGAGAGAGTGAGAGTGATCACAGTCAGTTTAGTCAGCGTACAACACAGCGTACTTAGATGCAGTGCCTCAGAGGCAGCCCCCCCGCAGCAGAGTGGCATTATATCCCCTCATAGCGACGAGTGGTCTCCCGCTATTGACAGACGCCCTTTCGCCGACCTCTGGAACGATATCGCCGTTATCTTTGTAACGATCTGGAATGGAATGTGTGTGTGTATGTGTGTGTGTGCGCGTGTGTGTGTGTGTGTGTGTGTGTTCATGCACATGGCGCGTCAGCCGAGTGGGCGTGCGTGGGCGGGACACAGGGTGTGTGTGGTGAGGTGGCTGGGGGCAAGGGGGGGTGACCCAGTGCACAGGGGGCTCTCTTCTCCCAGCCCAAATTTGAGGGGGTTTGCGATCGTGCCGCAAGCTGATATTTGGACAGTAGATCGGCCTCGTGTTGCGGATCAAGGCTGCAATGCGGATTTTTTGCGGCACGATCGCAAAACCCTCGTAACCGACAGGAGTAGGTTACTTAATCGACCCATTTCGCCAAGTTTTCCCCGTTTGTGCCCCCCCTTGGGGCTCGATTAACGGAGGCGCGTTCTCGTCGCCGAGCCCTGGACCCAGCAATGCGGCGCTGCTGGTGACGAGGATCTCCGTGCCGCTGACGAGCGGGGTAAAATACGACTGGCCCGGCTCCTGCTAGACTGCCCCTCGGTGGAACACTACAAGAGCGGCTTGCCCGGCGCTGCCATGGCTTGGCGAGTAGCCGCGGCGCTGCCGCGGCCCGTGCTGGGAGACGGCCCTTATCCTCCCCCCATGCAGGACGCCATGCGGCACCGATCTCGACGAGTTGATCGACGAGCGGAGGAGCTGGCGCCCGTCAATGCATGCTGGACATTGGTCAAGATGGCTGCCCGTGGAGGCGGGCTACCATCACGGCTTCAGCGGTGGCGACCGCCGAGGCAACACAGAGTAAATCCGCTTCACCAATCGCAGCGTTCGTCACCGCGCTCATCCTCGGGGTCGCTCGTCTGCCGGTGACTGGCGTTGGAAGGTCTTCAGGCAGCCTCCATGACAACTCTGTCGTCCATGCACCCCTGGAGGGTGGGACCTGGCCATGCATGAGGCATGGGGCGCCGGCTGAGCCCCATGCAAACGAGAGCTGGACAGCCATGCACTGCCAGGCGGGGACCGTTCCAGTCAGCGCCAGTCGGCTCTGCCGGCTTGACTGGCCACAAGGCCACTACTGTGACCCTGAGGAAGGTCCTCTCCTATATGCTCCTTGCCAGACATGTCTCTCAGAGACCGCTGTTTGGGGTAGTCTAGCCGGCGGGAGCGGTAGTCTATCGGCCGGGAGCCGGCAGTACTCTAGTACTTAAGTGTGCTGGAGTATCGGCGGGTGTCTCTAGTAGAAGAGTAGCCTGCTTAGCTGGAAACCCCGTGTTACTGTTACTGATGGGCTCGAAACCAAGGGCGCTGGATAGCTTACTCCAATCCGCGTCTAGGGGTGGGCTGGGGGTGAGCAAATTACAAACGCTCAATCTGATCAAACCGGTGGATCTTGCGCGGGGGGGAGGGGGAGAGGGGAGGGGGGGCAGCAACAATGAGTTCAACCGAGCATCAGAGCAACTAGCCGCCTGCCCGTCAGAGCACCAGATCCATGCACCAAACCTGACGATCGCCTGCGTGTCACGCGCCCGTGCGAGCCCGCCTCGACTCCCACCCCACCCCACCGTCACGCAACACAGCACTCCCACACCTCCCCACACTCAACACAGCAGCAGCATCAGAGCACCAGTGCCCTAAACCATATCTGAACCATCAGAGCACCGCGCCATGCACCGCGCCTGACGATCCCCAGCGTGTTGCGCCCGTGCGAGCCCGCCTCCACTCTCGTGGGCTTAACACAGCACCATCAGAGCATCAGAGCATCAGAACCCTTAACCATCAACCATCAGAGCTTCAGAGCACCAGGCCATGCACCGCACCTGACGATTCCCAGCGTGTCGCGACCATGTGGGCCCGCCTCCACCCCCGTGGACTCAACACAGCACCGTCAGAGCATCAGAGCATCAGAGCATCAGAGCATCAGAGATCAGAGCATCAGAGCATCAGAACCTTAAACCCTCAACCATCAGAGCTTCAGAGCACCAGGCCATGCAACCCACCTGAAGATCCCCAGCGTGTCGCGCCCGTGCAAGCCCGCCGCCACTCCCAACCCACCCTCACTCAAACATGAAACACAGCAGCAGCAGATCGCAACGAGACTGTTGCGTCAAAGCCCCCACCCCCTGAAGATTCCCAGCGTGTCGCGTGTCGCACCCGTGCGAGCCCGCCTCCACTCCCACCCCCCGCCCCAATTTGATCGGAGCATCAGATCCCATCAGAGCACAAGAGCGTCAGGGGATCCAGCCACCTCTCCAACACTGCACACACACACACACACACACACACACATCGCACCTGAAGATCCCCAGCGTGTCGCGCCCGTGCGAGCCCGCCTCCTTGCGGAAGCACGTTGAGTAGCCCACCATCTTCTTCGGCAGGTCCGCCTTCTCAAACCACGCCTGCAGGTTTAGGGTTGAGGCTTCAGGGTTTAGGGTTTAGGTCGGCCACATTGCGGAAGCACGTCCACCATCTTCTTCGGCAGGTCCGCCTTCTCAAACCACGCTTGTGTGTGTGTGTGTGTTTGTGTGAGGGGGGGGGATAAGTGTGGGTGGTGGTGGTGCGTGGTGTGGCGGGATGTGTGTGTCGTGTGGCCCACCATCTTCTTCGGCAGGTCCGCCTTCTCAAACCATGCCTGGGGTGTGTGTGGGGGGGGTGCGTGTGTGTGTGTGTGTGTGTGTGCGTGTGAGGGGTGGGGGGGTGCGTGTCGAGTAGCCCACCATCTTCTTCGGCAGGTCCGCCTTCTCGGGGGGGGGGGGTGCGTGTGTGTGTGTCTGCGTGTGTGTCTGCGTGTGTGTCTGCGTGAGGTGTGGAGATGTGTGTGTCGTGTAGCCTCGCATCTTTGTCTGCATTCCAACTTCTCAAACCATGACTGAGGGCGGTGTGTGTGTGTGTGTGTGTGTGTGTGCGCGCGTGCGTGTGCGTGTGTGTGCGTGTGGTAATGTGGTGGTGGGGGAGGATGGGGAGGGGGGGGGGGTCAAAACACGTGAATAAATCTACATCATAACTACTATTGACCGGACGCTGGATCAGATAGAAGAGGGAGGGTGGGGGTGGGGTGGGGTGGGGGAGGGCATCATACACACATACACGCACACACGCGCACACACACACACACATACAAGGACACACACACACACACACGTACCTGCCGGTGCATTGCGCACAGTGTCTGTTCGCTCGTTGCAATCAGGTACTTGTCGTCCCCATCGCCTGGTGTGTGTGTGTGTGATTGCTTGTGTTAGTGCGTGTGTATGCACGTGTTTGTGTGTGCGTGTGCATGTGTGCATGCATGTGTGCACATGTGTGTGCATATTTGTACGGCGAGGGCGCGCCCCCTGGCTCTGCTGAACCAGGGGGGTTATGTTGCGCCCAGCGCACTCCTCTTTTGTCCGCCAGCACGCTTTCGCGCGCGGTAATACCCTCTCTCCGTTTACCACCCTCAAGCCTGTGTTTACGGCTGTGGGACTCGGCCAACTGGCGGTTGTGTGTGCGTGTGTGCGTGTGTGTGTGTGTGTTCGTGTGTGCGTGCGTCTGTGTGTGTGTGTGTGTGCTTGTGTGTGCACGTGTGTGCGCGCATGTGTGCACGTGTGCATGTGTGTCTGTGCGGCGAGGGCGAGCCCCCTGGCTGGCTCTGCTGACCGTGCCAGGGGGGATTATGTTGCGCCCAGCGCCGGGGGTTGTCGTCTGTTGTCCGCCAGCACGCTTTCGCGCGCGGTAATACCCTCTCTCCGTTTACCACCCTCAAGCCTGTGTTTACGGCTGTGGGACTCGGCCAACTGGCGGTTTGCGTGTGTGCATGCATATGCATATGCATGCAGCGTGCATGCATGCATGCATGCGTGCGAGTCTCAGTCTCGGCGCTTCAATCAGTTCAGTTTGTTTACCACCCTCAAGCCTGTGTTTGCGGCTGTGGGACTCGGCCAACTGGCGGTTTGTGTGTGTGCATGCACATGCATATGCATGCAGCGTGCATGCATGCATGCGAGTCTCAGTCTCGGCGCTTCGATCGGTTCAGTTTGTTTACCACCCTCAAGCCTGTGTTTGCGGCTGTGGGACTCGGCCAACTGGCGGTTTGTGTGTGTGCATGCACATGCATATGCATGCAGCGTGCATGCATGCATGCGAGTCTCAGTCTCGGCGCTTCGATCGGTTCAGTTTGTTTACCACCCTCAAGCCTGTGTTTGCGGCTGTGGGACTCGGCCACTGGCGGTTGTGTGCGTGTGCATGCGTGCATGCATGCGTGTTTCAGTCTCGGTGCTTCAATCGATTTAATTTGTTTACCACCCTCAAGCCTGGTGTTTGCGGCTGTGGGACTCGGCCACTGGCGGTTGTGTGTGCGTGTGTGCGTGGGGAGGGGGGCGTGTGTGTGTGTGGGGGGGGGGGCGTGCGTGTGTGTGTGGTGTGTGTGCGTTTGTGTGTGTGTGTACGCGTGTGTGCGTGTGTGTGTGTGCATGTGTGTCTGTGCGGCGAGGGCGCGACCCCCTGGCTGGCGCTGCTGACCGAGCCAGGGCGGGATTGTGTTGCACCCAGCGCCGTCCTCTTTTGTCCGCCAGCACGCTTTCGCGCGCGGTAATACCCTTTCTCCGTTTACCACCCTCAAGCCTGTGTTTACGACTGTGGGATTCGGCCAACTGGCGGTTGTGTGCGTGTGTGCGTGTGCGTGTGGGTGGGGGAGGGTGTGTGGGGGGGGGGGGAGGGGGTGCGTGTGTGTGTGTGTGGTGTGTGTGTGTGTGTGCGCGTGCGTGCGCGTGCAAGTGTGGGCGTGTATGTGCATGTGCGCACTCGGCCACAACACGTGAGTGACCTTGTACTACACACCCTGTGACCTGGTCACACTTAATGACGGCGGTCACTCACCCGTGACCTTGTACAGCTCTTCATCAAACTGAGACAGCTGCGCGCACTCGGCCATGATCTCCTGGCGCATGAAGAACGGCGTCTGCACGGGGTCGTAGCCGCGCTTGAACGCAAACTGGAGGCCAAAGTTGATGAGCGCCTGTGTGTGTGTGTGTGTGCGTGTGTGTGTGTGTGTGTGTGTGTGTGTGTGTGTGTGTGCGTGTGTGTGCGTGCGTGTGTGTGTGCACGCCTGTTGTGTGAAGGTGCGGAGAGGGGAGGTGGGGGGTGACGAACGGCGTCTGCACGAATTCGTGGCCGCGGCTTAACGAAAACATTAGGTCAAAGATGAGCGCCCGTGGAATGCAGGAGAGAAGGGTAAGGGTGGGTGGTGGGGGTGGGGGGGACGGGGGAGGAGTAGGAGGCAGAAAAGCGTCTGCGGGGATGGCGTGCAGACACATCCACACAGCACACCCTCACACGCACGCACACACGCACACACGCACGCACACACACACACATGCACACAAACACACACACACCTGGTTGAGCAGCACGTCCTCCGTCAGCAGGAAGTAACCACACACACACACATGCACACACACACACGCACACACACACACACAGACACACACACACACACACCTGGTTGAGCAGCACGTCCTCCTTGAGCATCAAGTACCTGCGCGCACACGCACACACAAACACACAACACACACACACACACACACACACACACACACACCTGGTTGAGCAGCACGCCCTCCTTGAGCAGGAAGTACCCGCGCCCGCCCGCAACAACCTGGCCGTTCTCAAGGTCTGCAATGCCCAGGAGCGCCACCTGTGTGTGTGTGTGTGTGTGTGTGTGCGTGTGTGTGTGTGTGTGTGTGTGTGTGTGTGTGTGCGTGTGTGTTGTGTGCACGTGCACGCGCGTGTGTTTGTGTGTGTGTGTGTGTGCAACAACCTGACCGTTCTCAAGGTCGGCAATGCCCAGGAGCGCAACCTGCGTGCGTGCGTGTGTGCGTGCGTGTGTGTATGCATATCATATCATACCGTATCATACCGTTCAAGCACCCACCAGGTCAACGTGGTTGTACAGCTTCTCCTCCGTGCGCTTGACGTCCAGGTTGAACGTCTTGACAACAGCGTTGTTCTTCTGCAGAGAGGAAGAGGCAGCAGCGTGTATGCGGTGTGTGTGAGTGTGTGTGTGCATGTGTGTGTGTGTGCGCTTGACGTCCAGGTTGAACGTCTTGACAACAGCGTTGTTCTTCTGCAGAGCGCAAGAGAGAGAGTGGGTGTGAGTGCATGTGCTTGCGCATGTGTGTGCATATGTGTGTGCGTGTGCGTGTTCAAGTGTGTGTGCGTGTGCGTGTGCGGTGTGTGTGCGGTGCAGTCTTCGAGGGAGCCTTCAATGGTTGTTTTGAATCACGGTGATCATGGGATAGGTTATATTGCAACGACATCACTGGGCTCCCCTCCTCATGCGGTGCGCCGCACGCACTTTGTCTCCCCCCCCCCTCTCTCTCTCTCTCTCTCATGCCATCATGCCGTCAGGCACTATTATGCCATCATGCCATCATGCCATCATGCCGTCATGCCATCAGGCACTCTCATGCCATCGTGCCAGCATGCACAGCATAGCACAGCATAGGGTGCAGCAGCCTCATGCAAACTCGCATTTGCAGACAGGCTCCCTCCTCCCGCGCTGCGCCGCATGCGCTGTTGGAGTGGGAGTGCAACAGGGTTGTTAGTTTTAAAACATGTGAAAGTGGAAGCTTCTTTGCGTTTTGCGCATGCCATGGGGCACTCTCATGCCATCATGCCAGCATGCACAGCATAGCGTGCAGCTTTCTCATGCAAGCTCGTATTCGCAGACATGCTCCGCGCGATGCATCGTATATCGCGCAACGCATGCACGCACGCCGCCTCCTTCCTTCTCTGCCTCCAACTCTCTCCCTCCCAACTCTCTCCCTCACCCCCTCCCTCAGTCCCTCGCTGGCTCCCTCCCTCTCCCTCGCTCTCTTGCCGCGCGCTCTATCTCTCATGCCGGCATGCCATCAGGCACTCGCATGCCACCAGGCATTCGCATGCCATCAGGCACTTGCAGGCACTCGCATGCCATCCGGCACTCCCATGCGACCATGAACTCCCATGCACAGCATGATCTCCCATGCCACCATGCACAGCATCGCATATGCTCACATGCGCCAGCATGGAGGGAGGGTTGGTGGTGGACGAGGCCGTGTCCTGACAAGACAAGTCACCATCTGAGAGGTATTCCTACAAGCGGGGCACACAGCAGCTCGGACACAAACACACACGCACAGGCACAAACACACGCACACACGTGCACACACACACACACACCTCGTCCTCATCGACGACCACGCTGTCATGCACCAGGTTGCCCATGCGCTGAATGATAGCGTCGCGAGACTTGATCATCTCCTGCGTGTGTGTGTGTGTGTGTGTGTGTGTGCATGTGCGTGTGTGTGTGTGTGTGTGCATATGTGCATGTGCGTGTGTGTGTGCGCGTGTGTGTGGTGCGTATGCAGCAGGAAGGGGCGCGCAGTTGTGGCAAGGCAGCAGGCGTGCCAGGCGCGTCATTGATGCGGTGCAAGTCGTGCAGGAGAGGCGTGCAGTCCCCACGGGGTACACCCCCCACGTGCGGCCGCCTAGCTAGGAGAGGGTGGAGGAAGGGGTGGTGGTGTGTGCGTGTGTGAATGTGTGCGTGCACGTGCGTGTGCGTATATGTGTGTGTGTGTGTGTGTGTGCCCTTAAGCACATGATACGCGGCGCAGACACCGCATGCACACGCCTTCTCCTTCTCCTCCATCACAGCGATCCCCTCCTTGGCCTGCTTCGACTTCTCCATGAGCTCGCTCGCGTCGCCCTTTGCCTGCACGGGCACGCACACGCATGGCCCGCGTGCGGAGGGTGCACAGTGTGGATGGTGGCCTGTTTGGCCCTTGCATGCAGCCACACTGTGAACAAATGGCATGCAGCGTGCGTGTCGCTGGTGCTTTTAAGCGATCGCGCCCCTCCCCCCCCACCTTCATGATCTTCCCGACCTCCTTGCTGATGGCGTTGAACTCCTGCTTAGCCTTGTCCATCTCGTACTTGACTGCGCGCACACACACAGGAGATCCCCATGCATCTCAGCACCATGCGCCATGCAGTGATCCATGCGCCATGCAACTATGAACCCATGAGCCGCCGCCCCTTCCGGCCCTCCTCCGCGCCCCCGATCCTCCACCACTCACACTTCCGCCACTCCTCATCGAGCTCGATGACCTTGTCCACCTGGGACACGTCGGCGAAGCGGCGGCGCTGCGACTCGCGCACCAACTCTGGGTTGCCACCCTTCTCTGCGCTCAACACAGATGCACGCACGGGCACCGGCACTCAAGGTCCGAGCAGTGTTATTGGCACCACTGTGGCCACCACGCCCAGACAACTGGTGCACGCTACACGGGCTCGCGCTGTTCTGGCACGCTTGTCGTAGTTCTCTCTCTTGCCTTCGCGAAACAGATTGATGTCCAGCATGGCTCTTGATGTCGCTCCTGGTGTCGTATAGGGTGAGATCCGAGGGCTGCTGGGGCGTGGCTTGCTAACTACCCCATTGTAGGAAGGGGCCACACTGACGTGTTCATACCAAGCAGGCAGATCAAAAGGGCCAATGGCCCCGCAACGTGTGTTTGTGTGTGTGTGTATGAGGGGGAGAGAGAGAGAGAAAGAAAGAGAGAGAGAGAGAGACAGGGAGGGAGAGAGAGAGGGAGAGAGAGAGAGAGACAGACAGGGAGAGAGAGAGTCTGCCTGGTCTGAGTCCTGCCCGCGTCGCACCCTCCTTGCTGTCGTAGGGGTGATCTAGGTTCTTGGCTGGCCCGCGCTGTGAGGGATATTTCGGGGGGGTGCATAGCTCGCTCCTCGGCCTGCTCACCAGATACACATAGGCATGTGATTGCGGGGAAATTACAAAATTAAGTGGAGAGACAGCTCCAGGTAGGCCAGCCCTCTGGCGAATTGGACAAGTCGAAAAGGTCCGTACGACCTTTAAACTCGTTCTTCAGTACTGCAGCGGCGCCGGCATCGGCCATACCATGTCGCTGTCAAAGTCAACGTTAACTGGGCCGTTGAACATGTCGAGGTACTCTGCCAGCGTCGGCGCGTCTGCCGCTGGCGTGAGCGACAGCAGCACCTCTGGCGCGGGCACGTCCATGTCCATGTACGACTCGAGCGACTCCAGGCGCCGGCGCACCTCAGTCTCTGGCTGCCCCTCGAGCACGGCGCCCGCTTTCCGCAGGAAGCTCGAAAGCTCGCTTGCGGTCTTGACAATCCTGTGTGTGTGCGCGTTTGTGTGCGTGTGTGACAAGCGGCAGGGTGAAACTTTTGTTTGAATGTGTGTGTGGTGGTGTGTGGTGGTGTGCGTGTGTGTGGGGGGGGGGGATGTGCCCGAGCTTGTGCCCATGTGAGTGTCGTGCGTGTGTGCACGTGCGTGTGTGTGTGCACGTGTGTTTGTGCACGCACGCCGGGCACAGGCAACAACCCACGTCGAGCCATCGCACGCGTCGGCCGTGTCTGCGCCGCTGCTGCTGTTCATGAACGCGGCGTGCCATGCGTGGAAGCAGCGCGAGGGGATGTCCTCAGTGCTGGAGATAACCTGTGTTTGGGTGCATAGGTATGTGTGTGTGTGTGTGTGTGTGTGTGTTGTTTGGGCGCATCGGTGTGTGCAGTGCGCGCGTGTGCGTGCGGACACGCCCGCCACCTGCGTACTGCGCCTGCTCACCCGCGCCTCTGCAATCTTGGAGTCTGCGGGCAGCGCAGACTGCACAGCCGCCAGGATGTCCATGAGCGCGGGGGTCGTCGCCTCGAGCACGTGCACCATGACCGCAGGGTAGACGAGTAGCAGGCCACTGACCTCGGCCGCGTGCTTCTCTATTGCTTTTCGGTGGAACTCTGTGTAGATTCAGGGGCAGTCAGGCAGGGATGAGGGCGAACATGTGGGGGCATGGCATCCGTGTGTTGCGCCATGCGCCATGCATGGCGCGCGTGTGTTGCAGCCATGCAAGGCCCGCAACAAACAGGTGCCCCACCTCGCACAGTCGCCATGTCGTACTCCCTTCGAGCGAACCTAGCGACGTAGATGATTCGCGTGAAGATGTTGGTCTGCGTTGAGGTGTTGCGAGGTGTGTCGAGCATGGGGGATGGCATGCACGCACATGCACACGCGCCACGCACTGCTATCGGGGCTTGACTGCAGCAACGTGTCGCTGCGTACCTTTCCGCTCTTCTGCAGGCGGTCCAGCACCACGTTCAGCAAGTTGTCCTGGGCCGCGCTCATTGCTGTTGCCCTTCGACTAGACCGGCCACCAAGTGCTTCCAGTTGCCCTTACACTCGCGTCTTGGGTTGGGGCGTGTGTGAAGGGTTTGTGAGTGTGGAGCGAGAAACAAGGCTGCCTCAATTCCTCGCTGATTCCTCGCCTCCTTACTCCATCCCTGCTCTCCCTCCTGCCCCCTCCCCCCCTCCCCAGCACACGCACGCAAGCATGCACACACGCACACACGCACGCACACACACAGTGCGTGTCACGCACGCACACACGCACGCAAGCATGCACGCACACACACTCACACACACACACACAAGTGTCTTGCTCAGCTTTAGGGGCCCCAGCCCCTGCTTGATCAGCCTTGTTTGTGAGTGCGAGGGCCACTCAATTCCACCCCCTGCTCAATTCCCACTGGGATTCCACCGGCATGCCTCCTTGCTCCCTCGCTGCTCTCCCTGCTGTCCCCTGGCTCTCCCCCCCAGCACACCCACACGCACTCGCGCGCGTGCACGCAGTGTTTGCCATGCACGTGTGCACGCACGCACGCATGCAAACACACACACACACACACACACACACACACGGTATCAGTAACAGTAACACAGTAACACGGGGTTTCAAGCTGAGCAGGCTACTCTTCTACTAGAGACACCCGCCGATACTCCAGCACACTTAAGTACAGAGTACCGCCGGCTCCCGGCCGATAGACTACCGCTCCCGCCGGCTAGACTACCCCAAACAGCGGTCTCTGACAGACATGTCTGGCAAGGAGCATATAGGAGACACGGTATCACAATAACCGTATTCCACCGCGCGAGCCCTGTGGTTGACGGCGAGCGGGTGGCTGCACCTGTTGGCTCGTTACACTAAGGTGTGCGAAGCCGCCTGAATGTCTCTTTTAACCGCGGCTTGCAGTACTACGCCATGAAATCGTGCTATATCTCCATCCTCAGCTGTCGCCACCCGCGGCATCGCTGCCGTCGCCTCTACCAGCACACAGCTCGACAGGGTACGCGGCTTCGCAGAAGGAGTGTGCGTGCCGCTCGCACTCTGCCGCTGCTGCCGCCACACAGTCACCCACGGCTCGCTCCTCACATGCCTCAAACGCGGCCCAGTCGGAGACCACTCGCGGCCCCCTCAGCGACGCCAGCCACCGCGTGAGCCCGTTGCCCCGACACACATCCATCGCGCGCAGGGAGCAGCCCGCCCGCGCACCATCGACGCACCGCGATGCAACCTCCACGCGGCAGCGCTCCGTGTGGCGCCGCCGCTCCCGCTCGCTCCTGAAGACCTGCGAGTGCAATTTCACGCAGGCGCCGCGTGCCAGCTTGCGTTCTTTTAACCTAGGCTACTTCTTTTTATCTGTGACTACTGGGAGGTGCAAGCACAAACACTTAATATGTATCGCGGTGCAAACACAACGCTTGGGCATGCATGGGCACGCATGGGCATGGCACGCAACGCCCATGCAACGCCCATGTGCAGCGTCTCTTGCGACGAGTTTGCAGTGTCTGCGTCTGCAGGACGCAGCAGGTCGCCCACCACACAGCATGATCA
>VFSX01001113.1:0-12518 GCA_016618255.1 Chlamydomonas sp. UWO 241 | reverse complement strand
GACGGTGACGGTGACGGTGACGGTGACAGTGACAGTGACAGTGACAGTGACAGTGACAGTGACAGTGACAGTGACAGTGACAGTGACAGTGACAGTGACAGTGACAGTGACAGTGACAGTGACAGTGACACTGACAGTGACAGTGACAGTGACAGTGACAGTGACAGTGACAGTGACAGTGACAGTGACAGTGACAGTGACAGTGACAGTGACAGTGACAGTGACAGTGACAGTGAGTGACAGTGAGTGACAGTGACAGTGACAGTGACAGTAACAGCAAAAAGGAAACGGTAACATCAGCTTTCCAGCGAAGACTACCTTCTAGTCCGAGTGCCACCGCCTAGACCCAAGTCCAGGCGTGGCCCTAGCAATTGTCACTGTCACCCCTCCCCCCTTGGTCCCACCCTGTCCCCCACCCCCTGTCACTGTCACTGTTATCGCTCCCACCTGTTCACCTCGTCACTGTC
Source organism: Chlamydomonas sp. UWO 241 (assembly GCA_016618255.1). Taxonomy (NCBI): domain Eukaryota; kingdom Viridiplantae; phylum Chlorophyta; class Chlorophyceae; order Chlamydomonadales; family Chlamydomonadaceae; genus Chlamydomonas; species Chlamydomonas priscui. The sequence goes on along the minus strand of VFSX01001113.1, from coordinate 12,051 downwards.
ACTGTCACTGTCACTGTCACTGTCACTGTCAACTGTCACTGTCACCCTGTCCCTGTTCACTGTCTACTGTCACTGTCCTTGTCACTGTCACTGTCACTTTCCCTTGTCACTGTCACTGTCACTGTCACGTCACTGTCACTGTCACTGTTCAACTGTCACTGTCACTGCTCCCCTGCTCACTGTCACTGTCCACTGTTCACCGTCACCGTCCACCCGTCACCCCGCACCGCCACCGCCACCGCCACCGCCACCGCCACCGCCACCGCACCCCGCCACCGCCACCGCCCCAGCCCCAGCCACCCGCCCCACCCCACCCGCCCCCAACGCCACCCGCCCACAGCCGCCACCGCCCATGTCACTGTCACTTCACTGTCACCGTCACTACACCATCACCGTCCGTCAACCGACACCGACACCGGACACCGACCCGACACCCAGACACTGACAACTGACACTGTTACTGACACTCCCGACTGATCCCTATCCCCTCTTATCTCGATACTAGATATACTCTGTACCTAGTTCTGTCACTATTACTGTCAACTGTTACTGTCACTGATTATGTACACGTACTGTCTCTGAATACTGTTTACTGTTGCTAGACTCTAGCCCCCCCGGAGAGAGTACGTGGTGTGTGGGCAACGACGTCCCAAATTCATTAGATAGCTATGATACAAACCCAACCCACAAGTCTTTCTAGGCAAAGCTCCACACTACATGTTGCTGTGACTTGCTGTGTACCCAGCAGGATATTGAGGGCAAGAGATCAGCGCACCCTCCCGACCCGCCTTCCAGATGGACCTGCAACCGACTGGAATATGCAACTCACCCAGACCTGCGACACCTGACGCTCCATTCCTGATCAAATTCCCATCCGCAAGACAGAAGGTAAAATAGATCTGGGGATGAAGGTTAGATAGTACACACGCTTTGCCTCGCGCACTTTTAAATAAAAGCGGGGCCATATGATTTAGAATTTGGGTAACTTCCGCTCCGGCGATTCCTTTTGTTTTCACCCCGTTGACGCATTTGGCATCTTTTCCCTTTTCGGCAAGATTTATTTTAGGAATTCAACCTCGCCGCATGGCCCTTTGGACACTTATCTTAACTCGGCAAGGAAAGCCCCCTCCCCCCGGGACCCCCGGCCCCCCGGTGCCGCCCCATACCCCGGTCACTAGCTGCCCAGTGGGGGGATGGGTTTGATTTGATAAAGCGCGCAGGCAGGCCAGGCTGGCGGCTACCGTCGAACTGCGTCTGCTGTATGGTTGCCACTGGCCTGCGCTCCTTCCTGCCCATTCCCATCACGACACAGGATGAGGTAGGTCTGGGGTGGGGGTAGCTGGATGGATGGGGTTGATTGGTGTGAACGCGGCAGGCAGCCAGCTGGTGGCTACCGTCGAACTGCGTCTGCTGTATGGTTGCCGCTGGCCTGCGCTCCTTCCTGCTCATTCCACATCGCTGCAGAGGATGGGGCAGGTCTGGGGTGGGGGTACCCTAGCCACGCTTTGCCTTTGCGGGGGTCCACTAAAGGCCCTCTTTATTTGGAATTCTAGGCTTTTGTGGGGCGTTTTCCTACTAAATTTCATCTTGCGTTGCCTTAGTGGCGGCGTTTGCGGGGCCTGTAGAGCGTCGATCCGGGTTCAAACCCCTCAAGGGATTTTTTTTATGTACATTGCGTGGCGTTTGTGGACTTACTTAAGCGCAAAGGCACAGCGTGGGTACGTCAGGTGGATGGATGGGGTTGATTGGTGAACGCGGCAGGCAGCCAGCTGGCGGCTACCGTCGAACTGCGTCTGCTGTATGGTTGCCGCTGGCCTGCGCTCCTTCCTGCCCATTCCCATTACGGCAGAGGATGAGGTAGGTCTGGGGCAGTGCTTCCGTTTAGCCACCCCACACCCCGCAAAAGTGCATTTGCGGGGTGAGATTTTGGCCGATTTGGGGCGGCGCTGCGAGGGTTAAGATTGCGTGGATGTCGAACCGAAAGTTTCTTGTTCTCAAAACAACCTCCGTCGGGGTGAGATTTAGGAAGTGAACGCTAGGCCCGGGGTGAGCTGTCAGTTTTCAAAGATCCTAAGCTGAACCACTGGTCTGGGGTGGAGGTGCAGTGGTCCCTGGGAAGGATTTTAGCAATTAGTTTTTTGCCGGCTCCAGCAACTTTGACCGCTCATACCAGGCACAACACACAGCGGGTATTCATGCAATGCATGCCGTTGTGCTGCTCTCGACAAGAGCTTTCCAACGCATCGCTCCACGCCCTCACCCACTAAGTGTGGGGTGGTTTTCTGGGAAGTGGAAAATCCGGCTCGGAGCGGTATACGGCTCGCAGGGGAATCACTGTGGAGGTGGCTGGATGGATGGGGTTGATTGGTAAACGCGGCCTGGGGGTGGTTGGATGGATGAGCTTGATTGTTAATAGCGGCAGGCAGTCGGCTGGTGGCTACCGCCCCCCCCCCAAGTGATTGTTAGGGCCAGAAGTGGACTTGGTCTAGGAGCAGATGTCTTTGCTGGCATGCTGATGTTGCTGTTACTGTCACACCCATGCGCAGGTTGTGGGCAGCTTGCTGATTGCAAACGAGGACGTGGCTGGGTCTGACGTCGACTGGTGTCACACCCATGCGCATGCGTGCCATGCAACACTGGACCCGTTTGATGCCTAGCATTGCCACACCACCCATGCGCAGGTCGTAGGCAGCTTGCTGATCGCAAACGAGGACGTGGCAGGGTTTGACATTGACTGGTGTCACACCCATGGCATGCGAGCCATGCAGCATTGGGCCGTTTGACGCCTATCATTGCCGCACCCATGCACAGGTTGTGGGCAGCTTGCTGATCGCAAACGAGGACGTGGCAGGGTTTGACGTCGACTGGTGTCACACCCATGCGCATGCGCGCCATGCAGCATTGGGCCGTTTGACGCCTAGCATTGCCGCACCCATGCACAGGTTGTGGGCAGCTTGCTCATCGCAAACGAGGACGTGGCAGGGTTTGACGTCGACTGGTGGGAGCCGATGCGCACGCGCGCCATGCAGCATTGGACCCGTTTGATGCCTAATATTGTCACACCACCCACGCGCAGGTGGTGGGCAGCTTGCTGATTGCAAACGAGGACGTCGCGGGGTTTCAACTGGTGTGACACCCATGCGCATGCGCGCCATGCAACGTGAGACCCATTTGCCACACCACCCATGCGCAGGTTGTGGGCAGGTTGCTGATTGCAAACGAGAACGTGGCAGGGTTTGACGTCGACTGGTGGCACACCCATGCGCACGCGCGCCATGCAGCATTGGACCCGTTTGATGCCTAGCATTGCCACACCACCCATGCGCAGGTGGTAGGCAGCTTGCTCATCGCAAACGAGGACGTGGCAGGGTTTGACGTCGACTGGTGGGAGCCGATGCTCGGGTGTCTGTCGATGGGCCTGCTGCCGCACCTGCGCAGCGACCAGACCTACCAGATGTGCCTGCTCATGAAGCAGCTCGACACGACGCCAGACTACCTGATGCTCATCAACCAGGTGCGTTGCGTACTGCTGCTATTGAGACGCTAATAAGACATTCAATACCGTACAGGGCCTGAGCCTTCGCGAGGGGTCGTAAAAATGATTGTTTAATCGCTCCGCGGGGGTCGTTTTTCGTCGATTTTAGTCGATTCGACTCCCAAAAACGCGATTTGTTTTTTAGTTTTCAGTGCATTGTTTTCAGCTTCCGGGGGGCGTCCAAACAAATACGTATTCGCGGAGGCTCAGGCCCTGTAGCCTTCATTAAGACGTAAATAAGGATCCTTATCTCTAGACGTGCAAGGCCCAAGATGTGCCTGCTCATGAAGCAGCTCGACACGACGCCAGACTACCTGATGCTCATCAACCAGGTGCGTTGTGTACTGCTGCTATTGGGACGTTCATAAGAATGTTAATAGGCGTAATTAAGACTTTAATAAGATCCCTTATCTCTAGATATGCAAGGCCTTGGATGAGCCAGGTCATCAAGTAGCTCGGCACGACACCTAACCGTCTCATTCTTATCCCCCAGGTTGGTAGTAGTTACAGTTACAATTACATTGGCTTTCCAGCAAAGACTACCTCTAGTCCTAGTACCACCGCCTAGACCCAAGTCCAGTTCTGGCCCTAACAATTACTTGCCACCAGCCGACTTCCTGCCAACGTGTATTCCCAGAGCAAAAAGGAGAGCTATTGTGCGACGCCTCCAAAATAGGTCCTAACGGCTTCCAGGGGATAGGGGGTCAAGTGGCGCTTGCCAATCTGCTTGACCGCCGAGGTGGAGGGGCCGGCGCCTGAGGGGCAGCCGGATCGTACACCACGGCTCTCCACCCTACCCTATCCTGAGCACGCTGCTTAGTCAACCCGTCTCTGCTTATTCAACCCGTCGCATATTATAGCCCCCTTTTGCTTTAGGACTACGCGTTGAGGGGTAGCCGTTAGTGGCTACCGCCCCTCACAAGTGAGTGTTTGAGCTAAAACTGGACTTGGGTCTAGGCAGTGGTACTAGGGCCGTTGCCGTTGCTGTCACTGTTACTGTCACTGTTACTGTCACTGTGTTGCAACAGTAAACTGTGTGCTGGAAATTCATCGATGCCCCTAGCTCACCCAGCTTCGCATGGCCCAACTGCTAGTGATTTCCTTTCGTTTTTTTGGCAGGCAGCCGGCTGGTTGCTACCGCCCTTCACAAGCAATTCTTAGGGCCATGACTGAACTTGGGTCTAGGCGGTGGTGCTAGGACTAGAAGGTAGTCTTTGCTGGAAGGCAGATGTTGCTGTTACTGAATTTTAATTGTTTTTCTCCGTGTGCAGCCATTTGCCTACCACCATTTGCCTACCAACAACAGCCAGCCATCACAGTAAAGTGCTCGGGCCATACGCGACAAGCACAGTCTTATACGCCTTTAGAGGTGTCCCTGACTGTACTCACCAACCCCCCTTATGACCGACAATCCGGCTGTGGCCAGCCAAGCAAGCAATCACTGTTGCCCACCCCCACCCCACCCCTGCTCGCAGCTGCTCAACGGCGTGCACACGCTGCTGCTGCGTGCCAAGAATGTGACCACGGGCTGGCGCTTCGCACTCACCAACCCCCTTATGACCGACAATCCGGCTGTGGCCAGCCAAGCAAGCAATCACTGTTGCCCACCCCCACCCCACCCCTGCTCGCAGCTGCTCAACGGCGTGCACACGCTGCTGCTGCGTGCCAAGAATGTGACCACAAGCTGGCGCTTCGCACTCACCAACCCCCCTTATGACCGACAATCCGGCTGTGGCCAGCCAAGCAATCAATCACTGTTGCCCACCCCCACCCCACCCCTGCTCGCAGCTGCTCAACGGCGTGCACACGCTGCTGCTGCGTGCCAAGAACGTGACCACGGGCTGGCGCTTTGCACTCACCAACCCCTCTTATGACCGACAACTCGGCTGTGGCCAGCCAAGCAAGCAATCACTGTTGCCCACCCCCACCCCACCCCTGCTATCAGCTGCTCAACAACGTGCACACGCTGCTGCTGCGTGCCAAGAATGTGACCACGGGCTGCCGCTTTGCACTCACCAACCCCTCTTATGACCGACAACCCGGCTGTGGCCAGCCAAGCAAGCAATCACTGTTGCCCACCCCCACCCCACCCCTGCTCGCAGCTGCTCAACAACGTGCACACGCTGCTGCTGCGTGCCAAGAATGTGACCACGAGCTGCCGCTTTGCACTCACCAACCCCTCTTATGACCGACAATCCGGCTGTGGCCAGCCAAACAAGCAATCACTGTTGCCCACCCCCACCCCACCCCTGCTCGCAGCTGCTCAACGGCGTGCACACGCTGCTGCTGCGTGCCAAGAACGTGACCACGGGCTGCCGCTTTGCACTCATCAACCCGGATGCCACCAAGGTTGGTTTGCGCGTGCCACCAGTGCTGCTTCAACTGCGGCTCTGCCGCTTTGTACGCATCGAATCGGGTGCTTCTCATTGGCTTCTCATGCATTATGTGCAACAGTTTTGTTTCAGCCAGGGCTGCCGCTTTGCACTCATCAACCCGGATGCACTTAGGTTGCGTGCCACCACTGATTCTGCAACTAGGGCTGCCGTTTTGTACGCATCGAATTGGACCTGTCGTAAGGTCTGTCCGTGCATCAGTGCTCCTTGAACTGCGGCTGCCGCTTTGCAGTTATTACCCCAGACGCTTGTCATGCATTATGTGCACCAGTGCTGCTTGAACTAGAGCTGCCGCTTTGCACTCATCAAATTGGACGCTTCTTACTAAAAGGTTATCCGTGTGGCAGTGCTGCTTCAACTAGAGCTGCCGCGTTGCACGCATCAAAACGGATGCTTCTTATGCATTATGTGCACCAGTTTCTTCAACTAGCTAGGGCTGCCGCTTTGCACACATCAAAACAGACGTGGCTTGTGCATGATGTGCATCAGTGCTGCTGTCCGTGCACCAGTGCTGCTTCAACTAGGGCTGCCGCTTTGCAGTTATTACCCCAAACGATTGCCATGCATTATATGCACCAGCGCTGCTTCCAACTAGGGCTGCCGCTTTGCAGGCATCAGCACGGACGCCGCCAAGGTTAGTTTGCGCACACCAGTGGTGCTGCTATGGATCATGGGGAAATCATATCTCAATCCGCGTCTCACGGCTCACTTCCTCAAGTTCCACGGGCAGGAGGCAGTTTGTTTTTGCAAAACAGGTGTGGAAATGTCGTTTTCGCACTTTTCACGTCAAAGTTTGCGCAATTTCAGCCCGCGGCGCCAGCCCAAATGGGCCAATCTCAACCCGGTGTTGCAGGTTTGCGGGTTGCGAGTTGGATTACGGGAACACAGGCGCATACCATCAGTGCTTCTTCAACTAGGGCTGCAGCTTCACACACACACACACATGCACTGTTCTGCCCTCTGCCCCCCCCCCTTTGAGGCGCTCATATTTGATGTTGACCGCTCAAGCGGCAAGTGCACACACACACACAAACACACCCACACACACGCACCCACCCACCAGGCTCTCATATTTGAGGCCGACCGCTCAGGTGGCAAACGCGCACACACACACACACACACAAACAATCACACACACACACACACACACACACACACACACACACACACACGCACGCACGCATACCTACACACACAGGCACACACACACTCTGCCCCCCCCTAGGCGCTCGTATTTGGTACCGACCGCTCAGGCGACACAGAGAAAGAGAGAAAGAGAGACACACACACACAAACACACACACCGCCCCCTCACACACACACCAGGCTCTCGTATTCGAGGCCGATCGCTCAGGCGGCAAGCGCCCAGACAACAGTGGGCGGAGCGCGACAGCAACAAAGAGCGCGGCTGGCTCGGCCGCGAGCAACGTGCAAGGCGACTCGCCGGTACGTGTGACAAGGCCGGGGGGGGGAGGAGGGGGGGGGGCACAATGTTTGTGTGTGTGTATGTGTGTGTGTGTGTGTGTGTGTGTGTGTGTGACTCCCTGGGCGGCCCACTCCCTGGGCGGCCGCGGTCGCGAGTCACGGCGGTCGGCCCATGTGAGTCGCCGTCGCCCATCCCCCCTCATCGCCCCGCCCCCCCCCGTCGACTGCCGCCTATGTACTGCGGCCCCCCCTGGACTATCCACCATCGTCACGCGCCGAAGGGGGGCAGCCTCAACGGAGGCGCAGAGAGCGACCGTACAAAGTTGCCACGGAGGTCGACGAGAAGATGCGCATGAGAGTATATACGCAGGTGATGCAGGGGCAGGGCGAGACCTTAGGAGTAGCACGATGCCGAGCACGCGAACGCCGAAGAAACGGTGCGCGGTCAGGGTGCGAGGACGCTGATCGACCGCATCAATGGAACCGACCCCGCCACCGCCTGCGCGGCAGAGACGGAGGATTCGATTAGTGAGGGACCACTGGCGGGACCCGAGGGGCGGACACTACCAATGCACCAGAAGAGGATGCCTCACCTTTGGCCAATGGTCCGCCCATACCAGCAACCTTTTCCACTCACACACTTCCCTGCCCCACCCCTCTCCACGAATACCACTACAGCAGTCCATAAACTCTTTCCCTCCATCCTGTACACCCACCCACCATCGACACCTGACCCCTAATCCGGCCCCGCTTTGCACCCCACAGTTGAGCTACGCACGCTACCCCCATGCGGGTGCGCGCCTGCAGGCCAGTGCCACCCCGCTCTGGCCGACCCCATCGCAACCCTACGCAACGCAGGGCACCTCTCCTGCTTGTGCCTGCTCCACACTCCGTCGCTACGGCCGAACCCCACACCTATCTGCCAATCACTGGGTCATCCCAGCTGCTTGGCCTGAAGCTCCCTACCCCTTCCGCGCCCGGCGTCCCGCTCCGAGCCATATCACGTGAGCGCATAGACCAACGCGACCCTCCGCTCATCGTCCCTCGCCGTAGCTGCTCCTCACCACCGCTCCTCCTTCTGCGATTCCTCTCCATCCCCACATTCTCCCGGTCCCCCTCTCCATCTCCGTCTCTCGCGCACTGCCTACCACCTCCCGTATCCCTCACTTCGACGCCTCCTTTGACCCCCCACGCCCCCCCTGATCCCTCCCATGCCTCCCCTGATCCTTCCCACGTCTCCTCCGAACCCCTGATGAACCTCACCTGACCCCCCCCCCCGATTGCCTCATCGACCCCTCCCACGCCCTTTCCAACCCCCTTCCCGTCTACCGAGCCCCTATCCAGGCCCGCCTGCCTTCGTCAGTCGCGCATCGAGTCATCGGTCCAAGGAGCTGCATCCGACGTCCTCATGGCTTGCCAACGAAACCAGTTCTCTTGAGTAGGCCGCGGCCCGAACGGATTAGTAGTTGCGCGACGTTTACTTGCACGACGGACAACCCCGGACTATCGCCCATGGAAAACTTAATCGGCCCGATGGGGAGATGATACGTGCGATAGAAGTTGAGTTGGTTGGCCAGAGTGGCAACCCAAGTTTAGTTGGTTGGCCACGCAGTGGCACCCTAGTTGAAGTTGGTTGGCCAGAGTGGCAGCCCCCCCCCAGACCCCCCCAAACCAAGGATACTATCCACTCGATTGAGGCGCTGGTCGGTCACCCGCTATTCGAAGGACATCCCAGTGCACGGGTCAGACTTCGTAACAATTGCCGGGGTGTATTGCTGTTAGTAGTACAGGCATTGCCGGTGCATGCGGACGGCCTCATGTAACGCTTGGTTGGTTGGTCTGGTTGGTTGTGTGGTGTGTTGGGGGGGGGGGGGGTAGTTCAAGTGCGGTTGAATGGCGAGGAGTGGGACATCGACCAAGAGCGCGGCTGGCTGGGGAGCAACGTGCAAGGCGACTCTCCGGTACGTGTGTGTGTGTGTGTGTGTGTAGGGGTGTGTGTAGGTTTGTGACCGAGATTAGGACAACACGCTGCTACACTTCCTACACTGGAATTAAGATGTCGAGCACGCTATTTAGGCACATTTCCTCCTATACGCATCCTACAAAACCTTACATGTGACGCCTTAGTTGTCACGGGTGCATGACAGATCAGGATGGACGACACGCTGATGCTACAGGACGCCTTACGCTACGCCTTGCTGTGCGCTTTACTTGACGCTTTACTTGGCGCCTTCATTGCACACACACACGCAAACACGCAAACACACACACACACACACACAGGTGCAAATGACCGCGATCAGGATGGACGACACGCTGATGCTGCAGGGCACCTTACGCCTTACCTGACGTCTTACTTGACGCTTTACTTGGCGCCGTCAATGCGCACACACACACACGCACACACACACACAAGCAATCACACACACACACAGACACACAAACAAACACACGCACACACACAGGTGCACGTGACTGAGATCAGGATGGACAACACGCTGCTGCAAGACGCTGTGCAGAAGGGCAAGGCGCGCTTTGTGCCGGACTGCGCGTCCTACATCCAGACGTGCATGACGCCAGCGACCGGTGAGAGCGGGGCTGTGTGTTGCGTGTTGGGGTTTAGGGTTCAGGGTTTAGGGTTCAGAGTTGACAGCCAACTAGATTGTTACAAAGGATTCCCCGTTTTGAGATAAGACTGCGCGACCTGCATCCAGACGTGCATGGCGCCAACGAGCGGTGCGAGGGGGGCGGTGTGTTACGTGCTTTGCTTGCGTGTTTGTACGTGTTTTTTTTGTTTCGCGATTGGGGGTTCAGGGCCCAGAAGGGCAAGGGGGGCTGTGGGTCACGTGTGAAAGAGTTCAGGGTTCACGGTGGAGGGTTCAGGCTTCAGGGTTTAGGGTTGACAGCCAACCAGATTGTTACAAAGGATTCCCCGTTTCAGATCAGGCTGCGCATCCTACATCCAGACGTGCATGACGCCAGCGACTGGTGAGAGAGGGGCTGTGGGTCACGTGTGTTATTAGGGTCCAGGGTTTAAGGTCCAGGGTTGAGGGTTCAGGGTTTACAGCCATCCGGTGGGGTGCAGTGTTTTTTTTGTGTCTTTGAGTTTTAGGGCCCAGGAGGGCAAGGCGCGCATATGTGGACTGCGCGTCCTGCATCCAGACGTGCATGACGCCAGCGACAGGTGGGAGGTGGCTAGGGGCTAGGGGCTAGGGCTTAGGGTTTAGGTTTTACAGCCAACTTGATTGTATTAGGGATTCCCTGACTTGAGATACGACGGAAACATTCAGACGTGCATGACGCCAGCCAGTGGTCCCTGGGAAGGATTTTAGTAATGCATGCCGTTGTGCTGCTCTCGGCAAGAGCTTTCCAGCACATCGCTCCACGCCCTCACCCACTAAGTGTAAGGTGGTTTTCTAGGAAATGGGAAATCCGGCTCGGAGCGGTATAAGGCTCGCAGGGGAATCACTGACGCCAGCAACATGTGGGGTGTGGTTAGGGTCTAGGGCTTGGGGTTTAGGTTTTACAGCCAACTTGATTGTAATCGAGGTTCCCTGTGAACATTGAGATACGCAGAAACATTCAGACGTGCATGACGGCAGCGACTGGTGGGTGTGGTTAGGGTTTAGGGTGACTGTTATAGGGATTCCCTGTGTTACGATACGACAGCGCGTGAACATTCAGGCGTGCATGACGCCAGCGACAGGTGAGGGGTGCAGAGCGTTACGTGTGTTGGGGGTTAGCACAGTCCCCATACTACCCCCCCTCCCCACTAGAGACCCCCAACCCCACACGGATGATGTGATTTCGCACTGTCTACTGGGCCGTTTTGGCCGCCAGGGGTATGAATAATACGTGTGCAAATCGGCGTAGACGCTCGTTGCAGGAGCACGGCGCAATCACATCGTCCGGCCGAAGAGGGGGTGATTCGACCAAGGTATAGGGGCTGTGGGGGTTGAGGACTAGGGTTTGACATCCAAACTCTTCTTGTAAGGGGTCTCTGTGTTGAGATAAAGACTGCGCATCCTACATTCACACGCGCATGCCGCACGCACACACACACACACACTCTCACACACACACACACGCACACATGCACACACAATCACATTCACACGCACGAACGCGCACACACCCACACAAACACGCAGACATCTTCATTGGTGGAAACGACATGGTGGCGTCAATCGTCGTTCTGCCACTGGTGTGCAGCACTCAGCAACACACACAAACAAACACACACGCACACACACACACACACACACACACACATGCACCCCCCCCCCCCCCACACACACACACGCCACCGCGCACACACACACACAGACATCTTCATTGGTGGAAATGACATGGTTGCGTCAATCGTCGTGCTGCCACTGGTGTACAACAGCGTCGCGTTTGGTGGGCTGTACATCACACTGGAGACGGTGTCGTACTTCCAGGTGTGTGTGCGTGTGGAGGGGGACACTCTCTCTCTCTCTCTTGCTCTCTCTTGCTCTCTCTCTCTCTCTCTCTCGGTGCTTGTGTGTGTGTGGGGGGGACTGTACATCACGCTGGAGACGGCGGCGTACCTCCAGGTGTGTGTGTGTGTGTGTTTGTGTGTGTGTGTGTGCGTGTGTGTGTGAGGGCTATACATCACGCTGGAGACGGTGTCGTACTTCCAGGTGTGTGTGTGTGTGTGTGTACTTTCTCTTTCTC
>VFSX01000976.1:0-17653 GCA_016618255.1 Chlamydomonas sp. UWO 241 | reverse complement strand
GAGCGAGAGGGAGAGAGGGAGAGAGGGAGAGAGGGAGAGAGGGAGAGAGGGAGAGAGGGAGAGAGGGACAAAGGGACAGAGGGACAGAGGGACAGAGGGACAGAGGGACAGAGGGACAGAGGGAGAGAGGGACAGAGGGACAGGGGGATGATGATGATGGATCTTACAGTCTGTGTGACACCAGTAATGATGTATAAGACCGGTGTCGGCGCTAGCGCCCGACACCTTAAACTCAGTTTCAGTGGGAAACTGGCTGGCTACCTGGTAGGGGTGAGGGTAAACCCCCACACGCGCGCACGCACTGGACCTAGACAGGACACTGGGCCCCCAGATCCACCCTATACCACCCAGGTAGTGACAGCAACGCATTGTTGGTGTGCGCCTGTGTTCTACTACTAGTCCCGCCGCCGCCATTGGCTCCAGCAATCTCCTCCATGCCCGCCAGCAATCTCCTCCACGCCCGCCAGCAATCTCCTGTATGCCCGCCAGCAATCTCCTCCATGCCCGCCAGCAATCTCCTGTATGCCCGCCAGCAATCTCGTCCATGCATGGGCGCCGCCATGCGATCTCCATGCGCCGCGCCGCGCTCCATGCGCGCCAGCACCCGTACCACCCGCCGCATTCCCGTTCTTTAGCCATTCCCCGTGACACCTATGGCTGATCCTTGTTCCGCCGTCCCCTTTGGCATCTGTAACCCGTATCCTCTCCCTGTAGCCTCATTCCCCGTTCTTAACCGCCATCTCCATTATGGTGCCCGCCCGCTGGTGGGGCCTCGCCTCGCCCCATGCCGCACGGCTAGTGTATTGATTGCTGCGCCATCTATAATCTGCGCCTTGGGGCAGGGAACCCCTGCGCCACAACCTCCTCACAAAGCCTAGCCGCATGTGCCTCGCTTCCCATGTTTCTCAATTTCTCGCCATCCGCTTCCATGCTGCCGCCTGCAATCTCCTCCACGCCCGCGAGCAATCTCCTCCATGCCCGCCAGCAATCTCCTCCATGCATGCACGCGCAGAGCGCCGCCATGCAACCCCCATGCGCCGCGCGCGCCATGCGCGCGCCGCGCCCGCCAGCTCCCGTAGCCTCATTCCCCGTTCTTTACCCATGCGCCGTGACGCATTAGCCTTGTCCGCCGTCCCCTGGCATGCATAACCCGTAGCCTCATCCCCGGTAGCCGCATTCCCCGTTCTTAGCCGCCATCTCCATTATGGTGCCCGCCCTCTGGTGGGGCCTCGCCTCGCCCCATGCCGCACGGCTGGTGCATCGATCGCGTCGCCATCTAATAATCTGCGCCTTGGGGCAGGGAACCCCTGCGCCGCAACCTCCTCACGAAGCCTAGCCGCATGTGCCTCGCTTCCCATGTTTCTCAATTTCTCGCCATCCGTCTCTCTCTTCCATCCAGGCACAGTAAACCATTAGGAGCCGCAATCTGCTTGAGTTCCGATCGTTGTGAGAGGGGGTGCATGCTCGCCGCAATTCTCGCCATCGTGCATCGTGCTCTCCATCGTGCCGCTGCCCCATCTGCCACATAGCCTCGCCCCATCAGGACCAGTTCATCAGTAGCGCTGTGCGTCACAGCCGCTCAGGGGAAATTTCCAGATTTTCAGCCGCCCAGTACCAAGCGCAGTTGTCCCGGTTGTCCGCCATCGAGCGGCGCCAGGGCGGGAGCCCCTGGCGAAGAGCTTATGAACTTAACATGACGTTAGAGGGCAGTGAACACACACACACACGCATACACACACACATGCACGACACACACACACACACACCTCGACGCGCCGCGACAGATTCGTCTCTGCATGCTCCTCTGCCTGTGCAAGCAGCCCAGTCAGAGCGCCTGCCTTCTCCATTGCAGCTGCCGCAGCTGCACATGCCTGTGTATGTGTGTGTGTGTGAGTGTGTGTGTGAGTGTGTGTGTGCGCATGTGTGCGTGCTCATGTGTGTGTGTGTGTGTGTACAAGCAGCCTAGTAAGAGCACCGGCCCTCTCCGTTGCAGCTGCCGCAGCTGCACACGCCTGTGTGTGTGTGTGTGTGTGTGCGCGCACGTGCGCGCGTGTGTGTGTGTGTGTGTGCAGCCCAGTCAGAGCGCCGCCCTCTCCGTTGCAGCTGCCACAACTGCGCACGCCTGCGTGTGTATGTGTGTGTGTGTGTGTGTGTGTGCAAGCAGCCCAGTTAGAACGCCCGCCCTCTCCGCCACAGCTCCCGCAGCTGTACACGCCCGAGTGCGTTTGTGTGCAAGTGAGTGCAAGTGTCTGTGAGAGAGAAGATAACTAAAACAGTCAAGAGACTCAAGTCGAATGCGCCACATAAAAGGCATCCAAGAGACTGCAAAACTAAGCAGCAATCCGGCACAATTGCTCACCTCCGCCCTCCCCGCCACCGCCGCCTGCACAGTGTCCCCTGCGAAGGATCGTAGTGAATATTTATTTCCCCGCTCCAACAACTTTGACCGCTCATACCAGGTGCAATTTATAGCGAGCGCCCACACAATGCATGCCGTTGTGCTGCTCTTGGCGAGACCTTTCCAACGCTCCTCTTTGCGCTCTCTCCTACCAAATGTGGGGTCGTTTTCTGGGAACTAGGGAATCCGGCCCGGGGCAGTATACGGCTTGCGGGGCGCGTGACCTCCCCCGCCGCCCACGCGCCCCCGGCCAGCGTCCCACCCCCTGAGGGTTTATTCCCACTCACGACCTAGAAGTTCCTTCAAGACTAGAGGAAGGGCGGAGAGCGACTGTGACTGAAGCGTTCTCGACGTCGGAGACGCTAGCGACGACGACTGAGCGTCGGCTGTGACTAAAATAAAAAAACACTTCTTCTAGATTGCCTGGGGAACAGCTCGGCGGCCTTTTAGCGCGATTGTAAAACCTATAAGTTTCCTTGAAGACTTCTAAGAGTCCGAGTGGGAACGCTTCCTTGTCTAGGTGGCGCCTCGGCTGGGAAGCTGATGACAACTCACCTATGCCCTGCCCGCCACACGCCGCCACCCTCTCGGCCCCCTCTCTGCCATCGTCAACCTAACAAACTACAAGAAAGGGCGTCAAACTATGGCTCACCTCCGCCCTCCCTGCAACCGCCGCTTCCAGCGTCGCCTGCCCCACCGCCCGCGCCAATCAACCAAGAAGACCAGGAGACCTGAAGAAGACCAAGAAATCAATAGACCTGCAGGTTCGACATGCCGCAAGAAGCGTCCAACAGACGGTGTCAGATCGACCCTCAATCCGGCACAATCGCTCACCTCCGCCCGCCCCGCCACCGCTGCTTCCAGTGCCGCCTGCCCCGCCTTCCGCGCAACCTCGGACAGCGCCAAGCTGCGCTTCACGCTCTCCAGCTGACCCTCCACCACGCCCGCGTGGCCGCGCGCGGCGGCGAGCGACACCGCCTCGCCCGCGCGCGCCGACTTCTCGCCATCGATCTGCGCCCGCATGGCCCTTAGCTCCTGCGCAAATGCATACACGACAGTTGGCGACAGTTGGAGTTATTCCAGGCGTTTCCAGGCATCCAAAGGAATGCCAAGTGAGCGGGGGGGGGGGGGGGAGGACACTGCCTCGCCCGCGCGCACCGACTTCTCGCCGTCGATCTGCGCCCGCATGGCCCTCAGCTCCTGCGCACCCAAAACGCACACACGAATTGGCCGCGGATGGAGTCACTTCTTGCGGTTTATGAGTCGTATAAAAGGGGGGCAGGGGAGGGGGTGGGGTGGGGAGGCAGCAAGCGACACCCTGCGCGCCGACTTCTTGCCGTCGATCTGCGCCCGCATGGCCCTCAGCTCCTGAATGCACACACGCACGAATCGGCAACGAGTGGCTATATTTCAGGCAATTTTAGGCATCCCAAGGGGGGAGGGGGGGGGCGGCGAGGGGATCGGACGATGGGGCTGTGGTAGTGAAAGCAGCCGTCTCCTCGTCCCCCTAGAGATCCCTCTCTCGCTCTCTCCCTCTCTTCCTATTTTCTTTTTCTCCCTCTCTCTCTCGCTCTCCCTCTCCCTCTCCCTCTCCCTCCTCTCACCCCCTTTTGCCCCCTCTCCCTCTCCCTTTCCCTCTCCCTCTCCGCTCCCTCTCCCTCTCCCTCTCCCTCTCCCTACCCCCTTGACCCTACACCCTAAACCCTACACCCCCAACCTCTCCCACCTGCCGCAAAGCCGCCGTCTCCTCGTCCCGGCTGGTCAATTTCCCAGCCAGCAGCGCGCTCCGCCGCTCTCCCTCCCCGACCTCCGCCTGCACATGAGTGAGCGCGTGCGCCTGCGAGGGTGTGTGTGGATGTGGGGTGTGAACGTGTGTGTGTGTGTGAGGGGGGTATGGTGAATGTGGAATGTGAATGTGTGTGGGAGGGAGGGGGGTATGGTGTGGGTTGAGGGGTGCGGAGAACACGCGAGACATCCGCCTGCACACGAGTGAGCGCGTGCGCCTGTGAGGATGTGCGTGGGTGTGGGGTGTAAATGTCGTCGTCGTCGAAAGCGTAACACAACGGGAGCGCGTCGACCCCGAGTAAAAACACAAGACCCGAAAAGGCTACAGCCAGCATGGCGATGACGCAAGCCCCCCAAATGTGTGTGGGGGGGGGAGGGTGTGGGGTGGGGTGTGTGGAGTGGAACACACGCGAGACCTCTGACTGTAAACGAGTAAGCGCGTGCGCCTGCGAGGATGTGTGTGGATGCGGGGTGTAAATGTCGTCGTCGTCAAAAGCGCAACACAACGGGAGCGCTAGACCCTGAGTAAAAACACAGACCCCTAAACGACTACAGCCAGCAAGGCGATGACGCAAGCCCCCCAAATGTGTGTTTGTGAGGGAGGGTATGGTGTGGGGTGTGGGGTGTGGGGTGTGCAACACACGCGAGACCTCTGACTGTATACGAGTGAGCGCGTGCGCCTGCGAGGATGTGTGTGGGTGACACCAGTGATTTTGTTTCAGCAATTTGGGGCCATTTGGTCCAAAGCAAATAAAGTCGAGGGCCCACTTTTGGGGCCATGGGGGGGGCCATTAAGTTAGTGTGTGGGGCAGTGTGGGGCTTTGGAGGCACCTCCGCACTGGTCAACGCTAAGTTGTGGTCAAGGCGGCCAACGGTTCATTGGTCTGCGTGCCGACTGGCCCCAAACAAATAACTGAAACGGCTGGAAAAAAACTGGTGGGTGTTGTTGTTGTCAAAAGCCTGAAACAACGTGAGTGCCTCTAAAACGCTGATTACCAACAGTTGCAATTACATCGGCTTTCCAGCAAAGACTACCTCTAGTCCTAGTACCACCGCCTAGACCCAAGTCCAGTTCTTGCCCTAACAATTACTTGTGAGGGGCGGTAGCCACCAGCCGGCTGCCTGCCAACGTGTAGTCCCAGAGCAAAAAGGAGAGCTATTGTGCGACGCCTCCAAAATAGGTCCTAACTGCTTCGAGGGGATAGGGGGTCAAGTGGTGCTTGGCGATCTACTTGACCGCCGGGGTGGAGGGGCCGGCGCCTGAGGGGCAGTCAGACCGTACACCACGGCTCTCCACCCGACCCTATCCTGAGCACGCGCAAATGCCGTGTCTGAAAAAGTCTCCTAATCAGAACGAGCGCCACTAGTTTTGCCTAGCTGCTGGGTCAGTAGCTTAAGGGAATAGTGTCGGGAGGAGGCTGGAGGCCGGCCTTGCTGCCGAGCCACAACCATTGTGCAGTCAAAAGTCGTACGAGGGAGACGAGAAGCCGGCATGCGCATCACATGGCCAAGCCACTGCATTGATCGCTTTGCCACAAGGCTCTCAATTGGCTCAGTGCCGCACGCCTGCCGAATATAAGTTAATCTGTGCCGGTCGACCAGGCACACACCCAGAATGACAGTTAGAGTGGGCAACCTCCAATCGAGTCAGTTGTGCTTTAGTAGGGGCCCATGTTTCGCAGCCGTACAGAAAGTGGGGCAGCACGAAAGTGTTGTAAACCCGCATCTTAGACTGCACTTGCATCTTCTTGCTGGCCCAAATCTGATCAAAAGACGCAAACACGCTCAGCGCGCGACCGACACGCACACCGATCTCCTTTTCCACACCACCACTCTGTGTTATCCAACTCCTTAGATATTTACACGCAGAGACGGTCTTCACTTCGCCACCAGTCAGCGCAAACGCGGGCAGGTCTGCATCAAAATCTGCTGGCAAAATCATCACTGTCTTGGCGGCGTTGATTTGCATGCCAAAGCTAGAGGACACTTTGTCAAGGATTTTCAGCATAAGCGCCAACTGAGCTGGGTCTTGCGAGAACAAACATAAATTGTCGGCATGCATCAGCATTACGATACGCTCAACCGTCGACGACAACACAGTGCCGCCGGCTCGGGTCACGACTGATTACCAACACAAGGCCCAAAAGCTAGTTGCCAGCGAGGCTTGCACACACACACACACCAGTTCAGCCCCCGTTGTGACGAACCGCCAAGAAATACTACCCACATGCTTCTGAGGGCCAGCCAGAGGCACACAAGCCCGTTTCCACACTTGACAATCGCGTGTGTAGAATTGTCGATTTTTGCACTTTCCAAAGCGATTCTTCGGGCTGCAGCTCGAAATCCCGACGAAACCAAGAACCCCTCATCCGGAAAAAACGAAAGGATGACTGACCCCAAGGAACCCCACACAACACACAATATATATACACACACACACAAACACACGCACTCCTGCCGCGCGCGCCAGCTGCTGCGCCAGCCCAGCACACACACACACACGCACAAACACACACACACACGCACGCACGCACACACACACACACACACACGCCTGCCGCTGCGCCTCGTCTCACCCGCGCACGCCAGCTGCTGCGCAAGCCCTGCACACACACACACACGCACACACACACATGCCGCTGCGCCTCGTCCCCCACGCGTGCCAGCTGCTGCACACACACACACACACCAGGGGTATCCTTCCCGATCGGGAAACGAAAAAAGCGTGCCCGAAGCGCGCGTCCCCGATGGTTTTGGGGAGGGCACGTTCGGAAAAACCGATGTGCGGAGGCGATTTTTCCGCGGAAACATGTGAAAACGTCGATTTTCGCACTTTTAAAAGCGATTTTTTGGGCAGCAGCCTGAAATCCCGACGAAACCGGGAAAGTTTTTTCGGGAAAAACGAAAGGACGACTGACCCCAAGGAAACCCGTGACACACACACACACACACACACACACACGCGCACGCACACACACACTTCTGCCGCGCACGCCAGCCGCTGCGCCAGCACACGCACACACACCCAGCACATGTACACATGCACACACACACACACACACGCACGCACGAGCATACACACACACACACGCACACCTGCCGCTGCGCCTCGTCCCCAGAACGCGCCAGCTGCTGCGCCAGCCCAGCACAAACACGCAGGCACACGCGCACAAACACACACCTGCCGCTGCGCCTCCTCCCCCGCGCGCGCCAGCTGCTGCGCCAGCCCAGCACACACACACACACCTGCCGCTGTGCCTCGTCCCCTGCGCGTGCCAGCTGCTGCGCCAGCCCAGCAAACACGCACACACACACACACACACACACACACACACACACACACACACCTGCTGCTGCGCCTCGTCCCCCGCGTCAGCTGCTGCGCCAGCCCAGAAAACATGCACGCACACACACACACACACACGCACGCACATACTCCTGCCGCGCATGCCACCTGCTGAGCCTCGCACCCCACACGCGCCAGCTGCTGCGCACACACACACACACACCTGCTGCTGCGCCTCCTCCCCGGCGCGTGCCAGCTGCTGTGCCAGGACCGCGGCACTTGCTTGTGCGGCACGCAACTCCTCGCGGAGCGATACCTCGCGCCGCGCTGCTGCGTCGAGCTCCCGTCGCACCTGCATGCACGCGCGTGCGTGTGTGTGTGTGTGTGTGTGTGTGTGTGTGTGTGCAGCAGCTCCGCCACCTCCCGCCCTCTCCATCTCCTCAGCCCCTCCACCCTCCCCACCCCAGCCCCGCCATCTTCCCCTCCCCTCCGCCTCCCCAGCCCCTTCACCCTCCACACCCCATCTTCCCAGCCACCGCCGCACTTTTCATGTGCCGTCGACCGGACGCGGATGGCCTCCACGCGGGAGGGGCCATCACGTCGTACCGGCAAAATGCAGGTGACATTTTCACATCCCAACGGTTTCGAGACCCCGTCAAGAATCGCTTTGACCAGTTCAAACGAGAGCGAGCCAAGTACGCCGCGTACCCAGAGCTCACGCGCATCCTCGACAACCGAGTCCCACCCGGATGGTTCACCCTAGCGAGATTTCCACAGCTGTGGGAGTCCATATGCGGCGATCTGATTAAAGCGGGATAGAGGTTGCGACCACCACACAGCCTCAGAGAGAGTGAGAGTGATCACAGTCAGTGTAGTCAGCGTACAACACAGCGTACTTAGATGCAGTGCCTCAGAGGCAGCCCCCCCGCAGCAGAGTGGCATTATATCCCCTCATAGCGACGAGTGGTCTCCCGCTATTGACAGTCGCCCTTTTGCCGACCTCTGGAACGATATCGCCGTTATCTTTGTAACGATCTGGAATGGAATGGAATGTGTGTGTGTGTGTGTGTGTGCCGCCTGCGCTACAGAAAGTTAGGACTACCCTTTGAAGGGGACGCGGTGGCAGGGCACGGAGGCCCTGCTCTGGGCAAGTTTTTGTGAGCACAAAAGTTGTGCTCGGGACCATTTTGTGTGTGTGTGTGTGTGTGTGTGTGAGGCACGCAGCTCCTCTCGGAGCATTGATTCCCGTCGCGCCCGCAGCGTGTGTGTGTAGGGGGGGGGCATGTGTGTATACGTGTATGTGTGTGTACGTGTATGTGTGTGCGCGTGTGTGTGCGCGTGTGCGCACGTGTGTGTGCGTGAGAGAGAGCGAGACAGAGAGAGAAAAAGGGTGCGCACCTTGATAATGATGATCATGATGATGATGATGGATTTTACAGTCGTGTGTGATGCACCTTCCGGCAGCGTATACGACCTTGCTCGGCGTATAACGCCCAAGCGCTATAGACGGGTGGCTGGCTACTGGTGGTGGGGGGCTATTGGGTCGGGGCTGGACCTAGACAGGGCACTCGGCCCCCAGATCTGACTCCTCCCCGTGGGGCCACAACCGGGGTTCACAAGCCCGCGGGATCTTGTCCCCTAGACCTCCACAGGTAACCACCCGTGGCGTCCGACGTCAACTCGTTCCGAGTCATCATGTGCGCTGTGCCAACAACTTACAACTAACAAACACCAGCCAACAGCCAACAACCAACAACAAACAACCAACAGCCAACAGCCAACAACCAACAACAAACAACCAACAACCAACAGCCAACAGCCAACAGCCAACAACCGACAACCAACAACGAACAACCAATAATGAACAACCAACAACCAACAACCAACAACCAACAGCCAACAGCCAACAGCCAACAGCCAACAGCCAACAACCAACAACCAACAACCACCCAGGTCGTCACCTTAACGCTCACGTAATCAGCCTCCTCCGTCTTGGCGTTCAGCGCTACCAGCCGCTCTGCCTGTGCAGCGCTGCGCCCCTCGGCCAGGCTCAAATCGAAGCGCTGGCCCTTCAGCTCCTGCGCCAAAGAGGGGCGCGCGAAGAGATGAAACACTCACACACACACACACACACACACGCAAACACACAAATGCGCATCAACTTTCAGCGCTGCGCCCATCGGCCAGGCTCGTTTCGAAGCGCAGGCCCTTCAACTCCTGAGTCACCAGAGGGGAGGCGTAAAGGAGTCATACAGATGCGTGCACACACACACACACACACACACACACACACGCACACACACATACACGCACACTGCACACACACACACGCATGCACGAGCACACACACACACACACACACACGGAGTCTAATGCGCCATCAAAGGCGTCCGACGGACTGTAAAATCGACCACACACACTCACACACACACACGCACACACGCCCCACCACCACACACACCGCACCTGCTGCAGCGCCGCGATTGTACCCGGCAGCCCCTTGAGCGACCCGAGTTGCGCCTCTGCCGCATCAGCACGTGCGAGCGCTTCCTTGAGTAGTGCGCTCAGGCTGGCATCCTTGGCGTCGCGCGCGCTGCTGCTGGCCTCAAGCTTGTCCAGCTGCGCGTGTGTGCGTGCGTGTTAGTGCGTGCGCATGAGCAGCGGTTGGAGGCTGGGGAGGGGGGGGGGGCGTACTGCACATGCCCGCACACACACACACACACATGGTGCAAGCGTGTGTGGATGGGTATGCACGCGTGCACGGGGTGTTGTTGCCCATGCGTGCGTGTGCCATGCCATGCCGCGCCATGCAAAGACCATACCTCTGCCTGCTTGGCCTGCATCATGCGGGACATGCTCTCGTAGTTTCGCTGCACAGACTGCAGCTGCATCGTCACTGCCTCGAGCTCGCTCATGGTCTCGGCGCGGCGCGGCGCCATTTCGACAACAACGACTCCGCAACAACACACTAGGCCTCCAGGCCTACGTCTACGCCATGGTGCACGCGTGCGCAATCAAACGTAATGAGCGAAAATAGTAGCGCCGTCGCGGTGCGGTAGTGGGCGCCTTTTCGACTGGCACACGACTAGTACGCCCACACTCTGCGCACTCAGCTGCTTGGAAAGCCTCTCAGCTTGTTTGTCGAAGCACTACGCCTCGCACCCTTAACCAAAGCACGTCGGGCACGCCTGTGGTTGCCATCGGAGTTGCCCATTGTCACATGGGCGTGGAGGGCAAGGAGATCGCTGCGGGTGAGCACTCTGGGAGGGATGATAGGCAGGAGCCTGCAGGTGCTCTGGGATCTGCCACCTTCATTATGAGCGCCGCTTGGACGGCTGCAGCTGCCACTCACCAACTCGCACGCACACACACGCATGCGGCCGCCATGCGCCATGCGTGCAGGCAGCGCGAGCGACGCAGCCGCACGCGGCAGCGTGGAGACCCAGCTTCAGAGGCTTGGCCTCCAAGAGAGCTGCGGGGCGCCCGCCGCAGCAGCAGCAGCAGCAGCCGGCACGGCGGCCACGCCCGCAACGCCCGCGCCAGCGCAGCACCCTTTTCAGACCGAGCCTGGGGACCACGCTGAGACGCCGGTAGAGGCGTACGCACACATCGCGCTGCTGCTGTCGCGCCTGGCCAAGTGAGGGGCGACTCGACGTGATGTTCCTGCTGTCCTCTGCGTGCTTGTGCTCGTGCTCGTGCTTGTGCGTGTGCGTGCACACTCGCACATGCACACGCACACACACACAAGCACACACTCTCTCCCGCCCAGGCGCCTTGGCAAGCCCCCATCCCAGCTGCGCATCTACGACCCCTTTTACTGCGAGGGGCGCGTCGTGGAGCACCTGACCTCGCTTGGATTCGAGTCGGTGTACAATGTCTGCGAGGTAGGATCGTTCGAGGACTCTTCCCCCTGAACCATAACAATCTTACTGTAGTAAAGAGAGCACCTGGCTCTGATTTGTCAGAGCACAACGCGCGCGAGATATCAATCTAAAACTCCTTCTGCTAACTAGCTAACTACCGTAGTGGCATGCTCAATTCGGGGTACGACCATTTGGGGGTTGGGAAAACGGCTGTTCTAGGCTCACTAACGACACGGGTTTGGGGGTAGCCGCCGGCACGCAGCGACCCCGGCGACACGCGTTTGGGGGCAGTTTCATACACACACACTGCCCATCCACTCTCTTTCCTCCACCACATGCTGCATCCAAGCAGTGTTCTGGATACCCCTTGTTGTTAGCTTTCCAATGCAATTATAATCGTCGGAATCCATGCAGAATCGAGCGACTTGCAGCATGTACGCCTTTTACTTGCGACACGGGTTTGGGGGTAGCCTATCCCCAAATCGTACCCCCAAATGAGCTTGTCACTACGGAAGCTAACTACTCTTAGTAGCTACTAAACCTACTACTGTACCGTAATCTCGGTTAGCCTGTATCTGTAGCCCCCAAAACATAGAATTAATTGATTTTAGAGGCACAGTATCGTGAGTAGCGAGGACTTTATCAGCATTCGACAGTATCGCAGTACTTTTTCCGATTTTTTGGTAAATACGTGACCCCCAAAATGCTTGCCCGAGGCGGGATTCGACCTCAGGCAGCTTGAATACTCCAGTTCGAGTGTATCGCAGTCCGATACCAATTAATTCAACTGAACCGGCTCAGAGTATCGGAGACGTCTGGGAATTAATTACCAATACATGCTAACCAAGTTTACGGTGTGGGGCTGGAGCCTCCTCCGTGGGGGAAAAAGTGATTTTCGCGAGTTTTCAATCGTTTTCAGCTTCGTGGGGACGTCCAAAACAATACTTATTCGTGAAGGCTCAAGCCCCGTACGGTATACAGCCAAGGGGCTATCAAAGCCTTGATCATCTTTACATGGGAGTCCTTATTCAAGCCGCCTGGGCAGGGGGTGCCTGAGGAACCACTGGCGTGCACGCGTAGGACTTTTACGTGGTGGCGGCCGCGGGACGCACGCCAGAGTTTGACGTGGTCGTGACCAACCCCCCGTTCTCAGGTGTGTGTGTGCGTGTGTGTGTGTTTTGTGTGTGTGTGTGTGTTTTGCGTGCGTGTGTGTGCTTGTGTGTGTGTGTGTGCACACGCCAGAGTTTGACGTCATCGTGACCAACCCCCCGTTCTCAGGTGTGTGTGCATGTCAGTGGTGCAGAAAGCCGTGACGCGGTTGCGTGCGTCAAACAGGAGGGTCGTTTGGCGGGACCTCCGCATCGCGCCAGAGCGCGGGGCGCGACGCGTTTTTGTGTGAAAATAGTGAAAATCGGCGATTTTCACACTTTCGCGTCACAAGATCGACCCCAATCGCTCCGTAGCGATCCTGCGGGGCGTGTTCCGCGCCACAACACCGCCATCATGCCGAAAATTTTCTGCATCACTGACACACACACGCACACATGCATACACACACACACACAACCAGGCGACCACATCGAAAACACCCTCAACTTCATGGTGCACTCGCGCAAGCCGTGGTTCTTGCTCGTCCCGCAGTACGTGGCTCGCAAGGTGCGTACACAGTAACACACAGTAACACGGGGTTTCCAGCTAAGCAGGCTACTCTTCTACTAGAGACACCCGCCGATACTCCAGCACACTCAAGTACTAGACTGCGCCCCAGCACCATCACCTAGACGATAAGCTCTTCGCCAGGGGCTCCCGCCCTGGCGCCGCTCGATGGCGGACAACCGGGACAACTGCGCTTGGTACTGGGCGGCTGAAAATCTGGAAATTTACCCTGAGCGGCTGTGACGCACAGCGCTACTGATGAACTGGTCCTGATGGGGCGAGGCTATGTGGCAGATGGGGCAGCGGTACGATGGAGAGCACGATGCACGATGGCGAGAATTGCGGCGAGCATGCACCCCTCTCACAACGATCGGAACTCAAGCAGATTGCGGCTCCTAATGGTTTACTGTGCCTGGATGGAAGAGAGAGACGGATGGCGAGACATTGAGAAACATGGGAAGCGAGGCACATGCGGCTAGGCTTTGTGAGGAGGTTGCGGCGCAGGGGTTCCCTGCCCCAAGGCGCAGATTATTAGATGGCAACGCGATCGATGCACCAGCCGTGCGGCATGGGGCGAGGCGAGGCCCCACCAGCGGGCGGGCACAATAATGGATATGGCGGCTAAGAACGGGGAATGCGGCTACCGGGGATGAGGCTACGGGTTATGCATGCCAGGGGACGGCGGACAAGGCTAATGCGACACGGCGCATGGATAAAGAACGGGGAATGAGGCTACGGGAGCTGGCGGGCGCGGCGCGCGCATGGCGCGCGCTGCGCATGGGGGTTGCATGGCGGCGCTCTGCGCGTGCATGCATGGAGGAAATTGCTGGCGGGCATGGAGGAGATTGCTCGCGGGCGTGGAGGAGATTGCAGGCGGCAGCATGGAAGCGGATGGCGAGAAATTGAGAAACATGGGAAGCGAGGCACATGCGGCTAGGCTTTGTGAGGGGGTTGCGGCGCAGGGGTTCCCTGCCCCAAGGCGCAGATTATTAGATGGCGACGCGATCGATGCACAAGCCGTGCGGCATGGGGCGAGGCGAGGCCCCACCAGCGGGCGGGCACCATAATGGGGATGGCGGTTAAGAACGGGGAATGAGGCTACAGGGAGAGGATACGGGTTACAGATGCCAAAGGGGACGGCGGAACAAGGATCAGCCATAGGTGTCACAGGAAATGGCTAAAGAACGGGAATGCGGCGGGTGGTACGGGTGCTGGCGCGCATGGAGCGCGGCGCGGCGCATGGAGATCGCATGGCGGCGCCCATGGATGGACGAGATTGCTGGCGGGCATACAGGAGATTGCTGGCGGGCATGGAGGAGATTGCTGGCGGGCATCCAGGAGATTGCTGGCGGGCGTGGAGGAGATTGCTGGCGGGCATGGAGGAGATTGCTGGAGCCAATGGCGGCGGCGGGACTAGTAGTAGAACACAGGCGCACACCAGCAATGCGTTGCTGTCACTACCTGGGTGGTATAGGGTGGATCTGGGGGCCCAGTGTCCTGTCTAGGTCCAGTGCGTGCGCGCGTGTGGGGGTTTACCCTCACCCCTACCAGGTAGCCAGCCAGTTTGCCACTGAAACTGAGTTTAAGGTGTCGGGCGCTAGCGCCGACACCGGTCTTCTACATCATTACTGGTGTCACACAGACTGTAAGATCCATCATCATCACCGCCGGCTCCCGTCCGATAGACTACCGCTCCCGCCGGCTAGACTACCCCAAACAGCGGTCTCTGAGAGACATGTCTGGCAAGGAGCAAATAGGAGAGGACCTTCCTCAGGGTCACAGTAGTGGCCTTGTGGCCAGTCAGGCCGGCAGAGCCGACTGGCGCTGACTGGAACGGTCCCGCCTGGCAGTGCATGGCTGTCCAGCTCTCGTTTGCATGGGGCTCAGCCGGCGCCCCATGCCTCATGCATGGCCAGGTCCCACCTCCAGGGGTGCATGGACGACAGAGTTGTCGTGGAGGCTGCCTGAAGACCTTCCAACGCCAGTCACCGGCAGACGAGCGACCCCGAGGATGAGCGGGGTGACGAACGCTGCGATTGGTGAAGCGGATTTACTCTGTGTTGCCTCGGCCGTCGCCACCGCTGAAGCCGTGATGGTAGCCCGCCTCCACGGGCAGCCATCTTGACCAATGTCAGCATGCATTGACGGGCGCCAGCTCCTCCGCTCGTCGATCAACTCGTCGAGATCGGTGCGGCATGGCGTCCTGCATGGGGGGAGGATAAGGGCCGTCTCCCAGCACGGGCCGCGGCAGCGCCGCGGCTACTCGCCAAGCCATGGCAGCGCCGGCAAGCCGCTCCTGAAGTGTTCCACCGAGGGGCAGTCTAGCAGGAGCCGGGCCAGTCGTATTTTACCCCGCTCGTCAGCGGCACCGAGATCCTCGTCACCAGCAGCGCCGCATTGCTGGGTCCAGGGCTCGGCGACGAGAACGCGCCTCCGTTAATCGAGCCCCATACAGATGCCACATAGATGGTTATTTATGTGGTGCATTGGTTGGGAGGGTGTGGATGGGGCCTGGTGTATGGGGCTGCACCGAGGCGCGTGGCCGCCTTCTGGGTCAATTTTCAGGCGTAGGATTGAGTTGCACAATTACCAAATGAAACCATAGCAAGAGGATGGTGTTACGAAGCTGCACACCAAGTTTCAGCTCCAACAGGTAAGGCCAGGGTGAACCTGGGGGGGGGTCCCCCCCTGGGGGATTTTTGAAAAAAAATAGTCACGGGGTCTGAAAAAAACTTGCCTGCCCCTGTGCAGCGGCGATTTTTTCGGGGGAAAGCGTGAAATCGTCGATTTTCGCACTTCGAAGCGATTCTTCAGGCTGCAGCCCGAAATCTCGACGTCATCGGGAAACTCTCTTCGGGAAAAACGAAAAGCTGACTGACACCAAGGAAACTCCTGCAGCACGCCCACACCGCCCACACGGCACACACGCGCGCACGCCCCCCACATGCATGCGCCCAGGCGTTCTACCTCGAGCACGGGAGCACACGCCGCCGCCCGGGCGTCCCGCGTCCTCATAAGCCTGAACCTTCAACTTGACCCTCAGCTCTGACCTGAATCCTAAACCCTAAAACCCTAAACCCTAAACCCTGAATCTTAAACCCTAAAACCACAAACCCTCAACCCAGCCATTCTACCTAGAGTACGTGAGCACACGCCGCTGCCCGGGCGTGCCGCGTCCTCTAAACCCTGAACCATCAACTTGACCCTCAGCTCTGACCTGAATCCTTAACCCTGAATTTTAACCCCTAAAACCCTCAACCTTCAACCTCCACCTGAATCATAAACCCTAAAACCCTAACCCCTAAACCCTGAATCATAAACCCTTAAAAGCCCTAAACCCTCACCCCGTTCCCTGAACCGTCAACCTTGACCCTCAACCTTGACCTAAATCCTACACCCTAAAACTATAAACCCTAAACCCTGAATCCTCAACCCTAAAGCCCTCAACCCTCAACCCAGGCGTTCTACCTCGAGTACCTGCGCAATCGCCGCCCCAGACCCTTATAAAACCTGAACCCTTGACCCTGAATCCTTAACCATAAAATCCTAAACCCTCAACCCAGGCGTTATACCTCGAGTGAGCACACGCCGCCGCCCGGGCGTGCTGTGTCCTTTAAACCCTCAACCCTCAACCTTCACCTGAATCCTAAACTCTAAAACCCTAAACCCTAAACCCTGAATCCTCAACCCTTAAGCCCACCCCAGGCGTTCTACCTCTAGGGAAGAGTAGGTGAGCACACGCTGCCGCCCGGGCATGCCGCGCCCTCTACTGAACCCTGAACCCTTGACCTTGACCTGAATCCTTGACCTGAGTCCCAAACCTCAAAAATCTCGACCCTCAATCCAGGCGTTCTACCTCTAGCAGTGTTTCCGTTAGCCAATCCGCAACCCGACAAAGTGCACTTTTGAGTTGAGATTGGCCAATTTGGGCTGGCGCGTCGGGTTGAGATTTCGCGAATTTCGGCCTGAAAAGTGTGAAAAACGACATTTTCACACCCTTACCGCAAAACATCGCCTCCCTCGGGTTGAGATTGGGCAGTGAGCCGTGAGGCCCAGGTTGAGCCATCATTTCCCCAGGATCCTTAGCGGAACCACTGACCTCTAGTACCTGCGCAATCGCCGCCCCAGACCCTAAAACCTTAACCCTTGACCCTGAATCATAAACCCTAAAACCCTAAACCCTAAACCCAGGCGTTCTATCTAGAGTACGTGAGCTCACGCCGCCGCCCGGGCGTGCCGCGTCCTCTAAACCCGGAACCCTCAACCTTGAGCCTCACCCTTGATCTGAATCCTAAACCCTAAAACCCTAAACCCTAAACCCTGAATCCGAAACCCTAAAACCCTTAACCCTCAACCCAGGCGTTCTATCTAGAGTACGTGAGCTCACGCCGCCGCCCGGGCGTGCCGCGTCCTCTAAACCCGGAACCCTCAACCTTGAGCCTCACCCTTGATCTGAATCCTAAACCCTAAAACCCTAAACCCTAAACCCTGAATCCGAAACCCTAAAACCCTCAACCCAGGCGTTCTATCTAGAGTACGTGAGCTCACGCCGCCGCCCGGGCGTCCCGCGTCCTCATAACCCTGAACCTTCAACTTGACCCTCAGCTCTGACCTGAATCCTAAACCCTAAAACCCTAAACCCTAAACCCTGAATCATAAACCCTA
>VFSX01000664.1:65000-66627 GCA_016618255.1 Chlamydomonas sp. UWO 241 | reverse complement strand
AAGGTTTTAGGGCATGTGGAGAGCGCAAAGGTGTCGACGCGTGCGCTGTCGCTCTGGGCGACGGTCCTTCCAAAGTAGAGGCGGCAGGGCGCGGTTTAGGGTTTAGGGTTTAGGGTTAAGGGTTTAGGGTATAGGGTTTAGGGTTCAGATTTTAGGGTTATGGGTTTAGAGTTTAGGCTGCATTGCGTGTGTGCGTGCCAGGGCCAGGAGGAGAGTCAAGGCCAGAGACAGTGCCAGCGCAATACATAGCGGGTGTAAACTCAACGCATGCCGTTGTGCTGCTCTTTGCAGGAGCTTTCCACAGTCATTTTAATTTCGGCTCTCCACAGCCATTCGGCTGTATGCCGGCTGTACTTTGACCTTGAACACAGCTCAACCCATCCAGTGGAGTGCTAGTCTGGCGAGCCCGCCAGACAGAGCACGTCAACGGCTTTCAAATGACCTATGTATGAGGACAAACGGTCAACGGGAGGTCAACAGTCAACGTGGTCAAAGCAAAATCCGGCTGTGGAATAACTAATTAAACCCTTATAAAGGAAATCACTGGCTTTCCAACGCACCCCTCAACGCCATCAAACACCAAGAGTTGGGGGTCTTCTGGGAAATGGGAATTCCGGCCCCGGGCGGTAGACGGCTTGCGGGGGTAGGCGGGCGCACTGCGTGGCCTTGCGGGCTCTCTTAGTAGAGCTCCCCTAGACGTGTAGGCCAGGCCACAACTCACGCCCCTGGGTCCTCCGGGCTCGTACGTGTAAAACAGCTTGCGGGGGGATAACTGTACCCCCAGGTGTCAGGCGCTAGCGCCGACGCAGGTCTTGTACATCGTAACTGGCCCTACCACATTCACAACGCCTGAGGCGGCGCCTCAGGCATCCCATTCACTTGCGCTGATCAGGCGGCGCCTCAGGCGCTCCGACAACCCGAGGCGCCACCTGAGGCGCACCCACGATCGCCTTAGGCGCCGCCTTAGGCGTCACCCCGACAGCCTCAGGCGCCACCCCAACCGCCTCAGGCGCCCACCACCGCCTGAAGCGCACCCCTAACCGCCTCAACATTATGACCGCATTCACTTGCGCGGATCAGACGTTGTGATTTTGGCAGGGTGGTGCCGCGCAGACTGTAATATCCACCATCCAGCATCATCACCCACGGTGTCAGGCACAGTGTTGCTTCCGCTCCTGCACACGACGAGCCAAAACTTGACGTCGGCATGCTTGAGGCTGACTTTTCCCTGCGTGCGTGGAGGGGGGGAAGGGGGCGTGCATGTGTGTGTGTGTGTGTGTGTGTGTGCGTGCGTGAATGCATGTGTGTGTTTGGGGGGGTGGGGTGGGGGGCACACAGTGTGTGTGGGGGGAAGGACGGGTCAACAAATGTACACACACGCATGCATGCATTCACACACACACACAAACATGCACACATGCACACATATACACAAGCACACACACACACACACACACACACACACACACACGCACACACACCTTGAACGGCACAAACTCTGTGAGCCGGTCGATTGCTGCCATGTGCTGCAACAGCATGTAAGTGCAAACACACACACACACACACACACACGCGCGCGTGCACACACACACACAAACACACACACTCACAAACCAGGGCCGTACAA
>VFSX01000664.1:25000-55000 GCA_016618255.1 Chlamydomonas sp. UWO 241 | reverse complement strand
ACGTGCGGGGTGAGGGTGGCTGATTCAGGGCGGGACACCTACAGAGCGGGCTGTCCCTGTCCCTGCCCCTGTCCTAGGGGCGGGTCGACTTAGGGTCGACAGAGCAGGCTGTCCCTGTCCCTGCCCCTGTCCTAGAGGCGTGTGGACTGAGGGTCGGTTGGACTAAGGATCCTGTCCCTGCCCCTGTCCTGGGGCGGTTTGACTACAGGTTGGGTCGAATTCGGGTCCCGCCCCTGCCCGTCCTAGGAGCGGGTCGACTTAGGGTCGACACAGCGGGCTGTTCCTGTCCCTGCCCCTGTCCTAGAAGCTTGTGGACTTAGGATCGGTTCGACTTAGGGTCCTGTCCCTGCCCTTGTCCTAGGGGTGGGTCGACTTAGGGTCGGGTTGAATTCGGCTGTGCCTGTTCCTGCCCTTGTCCTAAGGACGGGTCGACTACGGGCCGGGTCGACTTAAGAGTCCTGTCCCTGCCCTGTCCGAGGGGCGGGTCGACTTAGGGTCGACAGAGGCGGCTGTGCCTCTCCCTGCCCCTGTACTAGGGGCGGTTCGACTTACAAAGCGGGCTGTCCCCAAACGGGCGGCGCCATGCCACGTCGCCTATGCTGACGCCATGGGCCTCCAGCACCTGTGAACGTGCACACACGCACGTGTGTCTGTGTGTGTGTGTGTGCGTGTGTGTGCGTGTGTGTGTGCGTGTGCGCGTGTGTGTGGTACGCTGACATCATGGGCCTCAAGCACCTGTGCATGCGCACGCAGCAATTTCAATTTGGGTTGTTAACATCCACTGCCGGCGGTCACAAAGAAGTTCCACAGCTCCAGAGGGACACGCAACAAGTACAGGCACGGGGCCGACCACAGGGTCGAGCTACAAAGTTAGCCCACAGGAGATTTGTTTGCACCAGCCGGTGCTTGCATTAAGGAGCGGAGCTTGACTGCACCCGACTTTTGTGCCGATTTGTTGGATTGACTGCTTGGGTCGTACCTCTCGCCCGCAGGAGAGATAGACGTTACAGAGATCCCACCGCTAGGCATCCTGGTGCCTCTGGTAACGCACACACCCCGGAAATCGTTTCAGAAGTCGAGAAACCACCCACACAGGCACACACACGCACACGCACAAGGACACGTCACGAGTCAATGCAGCTGGGCGTGGGCATGAGAGCCGGGTGTGCGTGTGGCAAGCATCAGCGGTGTACATTTTTATATGCACAGCCATCCCCCATACGTGCTGGGCGGTATACACAGCCCCGTGGAGGCTCGAGCGTGGCGGCTGCATGGGCACTTGCATGGGCACGCCATGCAACTCACGCTCTCCACGTCGGCTAGCCTAAAGTCCAGCAGCCTGTGCAGAAATAAGCACATATACCAGGTGCCTTCGTCGTCCTGGTTGCTGTGCTGTACGCCTGAGTGGGGCACCGCCACAGCACGATGCGGAGGCTCGTCTTCCGAGGACGACGACGTCCCGGCCGGTTCCGATGCGACGTCCCCCATCACCTTTGTGGCTGCAATGCACACGGGGCGCAGACTCCGCCTTTTTGTCATGCGGAGTCCACACTGATAGTCCACACTGATGCGTGTCTGCGCACACACGCGTGCGTGTGTGCGTGTGTGTTTGCGTTCTGTGCGTGTGCGTGTGTGTGCACGTTTGTGTATTCGTGCGTGTCTGTGTGCGCGTCTCAAGAGTGTCTGCTGCTTCTGCGCTGTGCATGTCCACGAGCCACGTGCCACGCCACTTCGCTGTACAGCTTGCAGACCACTGCGTCGGAGCTGTGAGGCTACAATCCCCGCCAGCTATAGTAGCTACTGGGGCGTTTGGCGTGCGCTGGCAGTTGCACACGACCTGGACGTGCTCGCCCCCCCGCCCCCCCGCCATCCCGCCAGCCAGCTCAGCTCAGCTTGCGTGGCTGATGAGCTGCAACTCGAGCATCGCAAGGTTGGGCACCCACAGCGAGCCAGGTTGGGCACACATTTTACCACAGCCTGTGTCACGCCACTACTAACAGTAGCTGCTGGCTTGGGTGCCGCCTGTCTGACCGCCGTGACCAGCCTGCGCTGTCGCCTAGCTAGCTAGGCCACTGCTACCGCTTTGCCATCATGATCAGCTTGCGCGGCTGATGAGCTGTGACTCGAGCATCGCGAGGTTGGGCACCCACAGCGCGACCGCCTGGCACGCCGACGCGACGAGCACCTGGGCATAAGGCGGAAAGAGTTCAGGGTGCAGGCTTTAGATTTTACGGAGTAGGTTTCAAGTTCTTGGGTCAAGGGTTGAGGCACAGGTTCAGGGGTTAAGGGTGCTCCAGGGGGACTAGGGTTCACCCACTGCGCGACCGCCTGGCACGCGCACGCGATGAGCACCTGTACAAGGGGCGGAAAGGGTTCAGGGTGCAGGTTTTGGGTTTAAGGGGTTCAGGATGTTTCGGGCGGTCTAGGATTCACCTACAGCACGACAGTCTGGTACCAGTTTTTCTAGTTTTTATTTATTCATTCACTAATACCCTGGAGCCACGTGACTGAAAATCCGGCTTCATGGCTCCCAAATCCGGCGCCAAACGCCAAAATCAAAAACGCTGCCTGGCACGCCGAAGTGACGAGCACCTGGGCGAGGCACCAGGGCAGAGGAGGGGTCAGGTTTTGCAAGGGTATTGGGGCCAAGGACCATTTAGTCTCCCACGACAACCATGTCTAACTGAACATATCGGCAGACGTATTCCGTCGGGAGCGCAGCGTTTGACACCCTCACGGCCAAAATAACAAAATGTGGAAGTTTAGTGTTAGCACTTTTGTCGTTTTTTGGCCGCCTTGGGGGGAGGTTCACTGAGGGAGGCCCTAAGTGGACCCGAAACCAATGGTGCACCTGCCGGCTCGACCACTGCAGGCAGTTGGGCGTGTGCCCGCGCGTCCACGCCGTGTCGCCCCCCCCCCCCCCCCAAAGCAGCCTAGCTGCAGGTTGGAGCTACGCGGTTCGGCAAGCTTTCTAGCTAAAACAACCAGGGTAAGGGGAGTGAGTGGTAAGGAGTAGTAAGGGAGTAGTAAGGACTAGTAAGGGAGTAGCAAGGGAGTAGTAAGGAGAAGTGAGGGAGTAGTAAGGGAGTAGTAAGGGAGTAGTAAGGAGTAGTAAGGAGCGTACAACACATTATTGACCCCCCTTATTCACACCTGGCATCTTGACCACCGCAGGCACTTGGGCGTGTCCGCGTGCCCGCGCCGTCTCGCCCCCCCCCCCCAAACAGCAGCCTAGCTGCAGGTTGGAGCTACGCAACCTTCTTTTTCGGCAAGCTTTTAGCTATAACAACCAATGTAAGGGGAGCAGTAAGAAGCGTACAACACCATCCCCCCGATCCGCACCTGGCGGCTCGACCACCGCAGGCAGTTGGGCACGCCACGTCGCCCCCCAGCCCCCCTCCCACAACAACCAGCAGTCTAGCTGCAGGTTCGAGCAAGTGGTCGGCAAGCTTTTTAGGGATATCAACCAGGGTCAGGGGACCAGGAAGGAGCGTAGCACACAAGCCCCCCCGATTCGCACCTGGCGACTCGACCACCGCAGGCAGTTGGGCGTGCCCGCGTGCCCACGCCCCCCAGAACAACCAGCAACCTAGCTGCTGGTTCGAGCTACAATTTAGCTGTAGTAACCAGGGTAAGGAGCGTACAACACAAGCCCCCCCCCCGATTCGCACCTGGCGACTCGACCACCGCAGGCAGTTGAGCGTGTCCGCGTGCCCACGCCGTGTCGCCACGCCCCCCCAACAACCAGCAGCCTAGCTGCAGGTTACAGCTACGAGGAGAAGAATTTTAGCTACAACAAGCAGGGTAAGGGGGGCAGTAAGGAGCGTAGAACACAAACCCCCCGATTCGCACCACGACATGTCGCCCCCCTCCAAACAACCAGCAGCCTAGCTGCGGGTTAGAGCTACGAGGGTAAGCTAATTAGCTTTAACACCCAGGGTAAGGGGAGCAGTAAGGAGCGTACAAAACAAGCCCCCCCAATTCGCATTTGGCGGCTGGACCACCGCAGGCAATTAAGCGTGCCCGCATGCCCACGCCGTGTCGCCACCCCCCCCCCCCAAAAGAACCAGCGGCCTAGCTGCAGGTGAGAGCTATGTGGGTTTACAAGCTATAAGAACCAGGGTAGGGGGAGCAGTAAGGAGCGTAGGACACAAGCCCCCCCGTATTCACACCTGCCGGCTCGACCACCGCAGGCAGTTGGGCGTGCCCGCGTGCCCCGGCCATGTCGCCACCTCTGCACCCGTTGCAATCGACCACGCGCGGATGTTGCGGTCCTCGCAGCCCTGCGTGTGTGTGTGTGTGCGTGTGTGCGTATGTGTGTGTGTGTGGGGGATTTGTGTGTGTGTGTGTGTGTGTGTGTGTGTGTGTGCGTGTGTGTGTGTGGGGGGATTTGTGTGTGTGTGTGTGTGTGTGTGTGTGTGCGTGGCGTGTGTGTGATCCACCTGCAGCACGTATTAGTTGTCGGCAGAGACGACCGCCTCCATCAGCGCCGCGCCCTCTGGCGAGCACGCACAGCACAGCAAAGCACAGCACACACACACACACACGCACCTGAAGCACGTATTTGTTGTCGGCGGAGATGACCGCCTCCATCGGCACCGCGCCCTCTGGCGCGCACGCACACACACACACACACACACACACAAACGCACCTCCCAACCCCAACGCTATATCCGCGCCCCGAGACCCTAAACCCGTAGTTGTGCGCTCACTTGCAGCACATATTTGTTGTCGGCAGAGATGACCGCCTCTATCTCTCTGTCTCTCTCTCTCTCTCTCTCTCGTGTCTCTCCTCTATCTCCTCTCTCTTTTCTCCCTTCTCTCCTCTCTCTCTTTCTTTTCTCTTCTCTCTCTTCTCTCTGCACTCTTCTCTGTCTTCTCTCCGCTCTCATCTCTCCCTCTCCAATCCACCCACCTGCAGCACGTATTTGTTGTCGGCAGAGATGACCGCCTCCATCGGCGTCGCGCCCTCTGGTGCGCCGTTGAGGATGCGTCGCACGACGGTGCCGTTGAAGGCGTCCAGGATGTAGACCTGGTGGAGTAAGGGGATCAAAGAGTGAGTGAGTGAGAAAAATAAAGAGAGAGAGAGAGAACAAAGGAAAAAGAGAGAGGGGGAGAGAGACAGTCACAGAGAAAGGGAAGGAGAGAGGGAGGGACAGAGAGAGAGAGAGAGAGAGAGAGGTGGGAGGATGCGTCGCACGACGGTGCCGTTGAAGGTGTCTAGGATGTAGACCGAGGTGCGAGGTGCGAGGGGACGAGGGAGAGGGGAGAGGGGAGGAGGGAGAGGGGAGAGGGGAGGAGGGACTGGGGGGGGGAGAGAGAACCTCGTGAAGAAAGGGGGTGAGAGAGTGAGGGAGGGAGAAAAAGAAAGAGAGAGAGAGAGAGAACGAAGGAAAGAGAGGGAGGGGGAGACAGACAGTCAGAGAGAAAGGGAAGGAGAGAGGGAGGGACAGATGGAGGGACAGAGAGAGAGAGAGAGAGAGAGAGAGAGAGAGAGAGAGAGAGAGAGAGAGAGAGAGAGAGAGAGAGAGAGAGAGAGAGAGAGAGAGAGAGAGGATCAAGGAAGAGGTGCCGTTGAAGGCGTATAAGATGTAGACCTAGTGAAGTTAAGGGGATGAGAGAGATAAAGTGAGAAGGGGAGGGCGAGGGGGAGAGAGAAAGTGAGAGAGAGAGAGGAAGAGAGATGTTAAAGATGCGTCGCACGACGGTGCCGTGGAAGGCGTCCAGTGTGTAGACCTAAGGTGGAAAGGGGAATGTTGGAGTGAAAAAGAGAGGGCGCGGGGGAGATGGACAGGGATGAAGGTGCTGTTGAAGGCGGTGAGGATGTACACCTGTTCAGAGTGAGAAAGAGAGAGAGGACGAGCGACTGTGAGGGAATGTGATGATACCTAGTGCAGAAAGAGGGTGAGCAAGTGAGGGGGGGGGAGATATAAAGAGGGACACAGAGGGAGAGAAAGTAGGACAAAACAAGGGAGACGGGGCGGGAAGAAGGGAGAGGGAGGATGCGTCGCACGACAGTGCCGTTGAAAGCGTCCAGGATGCAGACCTGGTGAAGTAAGGGGGTCAAAGAGTGAGGGAGGGAGAAAAAGAAAGAGAGAGAGAGAACAAAGGAAAAAGAGGGAGGGGGAGAGAGACAGTCACAGAGAAAGGGAAGTAGAGAGGGAGGGGCAGAGAGAGAGAGAGAGAGAGAGAAAGAGAGAGAGGATCAAGAGAGAGGAGGGAGGATGCGTCGCACGACGGTGCCGTTGAAGGCGTCTAGGATGTAGACCGAGGTGCGAGGTGCGAGGGGATGAGGGGGAGGGGAGAGGGGAGGAGGGGAGATGGGAGAGGGGAGAGGGGAGAGGGAGAGAGGGAGAGGAGAGGAGAGGGAGAGGGAGAGGCGAGAGGGAGAGGGAGAGGGAGAGCGGAGAGGAGAGAGA
Source organism: Chlamydomonas sp. UWO 241 (assembly GCA_016618255.1). NCBI lineage: Eukaryota > Viridiplantae > Chlorophyta > Chlorophyceae > Chlamydomonadales > Chlamydomonadaceae > Chlamydomonas > Chlamydomonas priscui. The sequence goes on along the minus strand of VFSX01000664.1, from coordinate 48,581 downwards.
GAGGGAGGGAGAGGAGAGGAGAGAAGAGGAGAGAGGAGAGGGAGAGGGAGAGGGGAGGGAGAGGGAGAGGGAGCGGGAGCGGGAGCGGGAGAGGGAGCGGGAGAGGGAGAGGGAGAGGAAGCGGGAGAGGGAGAGGGAGAGGGAGAGGGAGAGGGAGAGGGAGAGAAGGGGCGAGGGCGAGGGCGAGAGCGAGGGAGGGAAAGAGGGAGAGGGGAAGAGGGAGAGGGGAAGAGGGAGAGGGGAAGAGGAGGAGGGGAAGAGGAGGAGGGGAAGAGGGAGGGGAAAGGGCGAGGGGAAAGGGCGAGGGAGAGGGCAAGGGAGATCGGAGGGGAAGTGGAGGGGAGGGGGGGGGGGGGGGAGGGAGGCACCCTGGCCTGGGGTACCCAAACGTTTGTTGCGTGTCCCCCACGCACCTTCCCCTCCACACTGACCAGCAGGTACTTTCCATCGTTGGAGAACTTGATGTCGGCAAACGCAGAAGTAGAGTTGACCTCCTCCTGGACCTGCGTGTGTGTGTGTGTGTGTGTGTGTGTCAGGGGTTCACTTCCCGATCGGGAAACGAAAAAAAGCGTGCCCGAAGGACGCGTCTCCGATGGCTTTGGGGAGGGCACGTTCTGGAAAACTGACGTGCGGAGGCGATTTTCTTCAAGGAAAAGTGTGAAATCGTCACTTTTCGAAGCGATTCTTTGGGAAATCCTGACGAAACCGGGAAACATTTTTCGGGAAAAACGAAAGGATGACCCCAAGGAAACCCCTGGTGTGTGTGTGTGCGTGTGGATCATGTCTGCAAATGCAGACGTAGAGTTGACCTGCGCGTGCGGAGGGAGGGAAACGAGACATGTACGATGTGTGGTGGTGGCGGTCGTGGTGGCGGTGCCCCCCCCCCCGCCGCCCCCCTCCAACCCCCCACTGCGTGCGCACAAACACACACACGCACACACGCATGCACACATACACACACGCAGATGCACGCATGCATGCACATAGACGCACACACACACCATCACACACGCCCATGCACAACAAACGTGTCAAACAGCCACTTGTCGTACGGCCGCACGTCACACACACACACACACACACACATGCACACACACACTTTCCGCTTGCCCACAACCTCCCCACCCGCACACACACACACACACACGCATCCACTCAGCACAAACGTGTCGTACGACCGCACGTCATACACACGCACGCACCCCCCCACACACACACGCCCACGCACCACAAACGTGGCAAACGCCCCTTGTCGTACAACCGCACGCCACGCCACACACACACACACACATGCCCCCCCACACACACTCTCCCAGCTTCCCCCCCCCCCCGCACACACACACACTAACACGCACCACAAACATGTCGAACGGCCCCTTGCTGTACGATCGCACATCATACGCACGCAGGCACACACACACACGCACACACCACACAGCACACACGCCCACTCAGCACAAACGTGTTGTACGACCGCACGTCACACACACGCACGCACCCCCCCCACACACTCCACACACGCCCACTCAGCACAAACGTGTTCATACGACCGCACGTCACACACACACACACACACACACACACACACACGCCCACGCACCACAAACGTGTCGAACGGCCCCTTGTCGTACGATCGCACGTCATACAGCTTCAGGAGCCCGGCCTCTGTTGCGACACCAAAGACGAGGCCTTGCTGGTCGAAGCTGGCCACTGGGTTTCCCGGGGTCACGAGGTGGCCCTGTGTGTGTGTGCGTGTGTGTGCGGAGTGTGAGTGTGCGCGTGAGTGTGTCGGGGGGGGGGGGGCACATTTCCCCCATTTTTTTAGAGTCACTTTGAGCGACACACAGACCAGGCCTTGCTAGCCGAAGCTCGCGACTGGGTTGCCCGGGGCCACGAGGTGGCCCTGTGTGTGCATGTATGTGTGTGTGAGAGAGAGAGTGTGTGTGTGTGTGTGTGTGACAAGATGTCCCTGTGTGTGTGTGTGTGTGTGTACCAACCCACTAAGTGTGGGTGTGGTGACGAGGTGCCCCTGTGTGCATGTGTGCGTGTGTGTGTGACAACGCAGGGAACACCTCTCCACAGGCGCACACTTGCGTCCTCTCGCGCCTCCTTGCCCCCACCCTCATCAGAGTAACCATCAGAGTGACCATCAGAGCAACCATCAGCGTAACCATCGGAGTGACCATCGGAGTGACCATCAGGGTTACCATCAGATTGATCACCAGAGTGGCTATCAGAGTAACCATCAGAGTAGCCACCAGATTAACCATCAGAGTAACCATCAGAGTGACAATCAGAGTGACCACCAGAGCAACCATCAGAGCAACCATTGGAGTAACCATCAGAGTAGCCACCATATTAACCATCAGAGTGACCACCAGAGTATCCATCAGAGTAGTCATCATAGTGACCATCAGAGCAACCATCAGAGTGACCATCAGAGTAACCAACAGAGTAACCATCCGGTCACACCTGGCAGATGTTGGTGCGGAGGTCCCACAGCCGCACGCTCTTGTCCTGTGACGCTGACATGAACATGTCTGTCTTGGGCGACATGCAGAGAGCGTTGATCGGAGCAGAGTGACCCTGTGTGTGTGAGAGGGATGGACACGTGTGTGTGTGTGTGTGCGTGTGTGTCTTGGGCATCATGCAGAGTGCGTTGATCTGAGCAGAGTGGCCCTATGTGTGTGTGTGTGTGTGTGTGTGTGTGTGTGTGCGTGTGTGTGCGTGTATGTGTGTGGGGGGTGGGGGTGGGGGTACTGGGGGGGGGGCACATGCACAGCGTTGATTGGAGCAGAGTGGCCCTGTGTGTGTGTATGTGTGTGAGTGAGTCTATTGCCGGGGTGTGCTTTAGCACAGGCAAAAGCCGTCCAGGTTGCCCGAGCGGTGGGCACTGTAACGTAGTTCTTCCTCTTTTTCTCCCTCTCCCCCCCCCTCACTCTCTCTCTCTCTGTCTCTGCGTTGCCAATTTTACAGTCCTTCGGAAGCCTTTGATGGCGTTTGTGTGTGTGTGTGTGTGGGGGGGGGGTATGTGTGTGCGTGCACGCGCTTGTGTGTGTGTGTGCGTGTGCGCGTGTGTGTTTTACCTTGAAGTAGCGAATGTACTCATTCCGCCGGAAGTCGTGGTATCGAAGCGAGTAGTCGTTGTTGATCGCCTGCGTAGTGTGTGTGTGTGTGCGCGCGTGTGTGTGTGTGTGTGTGCGTGTGCATTTGTGTGTGTGTGTGTGTGTGTGTATGCGTGTGTGCGTGTATGTGTTTGTATGTGTGTGTGTGTGTATGTCGTGGCCGCGACCGCAAGTCGTGGTATTGCAGCGAGTAGTCGGTGTTGCTGCCCCTCAGGCGCCGGCCCCTCCACCTCGGCGGTCAAGTAGATTGGCAAGCGCCACTTGACCCCCTATCCCCTGGAAGCAGTTAGGACCTATTTTGGAGGCGTCGCACAATAGCTCTCCTTTTTGCTCTAGGACTACACGTTGGCAGGCAGCCGGCTGGTGGCTACCGCCCCTCACAAGTAATTGTTAGGGCCAGAACTGGACTTGGGTCTAGGCGGTGGTACTAGGACTAGAGGTAGTCTTTGCTGGAAAGCCGATGTAACTGTAACTGTAGTCGGTGTTGATCGCCTGCATGTGTGTGTGTGTGTGTGTGTGTGTGTGTGAGTGTGCGCTCGCGTGTGTGTGTGCGTGTGTGCGTGTGTATGTGTGCATTGTGTGTGTTTGTGTGCGTGTGTGTGTGTGTGTGTTTGAGTGTATGTGTGACGTGGTCGCGGCAGAAAGTCGTGGTATCGCAGCGAGTTGTCATTGTTGATCGCCTGCGTTGTGTGTGTGTGCGCATGTGTGTGTGCGCACGTGCGTGTGTGCGTGTGTGTGTGTTCGTGTGTGAATTTGTGTGTGTGTGTATGTGTGCCGTGGCCGCGACCGCAAGTCGTGATATCGCAGCGAGTAGTCGTTGTTGATTGCCTGCGTTGTGTGTTTGGGAGGGTTGCGTTGGAAGGTGTGAAATCGACACGTTTTCGCCCGAAATCGCCCCCTTGGGGTTGGGCATTTCAGCATTTCCCCTTGCACCATGGCTGTCTGTTTCCCAAGGAACACCGCAGTGTTGACTGACTGATTGACTGAACAGGATTGACTGATCATGATTGAATGATCATGATTGAATGATTGTTCAGGAATGACTGATTGACTGATTGGTAGTCTTTGCTGGAAAGCCGATGTAACTGTAACTGACTGATTGACTGACTGATTGACTGCTGGATTACTGACTGACTGACTGACTGACTGACTGACTGACTGACTGATCCTGATTGAATGACTGATCAAGAATGGCGGATTTAGTGATTGCCTAATCATGATTGACTGACCGACTGATCATGACCGACTTATAATGATTGACTGATTGATTGATTGATTCATGACGCAGCACCGTTCGCAGCGCGTAGGTTGCGCATGGCTGGTGTGCGTCAAGGAAGAAACCTTGAAGAGACCATGCAAACGCCAGGGGAGGGCACGAATAAAAACGCACCATGGAGGGACCGGCCAGCGAGGGGTTAACCAAGCACTTAACGTGTCTACTGGAAAGCTGATGCTACTGCTGCAGTTGCCGCTGAGACAGCACCAAATCGCACCTTTCGCGTCGCGTAGATTGCGCAAGACGCGTAGTGTGTAAAACAGATGTTTGCCACGCCATACTTCTTTGAGAACAGCACCTGCGTGTGTGTGGTGTGTGTGGGGTGGGTGGGTGGGGCAGAGAGTGTGTGTGTGTCTGTGTATGTGTGTGTGTGTGTGTGCCCCACCCCCACCCACCCACACCACACCACTCCACATAATGTAAAGTGAAACACCAAACACCCACGTCTCCGCGCTCGCCCGTGCTCGTGTTAAACAGCCGGATAGAGTCGTCGTCGGACGCTGTGATGAGCAGGTCCTCGCTCCGGTGGAAGTCGATCGAGTTCACGCGCGCTTGGTAGTCCTGCGTGTGTGTGTGTGTGTGTGTGTGGTTCACACGTGTCGTGTGTGTGGAGTGTGTGCACACACATGTGAAAGGGCTCCAGTGGAAGTCGATCGAGTTCACGCGCGCCTGATAGTCCTGTGTGGGTGTGGGTATGGGTGTGTGTTTGTGTGGTCGATTTTACAGTCCGTCGGACGCCTTTGATGGCATGTGTGTGTGTCGCGGTGTCTGGTGCGGTGTGTCATTTTAGTGTGGTGCACTGCGCCCTGTGTTAACACACAAAGCCCCTAGTTTGGGGTTGAGGGCACCGGTGGAAGTCGATAGAGTTCACGTGCGCCTGATAGTCCTGTGTGTTTGTACGTATGTGTGTGTGTGTATATGTACGTGGGTGTGTGTGTGGAGTGTGTGCACACACATGTGAAAAGGGGCTTCGGTGGTAGTCGCCCTGGTGGTCATGTGTGTGTGTGAGTGTTGGGGGCATTGCTTGCATGAGTGTGCACGCGTGCGTGTGTGTGTATGTATGTATGTGTGTGTGTGTGTGTATGTGTGTGTGAGGGTGTATGCGGTGGCGCACGCGTGTCTTGTTTATGTGGGGTGCGCTACGCCCTTTTCCCACACAGACTCCAGTGGAAGTTGATCGAGGTCACGCGCCCCTGAGTTTTTTTTGTGTGTGTGTGTGTGTGTGTGTGTGTGTGCGGTGGTGCGCACATGTTATGTGTGTGTGTGGGGGGGGGGCAAACGCGTGCCATGTGTATGAGTGTGGTGTGTGTGTGTGTGTATGTAGGGGGGGGGGAGGCACACAGACACAGTGGGTGTGGGGTTTGCACACGCGTGTGTGATGTGAACGCACACGTGTCGTGTGTCATGTGTGGATGTGTGTGTGTGTGTGTGTGTGTCGTTTGTGTCGACGACTGAGCCTAAACACTACCCACACAGTTATGACAGCCAAAGCTATCAGCCAAGTGTGTGTGGGGTGTGCGCGTGCACACACGTGACGTGCACACACGTGTCGCATAAGGTGGGGTGCGTGCAGATGAGACGAGACATTTGTGCACGGCCGCACGGCAGGTCGTTTGTTCGTGCGCGGCGCGGCGGGGGTGCGCACACGCAAGTGGCTTGTGCAGCAGGCACACGGCAGGCAGGCCACGTGCACAGCAGCGCCTGCAGCTGGGCTACTGGGTACGCACAGCATACACTACTGGGGCGGGCGAGAGGTGTGTTGCATGACGGTTGTATGACGGGAGGTGTGTTGCAAACATGACCCCCAGATCCCTCCATGTGGTGCATGGAGAGCATGTCGCATGCATGGGGTTGAAATCGAGCTCGGCACGTGCATGCACCCGTGCGTGACACAAGCATCCATGCTGCGCACCTTGTACACCTTGCCCATGCCCATCGCGCGGATGACTGAGTCGTCCACATTGAGCTGCATGGCTCTTTTATTGCCGCGCGCTCCACCCTCCTACTACTGCTGCCGCCGATTGCCGCTACACAAGCGATCACGCGCCTGTGGCTACCGCATGCTGAGCGCGCCAGCGCGGCACGAGGGACCTAATCCACGGCGGCCGAGGGACCTGTGTGCGTGCGTGGGTGTCGAGACACCCCTTAAATCGATAGATCCAGCAGTTGGGGTCTCGTGGGTGTTGAAGTGGTGAACCATCAAGGAGAAGGAATCCCGTTTTTCACACTCCCACGCTTTTCGTTTTCGTGTTTCAGCAGCCCTAGGAGCTCCTACGTTGCCTTACGCGTTGCCTACGCGTTGTGTACAAACTCCTTCATCGCCAATCCACCCTTGCCAGGGGAGGTTGGACTCAGTCGGCTCTTCCCCTTCCAGCGATTCGCCCAGCCCGTCGCTCACCACCACAGGGTTGAGAGGGCGACACAAATACTAACCCTGCCACACACTGCACACACACACACACACACACACACACACGTGTGCACGCGCGCGCACACACACAGGTGGCAGCAACGATGCGTAGTCACGAGGCCGGTATGCTCTTTGAGTGTCGCCACGACACGCCGCGCGCGTGCCAGGATGGCTGGCGCAGACAAGGTGCTGCCAAGGGTGTCATGTTGACCCGCCGATCAAGCTGCAGGGGGGCGTCCCGTAGCTTGATCTCGTCCGTCTCGGCCGCGGCGGCGTCGAGGTCGATGTTGTGCGCAAACAATGCGGCTCCTGGCAGTGCGGTCCGGTCTGGCCCAGGAACGAGGCGCGTAGTGCGTGATGAAGTGCCCCGCCCGCACCCGCGCCTGTGCCAGCCTGTGCTCCTCTGCCGCACTCAAGACCAAAACACTGAAGACGCTCGAGACCAAGACCAAAACAGGCATGCGGCGGCGGCGGCGGCGGCAGGGGCGGCGTGTCCGGCGCGGGCGCGGGCGCAGGCATCGGCTGCGGCTCCTGTCAGGAACACACTGATTTGCTGTGGGGAAGACACAGGGACAGCCATAGTACTGCCGAGTAGTGTGGACTGTGAGTGGGCTTCACACCTCTAAGAGTGGTGTCCGACACGTGTAAAGACAGTATGTTGATACGTCAGGAACAGCGGTGACCCTGTTCCTGACAGGTTTCGGGCCCCCCTCACGCTAACCTCTGCGCCAGAGAGATGGCGGGGATCGAGCCTGAGCCCAAGGGGGCGAAGTACCAGCTGACCACCGCGATGAGCCTGGCGTCGCGCATGCAGCCTAAGCTGAAGCAGGGCGTCAACCTGGTGTTGTGGCAGACCAAGATGACGGCGGTGCTGAACGCGACGCGGGTGCCCTGAAGCAGCCAGGGACGCGCGCCACGCGCGCTACTGCGGCTGAGGCTGAGATGGACGCTGAGGTCAACGCAGCTGCTATGCTGGTCATCCTGGAGTCGCTAGGCGAGAGCATCCAGATGATTATGATGGAGGAGAAGACGGCGTTCTCCATGTGGGCTGCCGTGATTGAGATGATGACGGCCAACGATGCTGCCAACCGGATGTCGCTCGTGGACGACATGATCGGCAGGGTGCTGACGCACGGAGAGTCGGCGACTGAGTACATCAACCGCGTGCATGTGATGTCCAAGCGCCTTGCCAATGCAGGAGTGAAGCTAGACCCTGTGCTGCTCGTGTCCATGGTCCTGCGCGGCGTACCGGAGCCGTACTCGCCGTTCTAGGTGGCGATGCGGACTTCGCAGACGGCAGACTACTCGCTGCAGACGCACAACCTGCTGCTGACGAGGGCAGAGGCCGACATTCAGCTTGCGGCCAAGGGGTCGGGGCGCCAGCAGCAGGGAGGGGGCAGCCGGCCGTTCCAGGGTGTGTGCCACAGGTGCAAGCAGCCGGGCCACATTGCGGCGGAGTGCATGGCTGAGCGCCCTGCGACTGCGCCTGTGGGCGGGGCTGCGTGCGTGGCGTTTGACAAGACGATCGGGACGTACTTCGCGCTGTGAGCGCGCATGGGCAGCGCGCATGGGCGGCGCGCATGGTGGCGCGTGCATGGGCGGCGCGTATGGCGGCGCGCGCATGGACACGCAGGGAGCGTGTGCTGTCTGAGATGAGCCCAGTGGGGCAAAAGGCTCAGATGAGCAATGAGACTGGGCCCAGTGGGAGCTCAGTGATGAGGCGCGCATGGGCGCGTCTGTGCTGCAACAATCTGTGATGAGCCCAGTGGGGCAAAAGGCTCAGATGAGCAATGAGACTGGGCCCAGTGGGAGCTCAGTGATGAGGCGCGCATGGGCGCGTGTGTGCTGCAACAATCTGTGATGAGCCCAGTGGGGCAAAAGGCTCAGATGCGCAGCGATTGGGAGTGGAACTCAGTGGAGTTCAGCGCACACTCACCAATGAGCCTGAGCCCAGTGGGAGCTCAGGGGGGAATGACGATGATGACAAGGACTTCAGTGGGAGCTCCTTTGTGCTCATGTGTGACTGGAGCTCAGTTGAGCTGTGTCAAGTGGTTTTCTGGTGTGTGATACTGGAGCTCAGTTGAGCTGTGTCCAGTGCATTGAGAGACGGAGCGTTTGAGACCCAAGTGTCGTTTGTTGTACGGAGTTTTGAGGTTGTGAATGATCTACGGCCTGATCACCCATTGCTAACTCACATTATAATTCTCTGAGTACTTACGGCTGAGTGGGAGTGTCAGGAACACACTGATGTGCTGTGGGGAAGACACAGGGACAGCCATTGTACTGCCGAGCAGTGTGGACTGTGAGTGGGCTTCACACCTCTGAGAGTGGTGTCCGACACGTGTAAAGACAGTATGTTGATACTCCAGGAACAGCGGTGAATCTGTTCCTGACAGCTCCAGGGGCAGGGGAGCCCCTGGCAGGCTCCCCTGAGGTCAGGAGACGACAGTTACGAGGTGGATACAATTGATGCCAATGGGAATAGCAGGCCACAGGGGCACAGCAACGTACGCACGCGCGGCGTCGCTCATGTTGCCCGTGTCGCCCGTGTCGCTGTGCCGCAGCTCAGGTCCACCAGCAGTTCATGCAACGCCTGCACCTGCGGAACAGCCAGCGTCGACTGCCATGACGGCGATGTGATCAAGGCGGCACTCTCTGCATGGCGTCGCATGGTTCCCACTTGTTATATCAACCTCGTACAGTCTCGATCCATTCTCCCGCCGTGCGGCGCCGCACCCCTGTCTGGAAGCTTTGCGATGGCCTGGACTACGTAGGCTGACGCGTCCTCCTAGCGGCTTCTTCTAGCAAGTCGACCGACAGACGGACGCCGACGCGTGACGCCAACGCCGCGCAGCATGGAGCCCAGCCTCCACTGCAACAAGTGCTTCCAGCCATTTGAGCACGGTGGCGTGAGCAAGGCGATCAGCACGTGCTGTGGGCACCTCTTTTGTACGTGTTCTGTGAGCGCGCCAGTGCCATGCTGAAGCAAGTCGAAGCGCCGCACGCCCGCACGCCTGCTCCTGCCAGCCTGCCCCACCCCTTGGAGGGCACCACCACCAGCACATGCAGCAATTGTGCACCCTGGCATGTTTCAGGCACCACCACCAGCACATGCAGCAATTCACCAGCACCGTGGCACATGGCTGCTGCATGCGCAGGCGCGCCATGCTCCGAGGCGGCGTTCAACCCGCAGAGCAAGGAATTCACAGGCGGCGCGTGTGTCATGCAGTGCCCTCTCTGCGACGAGACGCTGATGAAGAGGTGCGCTTGCACCAGAGCGCTAGCGTCACAGCATGCTACCGCTGCTGCTGCCGCATGCCAGCCTGCGCGTTTGCCACAACACCCACAGAGTTCACCCGCCTGCCCTGCTCGCAGCAACCTCAAGGCCGTGAATGTGCTCGCCAACACTGCTGACATCAAGGTGAGCTTGACCTGCTTGGCAGCGTGAGCCTTGGGGCGTCGCGTGTGCATGCCGGGCGGTCAGCCAGCTGTGACCGCCGCTGCCCCACCCTGCCACCCCACAGATGGCTCTGTTTGGGCAAGCACCCGATGCGATCATGGAGGTGGCACTTCAGGCGATCAAGTTTTTCAACTTGCAGCAGCAGGTTGTATTCGACACGAGGGAGACGCGCCTTGCGAACAAGGCGATCCAGATCAGGGACCAGTGCAACACCAAGCTCGCGGAGTTCCAGAACGCGTATAACAATGTAGGGCTAACAGCAGGGGCAGATGCTGCGTCCGCTCTGCGAGCACACAGAGGAGGCTCTAGCACTGACTCATGCCCTTGCCCGTGCCTGCATGGACACCGCCGCAGGTGAAGCGCAAGTACCAGGCGGTCACGCAGGAGAACACCAACATGAAGGTGGAAACGCGCGAGCTGCACGACAAGTACGCCGCCAAGTCAAAGTGAGATCCTGCCTCGTGCGTGCGTTTTAGGCATGCAAACGTCCTGGCGATGACACCTCCCCACGTGCCACTTGTGCGCAGGCAAAACCTGAACCTGCAGCGCATGCTCTCAGAAGTGAACAACAGCAACAGTGCGCGCGGACGTGGCGGCGGCGGCGGCGGCGGTGGCGGCGGCGGCGGCATGGCAAACAACATGGGCCAGCGCTCACTCTCCCTGAGTAACCTGAGCAACGGCAGCGGCAGCAGCGGCGGCCACATGGTGAGCGGCAGGCCGCCACGGTCTGCGCTCAGCGTTTACCAGTGTTGCACGTAGTCTCAATGCCGAAACCCCACCCAACCACAGGTCACGACGGTGCACAGGCAGCAGATGTTCAGCCTGGGCGGCACCCCACCCGCCCGCGACCCGAAGATGGGCGAGTATGGCACAGACCGGATGCCTATGATGTGAGTGCGGGATTCAGATTACAGGGGAGGGCAGGGCAGGGCAGGGCAGGGCAGGGCAGGGCAGGGCAGGGCAGGGGAGCACCAACTCTTACACCCCCAATAATGCCACTCGCAGGATGCGCGGCTCGCCTGCGCGCGCGCCCGGCATCGCAGCGCGCGCGTCCGGCAGCGCAGCGCAGGCGTCGCAGCGGCGCGAGATACTCCAGCTGCTGCCTGGTGGGCTCCCGCTCAGCGGCAGCGGCCAGCCTGCCAAGCTGATGCGGAGTGGCAACGGCTCTTTCGGGGGGCTGTCGCTCCGCTGATCGGGGCGGGCACGCAGCAAACGCTCCTTGACTCTTTTGTGTGCGACTTGACTCTTTATGACCTACACAAGCATCCTGCAAGTATCCCTGGCTATGTACGCCTTGCATGGCGTCAGTAACATAGCCGAGATAGAAACGCAGTTGATTCAACAGGAAATCCCAGTCGAATAGGGGCTGTTGACTCCACAGAACAGCAGCCCCCCTGCTCAAATTGAATCAACTGCTGTTGTTTCAACAGCGTTTCAACTCCCTGGTGCCAGTTCAGCAAAAGTTGATTCAAATATCCCACAACAACAATAGGGGCTGTTGACTCAACAGAACAACCCCCTTGTTCAAGTTGAATCAAATGCTGTAGGGAAGGAGGGCACCTCACAAGAGAGCGTGTGCTTGTGGCACGCCACCGTGTACCGTGCCGGTGTTTCCTCTCTCTTCCTCTAGGTTCTTCTACTAGCGATGGTGGCAACGATGACCAAGTTTCGGCGGCAAGCGGCTGCGCAAGATGAAGGAGCGGTACGGCATGACGGACATACGCAAGGCCGCCAACCGCGTAAACATAAGGAGGGGGGGGGAGAGGGGAGGAGCGCAGGGGAGGAGCGAGAAGGCAGGGGATTGAGTTGCGTGTTGGGCGTCCAGATTCCTTTGGCTGCTGCCTGCCTAGGTGCATATATGTGCATGTGCACGCGTTCTGGCCAATATATCTGCGAGGCGAATGGCTGCGATGATGGTGGTTCGATGCTCGCTGCGACGATGAGACCGGGTGCGAGTAGAGTAACCGCGATCTTGCAACATGCCCAAGTGTCGCGGAGCAACCAGGGGCGCTGCGTAGCGGTCAGGTTGGTGTTACCAACCTGACCTGTAACGCTTAGAGTAGGCGACGATGGTGAGATGAGGGGGCGGAGTAGCTAGCGAGCAGGTTCGTCCCACATCACCCCACACTTCGTCACCCTCATTCGGATTCCGAGCTGGTCTGAAGTCGCGTTGCAGTGGAGCGTGGAAGTTCCTATAATTTGCTCCCTATCATTCACCCCCATTAAAGCTCGAGCTGCTCCAAAGTCGTTTTATAGTGGAAGTTGCTATATACAGACTGTAAGATCCATCATCATCATATAATCTCTCCTCCCCGGGGGGCCGGCAATGAAAACAATTAAGGTATCTCTGCTGCTCGCGTGTACGCTGCTTGTGGCAGCTGCTGCAGCAGCCACTGTCTCAGTACATCACGACCGCAGTGGCCACCGCAGCCTCCTGCAGGTGAGCCGAGGGGTGCCAGATCTCCTCAAGCACCCTGGCACGCAGTAATGATTTCAGGACATGTCAGCGCCTCCTCCTCTCCACGCCCTGCCGTGCCCTGCCCTTGCCACAGCACGATGGTGATCACGGACGCCGCAAGGGCCGCCGCGAGGACCACGTTGACAACCGTGATGATCGCCGCGAGGGCCGCCACGAGGACCACGTTGACAAACGTGATGACCGCCACGGTGCCAATGATGACCACCACAGTGGTAGCTCGTGGCCGTGGTCCAAGAACGGGGACGGCCGCAGCCTGCTCCAGGTGAGCCGAAGGTGCCAGATCTCCTCAAGCACCCTGGCACGCAGCGATGCTTGCAGGACATGTCTGCCCGCGTGTCTGCCCTCCTCCTCACCACGCCCTGCCGTGCCCTGCCCTCGCCACAGCACGATGGTGATCACGGACGCCAAAAGGACCGCCGCGAGGACCATGTTGACAACCGTGATGATCGCCGCGAGGGCCGCCGCGGTGCCAATGATGACCACCGCGGTGGTGCCTCGTGGCCAAAGAACGGGGACGGCCGCAGCCTGCTCCAGGTGAGCCGGAGGTGCCAGATCTCCTCAAGCACCCTGGCACGCAGCAATGCTGCTTTCAGAAACTGCCTGCGCGCATGGTGCCTGGTGCCTGGTGCCTGGTGCCTCCTCACCACGCCCTGCCGTGCGCCCTTGCCGCAGCACGATGGTTATCGCGATCGCAGCGATGACCGCGGAGATGACCGCCGCAGCAGTGACTACCACGATGACCGCCGCGGCGACCACCACGACGACCGCCGCGGCAAGGGAGATGGCCACCATGATGACCGCCGCGATGGTGGCAACAACGACCGCCGCGACGACCGCCGCGATGGCAACGATGACCACCGTGGTGGTGGTGGCTCGTGGCCGTGGTGGTTCAGGAACGGGGGCCGCCGCAGCCTGCTCCAGCAGGTGGGACGGGAGCTCCGGATCACCTCTGACACCCTCACACGCAGCGATGCTTGCAAGGCATTCCTGCACGCCTGGAGCCATGGGTGGCGCCCCTCCTCCTAAACACGCCCTGCCGTGCGCCATTGCAGCAACACGATGGTGATCGCGATCGCAGCGACGAACGCGGAGATGACCGCCGCCAGGACCACCGCGACGACCGCCGTGGCAGTGACCACCAGGATGACCACCGCGACGACCGCCGCGGCAGTGACCACCAGGAGGACCGCCGCGACGACAGCCACGATGGCAACGATGACCACCGTGGTGGCTTGTGGCCGTGGTGGTTCAGCAACGGGGGCCGCCGCAGCCTGCTCCAGCAGGTGGGCCGGGGGCGCCGGATCATCAGCTCTCACACCCTGGCATGCAGCGATGCTTGCAGGGCATGACGCCTCCTCCTGACCACGCTCTGCCTTGCTATGCTTGCGCTGCGCAGACGCCGCCGCCCGACGCCACCGCCACGATGCCCGCTGTGCCCGCCGCCGACCCCGCCGTGACGTCCCCAGCCTGAGCACAGCGCTTGACGGGCAGCACGTTTGTCGCCATCATCCTAGCTCGCGGGTAGTTGACAGGCTGCCTGCAGAAGGCACCTGGTTGCTCAAGCCCCCCTCTTGCTGCACACAGTTGCACGTTGCCGCATGCAGCTGCCCGTTGCCGCTGACGCTTGTGTCTGTGGAGCCGGGCAGCCCGCGCGCAGTAGTAGTGCAGGCACAGGCTGCCTGATGCCAGTACATCACACGAGGTGCCCCACCAGGTGTTGACAGAGCCAGTTGAGCAGCGTTGGAGACCAGCTGGTCCTACAGGGCATACAAGTGCACACCCGCTCGGGCGCGGACTCGGGACCTTGCAGGTGTTAGGGTTTCAAGGACTCAGGAATCCTTTGCGGGTGTGGCGGTAGTACGCAGTGCTCCACGCCGCAGGTGCGTGTGCCCGCCCATCCCTGCATCAGGAGTTACGTGCATTGGCTGCATGAGCCGGCACCTGACGCCCGCCTGCCGTGGTGCTGCATGTGACTGGCCTTGCTCGGCCTCTGGGAGTCGCTTGGCAACAAGGCCAGGTGTGAGTTCCCACTCTACCCTCTTACCACAGAGGGACTTAAAAGGTCGGATCTCGAGAGGTCAAGCCCCTGGCTGGTCCTGACATATAGCACCCTTCGTGCAAAATCCTTACTGGACATGCGCAAGGGTGGCTGTTAAACTGCAGCGTGCTAGCGCCGTCCGCCACGCGTGCGCCGCGCAGGTCTCGGCGACAGCGGGTGGCCACCCAAGTCGAGTTGTTGGCGTGAGTGGGGACTAGGCACTCCATGCTAGTGGGTGCTGATGGCCCCTGCTGACGGCGACACGGCGACAGACACACACACACGCACGCATGTGTGCGCATGTGCGCACACACACACACACGCAAGCAGTCATCATGTGGCTACTGTTGGAGTCGCGACGACACGACGTGCATGGCATGGCTGGTCAGGGCTTGGAATCCTTATGACGCCTGCTGCTGCTGCCCTGCACTGCGGAGCCCGTGGTACATTTGCTGCTGCTTGATGCGATACACAGTGACCGCGCTGGACCCTTCTGGTGACGATGTTACAGTCAGGGACGCGTGGGGCGGCCAAGCGTTTCCAAATTCGGGCAAAGCTACAAAACGACCTGGCACCAGGTTGAAATGCAGGCTGCCTGCATGCAAAGTAGCCAGGCAATCTGCCTCAGCTCAGCGCCAACTAGCTACAGGTGTCCAGTGTCCTGATCTTGACTCACGACTGCTTCACAAACCAACATGTTACATCACGGTTATACTCACGGTTCTATGCACGGTCCAAGTCGCAGTTATATTCACGGTTCTAGTCACGGCTTCACGACCCAACAGGTTTTAGTCACGGTCCGAGTCAAGGTTCTTGTTTTGCGCATACCACGTTGCCGCGATGTTGATCTGCAGAGCTCACATAGACGCGCCACCTGCCCTGCCCGCCGCCCCAGAGCACTCAGGCCACGTGCCCGCTGGTGTCGCCCTACCACATTCCCGACGCCTAACGGTGCGCCTCAGGCGGCGCATTTACTTGCGCGGATCAGGCAGCGCCCCAGGCGCGCCGACCGCCTCAGGCGTCGCTTCAGGTACACCCCTGATTGCCTCAGGCGCCGCCTTGGGCGTTGTCCTGGCCACCTCAGGTGCCGCCCCGACCGCCTTAGGCGCCCACCACCGCCTGAGATGCAACCCCGACCGCCACAGGCGCCGGCGCTATGACTGCGCACACTTGCGCGGCTCAGACGATGACGCTGTGGTAGGGTCGGCTGTGCCTGGCCTGCTCCTCCGAGGGCTCTGGCGTGACACGCTCGGCCGCTCCGCAATCTCCGCCTGCCCGGCTGCCATGGCCAGCGACCCCGAGTGACCCCCATCGCCAGCGGGCGGCTACACCTCGCCGCGCGCCTTTGACCCCCAGCACCCGCTCCCGACAGTCGGCGAGGCCAGCTGCCGTGCGCTCTGCAGCCGCGACTCGTGTCCGGACGACTCTGAGAGCCGCCGCTGCACCGCCCTGAAGTGTGCGACGGACTGCGGCCCCAGCGACCGCGTTAAGTAGTATATCTTGGAGTACTCGGCGGCCGTCCTCTGCTCCAGGTACCGACCCTGCGTGCGTGCGCGTGCGCGCGCGAGTGAGTGGGATAGCGTGCGCATGCGTGTGTGTCGGCGTGCACACGCGCGAGTGGGGCGATGCGTGCGTGCGTGGGAGTGGGGTTCGTAGGAGCGCGCTCTTGCACGCAAGTTTTTTTGTTAATTGTGCAATCGTGTTTACCTGGGGCGACCCTCTGACCTGCTTCCCATGCAGCGTCAGCGCCTCGGCATCGCTCTTGATGAGAAACCAGGTGCTGGCCAGTGACTGCTGCAGAGTTCCCGCACCCAGCGAAGCGAAAAGGGGGGTGGGTGACGGTGTCACGTCTGCATACTGCTGCTGCTGCTGCTGCTGCTGCTGCTGCTGCTGCTGCTGTTGGACGGCTGCATGCCGCTAGGTCATAGGTGGTGCAGGGTCACGTCACCCCACTGCCCCGCGGTCCCCCCTAGGGCCTGCTCCTCTGCAGCTGCCGATGCCACGGCTGAAAAAATCCAAGATTACGAACTTGACGTGAGGAAGAGAACGAGCTTGCTTACGACGGGTTCGGGGGGGCCAACCGGTTGCCGGTTCGCCGACAGACACCCTCCTCCACGCAACGTCGGAGCGGCCTTGAAAATCGTTAGCATCGCGTACGAGGCTTCTTGTATGTGGGTTGCACACCGACGTTGCTGCAGACTGCGAGCGACCGCTGTCAGCTTTTACAAACATCTCTTTCAACGTTTCAATCATGGAGAATCATCAGGGAGGAAGTCATCGTAAAACAAATGATGTGAGTAATGAGGGGCTGTGTTCAAAAAATCATCAAGATGGGAGTAAAAAATGAGCAAGATGTGGTGTGGGTCCGGGGCGGGTGTCGCAGATTAAAGCTGTAACAGGCACTACACTTGCACTGCAGGTGCAATGTATGTGCACTGCAGCCTCAAAATCTGGTAGGGAGAAGTGACGCACCGTCCAGTGGTGTCATAAGCGCCCCTTGCAGCCCCCGCTGCGGGGGCAAACCAGGAAATTTGGGGGGAAGTTTCAGGGGCGAATCGCGGGGATTTCTTTAGAAGAAGAAAGAAGAAGAAGAAGAAGAAGAAGAAGTAGATTTTTTTTGAAAATGGAGAAGTACAAACTTTTCCGCAAACATCACCTCCTTGCCTTGCGGGGGCAATTCGGCACATTCCCTCCAATGTTGCGGGCGCAAGCACAACACTCTCTGTTTCCTCAAGGACACCACTGGCGCCGGCGCCGTCACGTCACTCATCGCTGTCCAGGTGCTGCACCAGCTTCAGCATTTTCTTCTTCCAGTGGCGCGCGCGGTAGTTTGTGAACCAGTCTGAGATCTGCTTGGGCGTGCGCTCGCAGTAGTCGGCGAGCAGCTTCTTCTCTGCCCGAGACGGCTTCGGCCTCCACACGTTCAGAACCACAAACAGCTGCAGTGCGGCAGACCTTCGGTTGGGTGGGTGGGTGGGGAGGTACGGGGGTCATCAGAGGAAGGGCCTCAGTGTGCAGGTGTGATGCTGTGTGTGTGCATGCTGGTGCGCGTGCATATGCGTGCATGTACACGTCCAGCCCTCCACACTTCCACACAGACATCCCCCCCCCCACCCCCCACACACGCACGACACACCCAAACACACCTCAGCCTGCTGCTGAATGCAGCCACCATCTGCTTCTGGAGCTCGGGCGCAAGCACGTCCATCGCTGACTGCTGCACGAAGCCTACTGCAGGCACCTCGGCCGGGTGCCGCTTCCGCTTGCCGAGCGCGGCCGGCGAGGAGCAGCAACCTCCGCCGCCGCTCGCCGCTGCCGTCGCACGCGCGACGCCGCTCCCGTTGCTGCTGCTTGGGCTGGCCTGGGGGCTGCCGCCGCTGCCGCTGCTGGCGTTGGTCAGGGTGGCGAACAGGTTGAGGAAGGAGGCGCGCAGCGACAGGAGCGTGCGGACGACGCGCTGCTGTGGCTCCTGGAAGTGTGCGGGGGGGAGGCGGACATGGAGCAGGATAAGTTGTCACGGGCCAGAAACAGTGTTTGTTGTAGGTTTGTAAAAAAAAAGCGCAGCGAGAGGAGCGTGCGCACGGTTGTTGCGGGCTTGAGCCATTTTTTGTTGTGGGTTGCACGCGCAGCAACAGGAGCGTGCGCGCAACGCACTGCTGGGTCTCCTGGAAGTGTGGGGGCGGAAGGAGGGGGCATGGAGCAGTAAGTGATGCGTCGTCGCGGGCCACAGTGTTTGTCGTGGGTTTGTGAAAATCGCGCAGCGCGAGGAGCGTGCGCATGGTTGTTGTGCATCGGAAGTTTAGGGGACAGGCAGGCGTTTGGCTGCGACATAGCCTGTCCCCAGACACTTAACTCTGAACCCTCAACCTTAACATCAACTCTAAACCATAAACCATAAACCATAAACCCTCAAGCCCAACCCTTAAAAAACCCTGAATCCGTAACCTGTCCCCAAACCCTCAACCCTAAACCCTAACTTGTCCCCCACCCACCTGGCTCAGCCCGGACAGGTCGCCAGCCACGAGCGTGGCGACGCCTGCCGCAGGGAACCCAAGCGTGAGCAGGCAATCAGTGAGGCATCTTCTCGACGCCGCCTCCATGACCGCGGCGTCACCTGCTGCGGCAGCGTCAACCACGTTGTCGCTGCGCAGCGCGGCGGCGGCAAGGGCGGAGTAGACGCCGACGAGGGTGGGGTCACAGGGGGCCTGTGTGGGTAAGTGTGTGTGTGTGTGTGTGTGTGTGTGTGTGTGCGCGCGTGCGACAGAGCATCCGATGAGGGCGGGGTCGCTCCGTAAACTGTAGATTGTTAACTGCAGGGCTCCGTACCTGCACCGCATCGGTCGGCGCCACCTGCAGCTGCAGCCGCGCTGTCGCAGCCGGCGCAGCGGCTCCTCCTGTCACCAGAAAACCACCATCACCCTGCTGCTGCTGCTGCTGCAGCAGCTGTTTGTGGTGGTGGTGGTCGTGCTGCTGCGGCACCAGCCTCCGATGCTGTGGCTGGTGGTGCTGCTGCTGGGGCTGGTACAGCTGGGGCTGCTGCTGGGGCAGCTGCTGCTGCTGCTGGGGCAGCTGCTGCTGCTGCTGGGGCTGCAGCTGCAGCTGCTGCTGCTGCTGCCACAGCGGCAGCGGCTGCATAGCGTGCGCAGGCACGAGACCCACCAGGGCCCTGGCCGCCACCGGGTACCCGCCGCCAAGGCCGTGGGTGTGGTAGGGGCTGACACCGCCGCCTGCCCCAGACGTCTGTCGCGCAGAAAGGTATGCGAGCAACTGCCCGCAACCAGCGCCGGCAACGCCAGCAACGGCGCCGCTCGTGACGACCCTACCAGCAACGCCAGCAACGCCGCCGCTCGTGACGACCCTGCCCCCGTGGTGCTGCGCTGGTCTGTGCCGCGAGGCAGTGGAGCCGCAGCCGCCCATCTGGGTCGGGGCCACGCGCGGGAGGGGCGGGAGGGGCGCCGAGCCGCACTCCCACGACCAGCACGGAGCACGCTGAGCGAGCTGCCCCGCGTGTTGTGTGGGGTGGGCAGCGGCGGAGGCGGGGGTGGGGCCGATGAGCTCGTTGTCCATGAGGGCAATCATGTCGTCCTGCGAGAGGGCGTACGTGAGCGGGTGGGTGGGTTGGTGGTTACGGGGAGGCGCTAGTCAGTGGGTAAATGGGTGGGGGGCGCTAGTTAGTGCAGGAAGTCAGTGCACCGCACCTCGATTGCCATGCCGCAGAAGAACGGGTCATTCATGATTTCGTTATCCAACCCGTCCAACCCCAGATAACCGAGACTACTGCGACGACTGGCTGTTGCAAGGCCCATGCTGTCCCGTCGCGTCGCGCCCAATGAGCTCTGCATGACTGCGTCTCCTCCCGAAGTGACTGCTGCGGTTCGCGTCTAACAGCGCTGCTCAGTTTTCAGTGAGTCGTCTGTGCGCGGGGGGTGCTTGGGCTGCTAGCCGTGGGGGACAAAGACGCAGAGGAAGACGTAAGACGCGACTAGTCAGAAGCGCGAGTCAGGCGGCGGGACCTTGCAACGCGGTCAAACTCAGTGGCAACGAGTACCGGTTCTGTTTGCGATTGAATGCAATGGCAATTGGGGCTCGCGACTTTATTGGCGCGGGATCAGGTGTGGGGGGACAGTGACATGACCCCGCCGGAGCCCCCCCTCTCATCACCATGCTCAGCATGCGCTGCCAAGCGCCTCTATCAGGGCAGATATGTCTGCGCAGCTGCGCCGCACTCAATGCGCTAGGTCGCCCATCGGCATGCACGCCCATCGGCATGCACGCATGCAGTCGTCTCACCATGCAGCAGCATCAGTGCCACCAGCTGCACCATCGGCGTGCGCATGTTGCGGCCAGCATGGGTGCGAGTCACGACGTGCGAACGCATGCAACATCCAGGTCATCAACACCTGGCAGTGCTGGGCCCCCTCCTACTCCTGCGCAGCTCCTTGAGGTGGCCAAGCTCGCAGCAGCGGCTGGCGCCAAGGCAAGCACACACCCTCACAAACACACAACACAGAGCATGGGTGCATGCACTGCACACAACACAGTGCATGAACACACGTATGCACAGCATGCATGCACAGGCCTCGCACGCGCGCGCATGCCGCCCCACACCCACATCACACACGTGGGAGAGGGGGGGGGGTGTAGTTTGTTTCGTCGACGACGACGGTAGTTTGCGCCTTGCAGGCCCCATATGCTTGTGGGCCTTGCTTTTTTGTCGAGTGTTACGCACACAGACTGTAAAATCCATCATCCTCAACCCGTGAACCATGAACCGACGATGGCAACGGACGTGTCGTCTCATACCGTCCATATTGCTTGCCTTCGCGGGGGGGGGGGTCGAAACTAGAATTGTTTCATCCAGTTGGGGGGTAATTTTCCGTCGATTTTATTATTTAGTCATTTTATATACATAGTCATTTTGACGCCCATCGCAATTTTCGACGATTTATATAGTCTCCCAGCTTCACGGGGGGGAGGGGGGGCGGGTGAAAACAATACTTATTCGCAAAGGCAAACCGCATGGACGGTAGGTCTGTCCTTAGAGCTGTCACGTTCTGCATCTCTGCCGGCAGCTGCTCCGCCGCCCCCCCCCCCCGCCCCCCTGGCCAATCGTGTGTGTGTGTGTGTCTCTCTCTATAGTTATGTTTGTCGGTCCAGTGAACAAATGCAGCTCGGCTCGGGCATGGTGGGCATGTCGACGAGTCGTGTGTGTGTGTGTGTGCGTGTGTGTGTGTGTGTGTGCCGTCTCGGGCATGGTGAGCACGTCGACAAGCGCTTGACTCGACGCCGTCGACCACGTCGGCGGGAAAACTGTGCGCACCAGCACCTCCTCTATCCAGCACCACGTTGACGTGGAGCTGACCAGCTCCAGCACCTACTTTATCCAGCAGCAGCACCAGCACCAACACCAGCCTTTATCCAGCACCACGGCAGCTCCAGCACCAGCAGATCCTTTATCCAGCACCACGTCGGCTGGAAAACTGTTCGCACCAGCACCTCCGTTATCCAGCACCAGCACCAGCCTTTATCCAGCACAAGCACAAGCACAAGCACAAGCACAAGCACAAGCACAAGCACAAGCACAAGCCTTTATCCAGTACCACGTCGGCTCCAGCACCAGCAGCTCTTCTATTCAGAACCAAGTCAGCTGGAAAACTGTCCGCACCAACACCTCCTGTATCCAGGACCTCAGTGTTTCCGTTGGCCACCCTGCAACCCCGCAGAGTGCATTTGCAGGGGGTGAGATTACGCAAATTTCGACCCCTTAAGTGTAGAAATTGTTTTTTCACATTATTTTTTCCAAAACATCGCCTGAGGCGGGTTGAGATTGAGGAAGTGAGCTTGAGGTGCGGGGCAGGTGCGGAGTGGGTCTCCGTTTTCCATAGATCCTTAGCAGGACCACTGCGACACCTCCTTTCGATCTGCATCACCATGCCCTATATACACAGGGTCAAAATCCGAAAACCTCCCCCCTCACCCATAAACCCCTGAACCCTATTTAAGACGGTTCAAACCAAATCAAACCAAATCGCGCATCTGCCAGGTCGTTACAGACGAGCTGGAGCGGCCACCAGTGATGTCCTAAGCGCCCCCGCAACCTCCGCAGCTCCCGCTGCGGGGGCAAAACGGGAATGGGGGGGGGGGGCGGACTGCGGAGGTGAATCGCGTGAAGTTTGCTAAAAACATGTGAAAATCGGCAAAATGCACACTTTTCCGCAGAAAAAAATAACGCCTCCTGCATGTTCCCTCCATGTTGTGGGTGCATACAGGACATTATCGGTTTCCTTAAGGAGACCACTGGCAGCCACCACTATTCAGGGTCCAGTCAGGGTCCAAGTCAGGGTCCAAGTCAGGGTCCAAGTCCTAAACCAGTCCTTAACCCCAACCCCTTAACCCCGTACACCCTTAACCATCCACCCGCCAGGTCGTGACAGACGCCCTCGAGCGGCCGAGCACCGTGCGCCAGAAGGGCGAGCTGGATCTGGTGACCGAAACGGACGAGGCGTCTGAGCGGGCGATCCTGGAGGTGCGTGTGTGTGTGCGTGTGTTGCGAGGTGCGTGTGTGTGTGTTT
The DNA here is from genome assembly GCA_016618255.1 of Chlamydomonas sp. UWO 241. Classification (NCBI taxonomy): domain Eukaryota; kingdom Viridiplantae; phylum Chlorophyta; class Chlorophyceae; order Chlamydomonadales; family Chlamydomonadaceae; genus Chlamydomonas; species Chlamydomonas priscui. The sequence continues at coordinate 25,721 of VFSX01000664.1, read as the reverse complement.
GGGGGGGGGGGGGCGGCATGTCTTGTCTTTTAACACACACACACACACACACACACACACACATACATGCTCAGGTGCTGCGAGCACACTTCTTAAGTCATGCGGTGCTAGGTGAAGACGGCGGCGTGTCTAGTCCACACACACACACACACACACACACAGGTGCTGCGAGCGCACTTCCCAGGTCACGCGATTCTCGGTGAAGAGGGCGGCATGTCTTGTCCTAACACACACACACACACACAAACACACACACACACATGCACACGTACACACACGCGCAAATGCAGGTGCTGCGAGCGCACTTCCCAGGTCACGCAATTCTCGGTGAAGAGGGCGGCTATTCTGGCGACCCCAGCTCTGGGTACCTGTGGTGCGTTGTCCAGCAAACACACATTTAAGCACACACACACACACAGGCACAGACACACACACACGCACACACACACACACACACATCCATCTGGCACCGTAAACTCTGGTTACTTGTGGTGCGCTCACATGCACACACACACGCACAGACAGACATGCATGCATGCAAGCACACACATGCACACACACACACATGCACACACTGACACACACACACACATGCACCTCCCTCCCTCCCTCCCTCCATCTGACGACCCAAGCTCTGGTAACTTGTGATGCACAAGACCTGCTTGACACACATGCACACACACAGAGAGAGAGAGAGATCGTTACAGAGCACTCTGCACGG
>VFSX01000664.1:0-17500 GCA_016618255.1 Chlamydomonas sp. UWO 241 | reverse complement strand
CTTTTTCGCGGCACAATTGATTTTTCCCCCGAGCGGAAAAGCGGAAAAGCGGAATAGCCTACAAAGCAATTAATCAGAATTCCGCTCAGATTCCGCTCCGAGCGGTATACTGCCATAGCAAGGATCACTGACCCCACCCCCTATTCACTCGAAAACCCCTCACCCCTCAACCCCGAACCGTCGACCCTAGCCGGCTCGCCCAACCCTATAATGTTACTTCATCAAGTAGCATGGGCTTTCCAGCTGAGCAGGCTACTCTTCTACAAGAGATCACCCGCCGATACTCCAGCCCACTGAAGTGCACTAGAGAACCGCCAGCTCCCGGCCGATAGACTACCGCTCCCGCTGGCTAAACCAGTGCTTCCTCAATTGGGCGGTTAACCGCCTATGGCGGTTCCTGGGCGGATGTAATTTATTGACTTTTGAGGGTTTACCGCCCGATGTGTTTGTTTTTTTCGTTTTTTTCGTTTTTGTTCGTTTTTCCTGCTTCTTCTGGGGGCGCAGCCTGTGGCCGCCGGTGGCCGGGCTGTACGAATTAATCAATTGAAATCAATTGAAGAAGCACAGGGCTGGACCACCCCAAACAGCGGTCTCTGAGAGACTTGTCTAGCAAGGAGCTTGGGGGGGGGCGGGGGATGAAATATCTGGGGGGATGAAATATTCAATGACCAGTTCCTTAGCCCTAGGCACTGCTAGGGGCTCTTCCCCCACACACACACCCTCGGTGGAGACATGGGTCGTACACTGTGATCCCCCTGCAAGCCATATACCGCTCGGGGCCGGATTTCACATTTCCCAGAAAACCACCCTACACTTGGTGGGCGCGGAGGGGTGCGTCTCCTGGGAAGGATGTTAGTAATTGTTTATTTTCCGGCTCCAGCAACTTTATCCGCTCATGCCCAGCTCATGCCAGGCACAAAAAACAGCGGGTATTCATGCAACGCATACCGTTGTGCTGCTCGCGGCGAGAGCTTTCCAACGCACCCCTCCGCGCCCTCTCTCACCAAGTGTAGGTTGGTTTTCTGGGAAATGGGCGATACGTCCCCGAGCGGCATACGGCTAGCAGGGGGATCACTGATCCCGTGCCGCATCTGCGTGAGGTCGCGCAAAAAGTAGAGGTGCCCCTGACTGTTACCGTAGTGCCGCTTTGCCGCGCTGCCACTTTTATAAAGGGGGTAATTGTTGGGTAATTGTTTAGAATTTACGCGCCGCATCTGCGTGAGGTTGCGCCAAAATTAGAGGTGCCCCTGACTGCAGTCATGACTGTGACATCCATCATCACTTAATTCTTGTCTTGTGTGCGTGCCTTGCGCTCCCAGGCTGGCGGCCGGCTGACCACGCTCGATGGACAGCGCTACAGGTGTGTGTGGGTGGGGATGTGTGGGTGGGGGTTGGGGGTGGGTGGGGGTGGGACAGGCATGCACACACACACACGCACACACGCACACACACACCTGCTCCCAGTCAGGCACACACACACACACACATACACACACACACGCAGCTGCTTCCACGCTCCATGCTCACCTCCAAAGGCCCCACGCACGACGCCCGCACACACACACACACACACAGCTGCTTCCACCTCTCCATGTTCGCCTTCAACGGCCCCATGCACGACGCCCTGCACACACACACACACACACACACACACGTACACACACACACTCACACAGCTGCTTCCACCGCTTCATGCTCGCCACCAACGGCCCTACGCACAACGCCCTGCACACACACACACGCACACACACACACACACAGCTGCTTCCACCGCTCCATGCTCGCCTCCAACGGCCCCATGCACGACGCCCTGCTCGCTGTCATGTCCGGCCCCACGCGCGACCTCATCCAGACGGGCGCAGTGGAGCTCTCTCCCGCATTCATGCCCCCACACTACGACGCGGGCTGGGTGGCGAGCGAGGCTCCAGCTGCCGGGCCGCGATGCACGCACACTTAGACTTGCTGAAATCTAGGCCACTCATGTCTGAAGCCTTGTAAATCCCCATATGTGGCGCAACCATCCACGCGTACACGAGCCCCCCAAACTTCTGTAAACGTTCCGCTTTCAACCCACCCACCCGCTGCTCAACCCACCCTCACCGGTGCGCTGCGTGGCCTGGTGCGCTGCGTGGCCTTGCGGCTCTCTAAGTAGAGCTCCCCTAGACGTGGGGGCCTCCGGGCTTGTTCGTGTAAAACCTGTAAAACCACCCTCACCGATCACCACGCATCGAGCCACTTGCACAATGCGCAACCTTTGCAACTGAACAAGGGTGTCAACCAACCAACAGGTTGTGGACAGACCTTAAAAGCAGAGGCACACTCAGCTCACACGCGCGTGCATCGGCCCTGCAAACTTCCGTTCCACACGTGGCGTGCATGGAGTGATGATCACGCAACACACAACCCACGAGTGACGCCATGCACACACAACCGGCACGACCATGCAGACCCGCCGAGCCGCTTGTCTGGCCGCTGCAGAAGCAGAGGCTGCTGCGAGTGCAATTGCGACTGAAAAAGCCCTTGCGGTCGACTGTGGCTGCAACGCTCACGCGTGCTCAGCCGAGTAGATTGCTTGTGCGCGGTAGATGGCGACACGGCGGCAGCGTGCGCTGCGAGCGTTCACGTGGCTGCGTAGCTCGCGTGTTCGCGGAAGATGGCGGCAGGGAAGCGGTGTGCACTGCAATCGATTGCGGCCGCGATGCCTGCGGGTGTGTGGCGGCCGGCGGCCGGCCAGTGGTGTGCGCTGCGGTCGGTTGCAGCAGTGATACACACGTGTGTGTGCAGCAGATGGCGGTCGGTGGCCGGCCAGCAATGCTCTGCGATCGATTGCGGCCGTGATGCTTGCGTGTGCGCTCCCCCCCTCATTGCACACACACACACACGACACAACACACACACACACTCCTGCCTGTCATACTGTGAGGCGTGCGCACTACTTCCCCCTGCTCCTCTACCACCCCAGTCACTGACAGTGACTCAACATCAACCGCCTGCTGCACCTGCACTAATGCGCTCGCGCGCGCGGTAACTCCTGTCTAGGTGTGAGCTCATGGGTTACAGGCTGGTTGCGGGTGTTCCCTAACTCATCCCAGAGGGTGACAATCAGTGGTTCCGTTGAGAAATCTTGGAAAATGATGGCTCAACCCGGGCCTCACGCTCATTTCGCCAAGCACAACCCGATGGAGGCGAATTTTGTCGGAAAGTGTGAAATGCCAATTTCCACACTTTTTGGGTCGGAATTCGCGCAATCTCAACCCGACGCGCCAGCCCGCATCGGCCAATCGCAACCCGAAAGTGCACTTTGTCGGGTTGCGTGTTGACTAACGGAAACACTGGTGCCAAACACTGGTGTCGACGGCTTCTGTCAAGAGGAAGCCGCTGGTTCCACTCCCGTCTCAAACGGCTGAAGCAATTGGTCACTCACAAACGCAAGATGCAACAAAGTCTCTCACAGACCCCCCCCCTGCCCCCTGGGATGGTATTACAGCCAGGGACACCTCTAAAGGCGTATAAGACCGTGCCCGGCGCGGGACAGCTGGCGCATGTCAACCGCCTGTTTCGGCTCGCAGCCAACCGTGCGTCGGCACCCACAAAACAGAATTGCCCGTGCCCGTGCCCCCCACCACAAACACGACTTGCGTGTGCTGAAAGAGCCCTCTCCACCACCTGCCACCCTCTCCACCGCGTACGCTCCACCAAGGCCCTCTTCCCAGACAAACAACGCTTGGTGCAGGAACTCGTACGCGGCTTCCTCCACGCCAAAGTGGCCAAAAAGCTGCCAAACACATATATTCAAACTTTTCATCTCTTTCCTTGGCCGCCAGGGGGTGAAATGCTTCCCCCACCCACGCCATGAGTCAAAGTGGCCAAAAAGCTGCCAAAATCATATTTTCAAACCTTCCATCTGTTTTCTTGGCCGCCAGGGGGTGAAAAAGCGCATGCATGTATCGACATATTATTCCTCTGCCCACTCTGCTTCTCAGTGCTGCCCTGCTCAGTCGGCGTGCTCGTCGCAGAAAAATAGCTCGGGGCCGTCCCCAAGGAGGGCCTCTGCGCTAATCGAGTACGCCTCGAGCGCCACCAGCGCCTGTGCAAATTCCTCGCGCAGCTGAGGCTCCACGTGAGAGTGCACCATGAGGCTGGTCAGCAGGTGCACGCCGCCGGCGGCGTCGGTAGCCTCGGCGTTGTCTGAGTTGTGGACCGCGAGCTGGCCGAGGGCGAGCGCAGCCGCCTGCAGCAACGCGGTCCCAGGGAGTTGCTGGGAGTGAGGCTTTAGCGCGGATCTGGGCAGAGCTGATCGATGCTATGGTTGGTCGCGATGCACCCATCCAACGGGCGGCGTATTCTTCAGAGCTTTGGGGTCTTAAGAGGGGCCGAGAGCATGGCTAGGGGGGCTGCTTACCTGCAGCACGTCCGCAGAGCAGCAGGGTCAGGCGGTCAGCAGCTGGCACAGCGGGCCGATGGCGCCCGCGTCTGCGATCTCGTGCCTGTTGCGGTCGTTGACGGCGAGGTTGCCGAGCAGGTGCGCTGACATCTGTGTGTTTGTGTTTGTGTCTTTGTGTGTGTGCGTGTGTGTGGGTGTGTGTGAGGTTACAGGTTTTACACGTACGCGCCCGGGGGACCCCAGGGCGTGACTGAAGGCCTAGACTACACGTCTAGGGGGGCTCCACTAAGAGAGCCCGCAAGGCCACGCAGCGCGCCAGCCTACCAGGGTGTGTGTGTGTGTGTGTGTGTGTGGTAGGAGTGAGTGTGTGTGCATGCGCGTGCGTGCGCATGCGCGCCTCGTCGACGCACCTTCCGCAGCTGAGGCCAAGAGTCGGAGCCCACATGGCACACAGCGAGCAGAATGGCGCCAGAGCCTGCAATGTTTGTGGCGTTTGGGTTGCAGCAGGTCTCAGTCGCAAGGCTATGGGATTCAGGGAGCTACCAGAGAGTTGGGGAGTTGGGGAGTTGTAACCAGAGAGGGATTTAAAAGGTCGGGCCTCGACATGTCACGCCACTGGCTGGTCCTCACATATGCAGCAACACCCTTCGTTACAACTCCTTACTGGACATGGAGAGCGGTGTAAAGCAGAGGCTCCCCACGCTCCAGCCATCCCCTCCAATTCCATGTTACCCCCCTTGCAAAAAAATGTAACGCCTATGCAGCAGCGTGGCTGTTACATGTACAGTTGTATGTAGCGCCTCGGCCGTAGCAGCACCCACGTGCGATGGCGTCGACCAGGGGAGTGTCTTCGATGGACAGGTTGGCCAGCATCACCGCCGCCGCGAGCTGCACTTGCGGGCAGCCAGAGTCCAGGGCGCCCACGAGGGCAGGGATGGCGTCGCTCACGCCAGGGCTGTCCGCGGTGGTGCACGCCAGCAGGTTGCGCAGGGCGCCGCCTGCGTCGTGGAGGGGTGGGCAGTGCCTTTTTGATTGGGTGGTAGACCGCAGGTAGACCGCCATAGGCATTTTTTGGCTGAAATTATCAATTGTTTTTTCAGGGTTCGCCGCTACTTCACCGCCCCATTTTCCTTTTCCCCCCTTTTCAGCTTTCCTTATTTTCCCGTTTTGGGGGGGGAGCAGCCCCCGGCCGTCGGTGGCCGGGCTGTGGGAATAAATCAATTGAAATCAATTGAAGAAGCACTGGGGGTGAGGTGGCGTGCGGTGGGTGCCTTGGCCTGCACTCATAGAGGGCTCTCGCTTCTCTCATGCAGCAAGGGGTTCCTACCCTGGAGCGCTGGGCACCGATTCTGACCGTCGGAGGCTGTGGGCAGGCTGTGGGCGAGATTGGACCATCAGAGAAGAACACACCATCATCATCAGAGCAGAGGATCCTCACACCGTGATCAGACCATCATCAAATCTCATCTCACAAGATAAGATCTCGAAACCATCATGAGAAGAGAAGACCGAGGGCCGCCTACCTGCTGCCTGCCTGCGCCCTGCTGAAAACACCAACATCATTGATGAGGACATGGATCTGATGGCAGAGAAGACGATCCTCACATCGCGATCAGACCATCATCAGGCGATCACAAAAACAGATAATAGGACCATCATCATCAGAGGGGAACGCCTACCTGCGATTCTAACCGTCGGATGTGGGCGCGATCAACCAATCATAGAAGCAGTGGTCCCTGGGAAGGATTAGTTATTAGTTTTTTGCCGGCTCCAGCAACTTTGACCGCTCATACCAGGCACAATATGCAGCGGGTATTCATGCAACGCATGCCGTTGGGCTGCTCTCGGCACGAGCTTTCCAATGCACCGCTCCATGCCCTCTCCCACTTAGTGTGTGGTGGTTTTCTGGGAAATGTGAAATCCGGCTCGGAGCGGTATACGGCTCGCAGGGGAATCACTGCATAGAAGGAGACTCGACATTTTCATCAGAGAAAAGGATCATCAGACCCTCTTCACACCATCATCAGACCACCACAAGAAAAAATCTCATCACACCAACACCAGAGGAGAAGACCGAGGAATGCCCAGCAGCGCCCGGCGGACCGCCCGGCACCAGCCTCGCCAGTGCGGGGATCGCGCCCGCTGATATGAGCAGAGCGGCGTTCGCCTCGCAGTTGGCCAGGTTCTGGAAGCAGCTCGTGGCGTACTCCAGGACGTGGTTTGGCGAGTTGGGGCCGAGGAGGCCCACGAGGCGCGGGACTGCGCCCGAGTGGCCGATGCGCTCCTGTGTGTGCGTGGGAGGAGATGGCATAGGAGGAAGTGGGACAAATTAGCCCACACATAGGTTTACACCCCCACATCTCCCTCATTACTGGGTTCCTAAAAAATATGGAGACAGTCTCAGAAGGCTGGTTCTTAGGCATTTCCAGTGGTATATTTGGATTGGCGGTGAGTGTTCCACATCTCCTACAATTTGACTTTGTACTCATGTGGGCTGATGGGGCCAACAAAGAGACGAGCGGGGATGGTGTGTGTGTATCGTAACTGCGCCCGTACAACGTCAGATGCGAACTTAGGGAGAGGACAGAGAGAGAATGAGAGAGAGAGAGAGAGAGGAGCGATGGGCGTCGTTGATGGGGAGGAGAAGGAGGGAAGGATACCCGCGCTTGTGCCGTGGACCACCACCGACCTTGTTCTCATAGGGTTGAGCCAGGTTGGCCAGCGCCTCGCATGCAGCAAACTGCAGGTCAAAGGCGGTGCCGTCCTCGCCCAGGACATAGGCGCACGCGGAGGGCAGCGGCGCGCCGGTGCCGGGGCCCAGCAGCCAAACGAGTCCGTCGGTGCAGCCGGGCGCGTCGATGAACGCGGCGACGTTCTCCTCGCTGGCGCACACGTTGCGGATGAGGCTCGCGGCCACCCAGTGCAAACCGGCCGGGCGGCCCGCATCCAGCAGGGCGACCAGCCTCTCTGCAGTGCAGGCGTCGAGGATCGTGCTCCTGCATGGATGTACGAGGTTTGTCGACGTGATGATGATGGATGTTACAGTCAGGGACACCTCTGAAGGCGTATAAGACCGTGCTCGGCGCGTATGGCCCGAGCACCTTAATGAGTTAGGTGCCGAGCACGGTCTTATACGCCTTTAGAGGTGTCCCTGACTGTAACATCCATCATCATCATCAATGAGATGGCTGGCTGTTGGTGGTAGGGGACCCCAACTCTGTAAAGAGCGTGGGCGCGCCCCCAGGTCCCCTCCCGCAGCGGCAGTAAAATCTTGACGACATGTGCATTGTGTGTTCCTGCACACGTGTGTGTATGAGTGTGCGCGTGTTCGCGCGTGCGTGCGTGTGGTGAGCCCCCTCACCTGTTGGGAGGCGTCGTTGCCAGGTTTATGAGCACGCGACCAACGGTCATCGTAGTGGCAGGCAGGGAGTCGAAGCGCAGGAGCGCAGCCAGGGGAGGGATGGCGCCTGCGGGTGCACATGGGCCATCCTGTCACTCTTCCCGGGCAACGAATCACAAGTCGGTTGGTCAGCTGAGAAGCCGCTCAGCCCGGCTCGAGTCTAATCTTCTGCGGTAGGGGACCTAGGGGTGCGCCCACGCTCTTTACAGAGTTGAGGTTCCCTACCACCAACAGCCAGCCATCTCACCTTATTACTACACATGTCGTCTCCAAAGCCGAGCCCTGCCTCTACTCATTATCGTGAGCCGCTCAGTTGTCATTAGAACCCCAGGTTCGCCAGTGCACCTTGTGCTGCCGCGCACACGGCTGGCGAGTCGTGATTCAGCAGGTGCACCAGTGAATGGCACCAGCAGCTGAGATATTGGCCTTGTTCTGAGCATGCTTGGCAGCCAGGTGGCCCAGAACAAACGCCACTGCCTGCTGCAAACCTGCCGGCGAGTCAGGCCCCAGAAGTAGCACCACAGCCGGAATGGCGCCGGCGGCAGCGACGGCGGTCTTGTTCTGAGCATGATTGCCAGCAAGGTTACTCAGTGTAATTGCTGCATCCTCCTGTACGCCTGCCGTCGAGTCAGGCCCCAGCAGCCGCACCAGAGCCGGAATGGCCCCAGAAGCGGCAATGCTGGTCTTGTTCTGAGCATGGTTGGCTGCCAGGTTGGCCAGTGCACGTGCTGCTGCCTGCTGCACAACTACGGAGGTTTGAGGTCCCAGCAGCCACACCAGAGCCAGAATGGCGCCAGCAGCAGCAACGACGGTCTTGTTCTGAGCATGGTTGGCCGCCAGGTTCTGCAGTGCGCCACACGCTGCATCCTGCACGCTTGCCGGCTGGTAGGGAGCCAGCAGCCGCACCAGAGCCGGAATGGCGCCAGCGGCGGTGACGGCGGCTTGGGCTTCCAGCCCTCCAATACGCATTATACTTGCCACAGAAAATGCCGCCCTCTCCTGCATGCCGGGCGGGATGCTGGCCTGCAGCTCATGCACCAGGCCTTCGAGCTCGACTGACGACGGCGCTGCCAGCTGGGTACATGCCAGCTGCAGGTCTTGCACGTGGGCGTCGAGCGCGGGCAGGCAGCCAGACAGGTCGAGCTTGCGGAGCTTGGTGAATGATGCCAGGGGAGCCAGGCTGCTGACCTGGATGTCACAAGCCAGCCACAGCTCCTCGAGCGTCTCGCTGCATGCTCCAAGCGGCGACAGATCCGACACGCTCACGCATCCAGGCATCCACAGGCACCTGAGCTGCACACAGTTGCGCACGACGTTGATGGAGCGCAGTTCGATGCAGCCGCTGATGTTGATCACTCGAAGCGTCGCTGCTACGCCGCCGCTGAGCGTCGTGGCCAGCATGTCCCAAGGACGCGCCTCGCCTGCGACAGCTCGCGGGGCCTGTGTTGCACACACGGGACCCAATGTCACTTCCTTGATGCATGGCGTTCCCATGACTGGCATGCGTGGAGTGCAAGATCTGCATGTGCACGCGAGGGATCGGCGTGCACAACAAAATCAACATGCCAAGCAAGCGCCCATGCGACGCATGGCGTGCTCCCTCCCCACCTCACGCACGGTGAGGCTCGTCAGGCGTGCCGGCGCCGCCGTGGCCAGCGGTGCCAGATCGGCGGGGTCGCTCACGGCCAGCAGGGTGAGGTGGGTGACGCGAGGCCACAACAGCAGCGCGGTGCTGAGCACATCGGGGGAGAAGCCGCACGCGGGGCTCGCAACCACCTTGTTTGACCCATCCACCTGCCCCCGCATGGCGAAGCTCACGCCGCGAAGCGCGGCCTTGTTGTCGCGGTCCAGCCAGCGCCATAGTTCGAGCCACAGGTCGAGGGAGAAGAGGACCTCCTCAGCACTCGCTGTTGCAGCAGCCTCGGCCAAACAATCGGTTTTGCGGGTCGGCATGGTCATGCACTGCTTCGTATGCTTGCGGGTTATGCGGAGACTGTCTACATGTGTGGGGAAGGGAAGTGTAACGAGGGAAGTTGGGGGGCCTGCGCGTGCGGTGAGGCGGCTGCAGCCTCTCTTTCAAGCTTCCCTCCCGGCCCTGTTTATAGGTTAACCTTTGTGAAGTATGTGCCTACCTTGTTAAGGAGCATGGAAGGCAGCACACAATCGTGAATGCGTCGAGAGCTCACGACACTCTGTCCAGGCACCACCCAAGTGGTATGTTGCAAGCCCATGGTTTTACAGCTTGCAGTTTTGGCAACCTCTGCGCTTGGGAAGGAGGTGGGCGAGGGCTACACTACCAGCAGCCTGTGCGCCGATAAGACAGCGATGCGCTCTCGTTGAGCTACAACCCCACGGAGGGAAGGGGGGGGGGGGTCCACGTTCTAGGTACCAGCCCCGGTTGGTTAAGGCAATGAGTGAAGCAGTGCATTCTGTTGCAAGGCCTGGGAGCCACCCATCAAGTGTCGCACCGTCCTGAACGCCTGCCTGCGTGTGTGCTGAACATCCCCTCCTGCCCCCTTACCGCCTGCCCTTTCAACTCGGAACGAGTCCGCTCTGTGGGCCTCTCCCTTGCTCATGTGGGTTTCGTTCAAAGTGCCCTGCTCAGTTCTTGTGCTTATCGCAGAAAAATAGCTCAGGCCTCCTGCACCAGAGCTCGCGTAAAAGCGAGACCGTGCGCGTCCATAATAGACAGCGCCTCCGCGACGTGCTTGTGCAGCCCCGGGGCACGCAAGGGTGCGCCTTGAGGCGGGCCAGCAGGCGGGCGCCGCGTCAAACGCGAGACCGTGCGCATCCATATTAGACAGCGCCTCCGCGGCGCGCTTGTGCAGCCCCGGGGGCACGCGAGGGTGCGCCTTGAGGCGGGCCAGCAGGCGGGCGCCGCCGGCAGCAATGATGAGCTCGGCGTTGGCAGCGTCGTGGATGGCGGATTTGGACGGGTTTGGGGTAAGCACTTGCGCGGTCTCTTGGAGGGGCTTGAATCAGGCTTAGAGAACCTTCCCACACTAGCATGCTGACAAGTCGGTGCCACATTTGGGGACACCCAAAACGTCCCACCCGCGTGCCCCCTCGATGTCGATGTCCTGCATGCGCTGTCTACTAGAGCAGGTTTGTTTTAGCTCCCTTGGTCAAATACTGCAACCTGCCATCTCTAAAACTGAGGGTGAACCAACCTGGGCCACGCCCACGCTGTGGCCGGGGCCGGCACAGCTAGGGCAGGCGGTCAGCAGCTGGCACAGCAGGTCGATGGCGCCTGCGGCAGCGACATCCCGCCTGTTGAGACTGCTGGAGGCGAGGTTGCCGAGCAGGTGCGCTGCCACCTGCGCATTGCGTGTGAGTTTGCGTGTGTGTGGGTGTACGTGCATGCGAGCGTTTGTGGGCATGTGTGTACATGCGCGTTAGCGTGCGTGTGCCTAGGAGGCGCATTCCCAGGGACAGAATCTGGGTGTGTGCTAATTTGCCCCGCTCGTCTCTTGTCGGCCCCGTCAGCCCACCTGAGTTCAAAGTCAAATTGTAGGAGGTGTGGAACACTCACCTCCAAACCAAATGTACCACTGGAAAGACCTGAGAAACAGCCTGCTGAGACTGTCCCCATAATTTCCAGGAACCCACTATTGAGGGAGATGTGGGGGTGTGGACCTATGTGTATGCTTATTCGCCCGGCCTCCTCCTAGTCGCCCCACCTCCTGCAGCTGAGGCGGAGAGTTGGGTCCCGCGTGGCGCACGGCGAGCGAGATGAAGCCAGAGCCTTCGATGGGAGCATGTGTGTGCAGTTGTTAGCCCTACCACATTCTGCACGCGTTCTCCATCGACGACGAGTCTGACCCCGAGCTCTTCTTCGCCCACAACCACTGAGACGCCGGCCAAGGAAGGTTAAGTCCAAGCCCGTGGCTCTTCTTCTCTCCCACATCCACCTAATGCGGCACCTGTCAGAGCGTAGAGTGGTTCATCGGCAGGCTCATCACGGCAGTCGTATGTGCTGCTTGCGCTCCCCCATGGCCAACCCCCCGCCGTTGAGCTGGCAATAACTAGAGCCGCCGTTGCCCCGTTGCTAGGGCCTGCATGCAACCTGATGAGGTGTTGCTGGTGCTGCTGGGAGCTGAGCCGCAGCCATCCAGCTGCTGATTGTTTGCGGCTGGTGGTTACAGGTACCAGCTACGAAGAGCGGTGCACACATAACACCCGCTCCTAGTCGTGCTCGCCATGCGCGTGGCGATCCGACCACTGCACGTGGCGCAAACCCACACAAGCGCTGACGTAGTATGGTGCTGAACGAGAGGCTGCCTGTAAGCACTGAGTTGAGAGACGGTGAGACGGAGGCAGTCGAAAAGTCACAAGACCGGCCTGATTGCGGCCTGATCATTTAATTGGTCACCACTGAGGTCATACGGTTAACCCTGCATGTGTGTGTGTGTGTGTGTGTGTGTGTGTGCGTGCGTGCCCACGCGCGCGCGTGTGTGTGTGTGTGTGTGTGTGTGTGTGTGTGTGTGTGTGTGTGCCGCACCAATGCGTGTGGCACGCGTGCCTTGTATGGCCTGATCGGGCTGCACCTGCCCTCCAGCAGCATCTCCTCTCTCCTGTCCCAGTTCGTTTTCGTCGTTTGCATAACACAACGGGGGCGCCTAGACCCTGAGTAAAACCACAGACCCAAAGCTACTTCTACAGCCAGCGAGGCTTACACCAAACCCCCCAGCACACTCCCCCGTCGTGACGAACCGCAAAAAAGTACTACCCACACGGTTCTGAGAGCCAGGTGCGGGATTGCGAGCCCATGTCCACACTCGACAAACACTGAGGCGGCACGCCCCTAACTCGTTCCCACCTCAACTCCTCCGCCACCCCCGGGGCCCCACACGGCCCGGGGTGCCTCAGCACCATCCCTCTCCCCCCCCCTGACAAAAGTAGCATTGCCCCCCGCTGGAGGGTTGCGTCGCGTAAGCGGGTCCTGCAAAGGGGCAAAACCTGTACCAGAAAAAGTCAGGGGCCCTCAAGCCAAAAAACACCCCGGTCTGCCTGGAAAACCCCGGGGAGTACGCCGTCGTCGTCGTTTGCATTACACAACGGGAGCGCCTAGACCCTGAGTAAAAATACAAGACCCCCAAAAGCTACAGCCAGCGAGGCGATCACACACAGCCCCCCAGCACAGTCCCCCGTCGTGACGAACCGCAAAGAAATACTACCCACACGGTTCTGAGAGCCAGGTGCGGGAATGCGAGCCCATGTCCACACTCGACAATCACTGAGGCGGCACGCCCCTAACTCGTTCCCACCTCAACTCCTCCGCCACCCCCGGGGCCCCACACGGCCCGGGGTGTCTCAGCACCATCCCTCTCCCTCCCCCTGACAAAAATAGCATTGCCCCCCGCTGGAGGGTTGCATCGCGGAAGCGGATCCTGCAAAGGGGCAAAACGAGAGCCAGAAAAAGTCGGGGACCCCCAAGCCAAAACACCCCGGTCCGCAAGGAAACCCCGGGGAGTACACACATATAGTTAGGCTCCTCCCCACACAAAAGCACTGGACATGGTTGGACACTCGCATATGCCGCCAATTTGGCAGGAAGCACCACCGCACACTCCGGAGGGTGTGGGCAGTTAAGGACAGACCCCCCTGTCCCAGTACGCCACCACGCAGCCCTGGCATTATTGTGTGGGCGTCACACTTTTGATCAGATTTGAACAGGTTTGCACGCCACGGCACACCCCGTTGCGGACAAGTGACCGCCCCGTACCTCGTGACCCTTATTATGCACAGCATTCTGATAACACCATGCATGAACGCCCTCCCCCCCCCCCTCCTGTTTCACCCTCAGAGTCTGCGTCGGCCAGGGCATCGCCCGCGGCAGAGCAGCCGGGCACACACACACACACACACACACACACACCGACACACACGCACACACACGCACACACACACAACTCGGACCTTACCCTAGCCCCTTCCCCCCCCTCCTTTTTCCCCCGCCGAGTCTGCATCAGCCAAGGCATCGCCAGCGGCAGAGCAGCCGGGCACACACACACACAAACACACACACACACCTCGGACCTTGACCTCCCCTCCCACACACCCACCACCCATCCTGTTGCACCCACAGAGTCTGCATCGGCCAGGGCATCGCCCGCGGTAGAGCAGCCGGTCGGCGCACACAGCTCGCCGGCAAAGGGTGGCAGCGGCAGCGGAACTGGCAGCGGCGCCGGCGGCAGCCTTGGCCGAGGCGCCCGTGTTCGACCGGAGCTTCGTCCCGAAGCCCGACAAGTGCGGCGAGTGCGGCAAGGGCCCGGACGAGGTCGACTACAAGTGGCGCACCGACGTGGTCAGGGGCGGCTGGCGGAGCAGCTGCAACGCGTGCTACAACCTCAAGAGCTACGACGTCGCGTGGCGCCAGCGCCAGCGGGAGGCGGACGAGCCGGCGTACAAGGCGCACAACGCGAAGACGCACCTGGCGTGGGCGCACAAGAACCCAGACAATGTGCTGGCGCAGCAGCACCTCCAGCACACCGTCCCAATCAGGAAAGTGAAGCAGATCGCCACGAGTGCAAAGCGGTGGGGAATCGTGTTCCCAAGTCTCGACGATGACATCACCGTCGACGAGATGTGCAGCATGCTGAGCCGCTACTGCCACTACTGCGGCTACCCGGTGAAGGAGGACGACGTGCTCAACGGCATCGATCGCGTCGACCCGTCTCTCGGCTACATCATCCGCAACCTGGTCCCGTGCTGCTCGACGTGCAGCGCGATGAAGGGCGCATGCCACACGTCGACGTTCATCTTCGGCATCCGCGCGATTGCCAAGCACCGCGGTCTCAATGTCAGCACAGCGGCGGGGGTGCCGAGGATTTTCATCTTTGACGACGATGACGTCAACAATGCCGTCGGCAAGCTGCAGCAGGAGGGTGCCGACGCCGTCGAGCTGCAGCAGGAGGGTGCCGACGTCGTCGAGCTGCAGGAGGGGGGTGGCGACTTCAGCTATGAGGCGAAGCATTCGCGACTGCCAGCGTTCGGCTTTCAAGCCGATGCCGATGACCCGCAGCAGGATTGTGCCGACGCCGTCGACTTGCGGCAGCAGGGTTCCGGCTTCGGTGGTGAGGCAAAGCGTTCGCAGCTGCCAGCGTTCGGCGGTCGAGCCGACCTCCTCGCCAAGGACAAGAAGCTCAAGACCGACGAGCTGACGTCTGAGGAGAGGCTGGACCTGTGGTTCTCACCGTACACCTACTGCGACAGGTCTCCGGCGTTTGGCGTCGACCGCATTGACTCCGACGGCATCAACATGCGCGTGCTGCACCGACTGCAACTACATGAAGAAGGACCTGTCGGTCAAGGACTTCGAGACGCCGGTGCGCTACATCGCGCGCCTCACAGCAAGCTGGACGGCCGACACGTCTGGTCTGCGCTCCTGCGGATCACGGGCCAGACGGAGGAGCCCGTTGCTGTGCGGATGGACGGTGGTGCCGGTGTCGAGGTCATCTTCCCGAGCTTCGGGCGCGCGGACTCCAGACGCGCAAGTGGCGCGTTGTGTCAGCAGATGAGTACCGCTCCCAGCGCATGAGCGCGGCCGAGTGCAAGAGCGTCAAGCGCATGTGACATTGCGCGTGTGCGCAGTCGCAGCTTACCTATGTCGTGTTAGTCAACTGGCTGCTACTTGTATACCATTGTCACGCTTTGCCTGTTTGCTTTGCCTTTGTGCCTACATTTAGTAGACGCCCCGCAAAGGCACCACAGGTGAAAATAACTCCAAATGGGTGTGCGCAGTCGCAGTAGCTTACCTACGTAGTGTTGTCAACTGGCTACTACTCGTATATATACCATTGTCATGCTTTGCCTTTGCGCTTCAAATGCCTTTGCACCTACATGATTCAGGAGATGCCCCGCAAATGCATCATAAGTTACAATTGCTCACATTAGACCCACTTAGGCCTAAAATAAAATAAAACAACTCAACAGGGATTTGAAGCCATGCCGGGACGCTCTAACAGGTGCCGCAAAGGCAGCACAAAGAAAAAATGAACGAGCGGACTGCTCCGCTCAGAGATGAAAAATGAATTAATTCGGGCCTTAATCTAACTCCCGCAAAGGCGCAGCGACTACAGCAATAGCATGCTCCCTCTCTTAAAAAGGGGTCCAGGGTCAACCCCCTGGGGGGAGGCGCCCGCGGGCGCGCCCGCCGCGGCCTCTCTGTGGCTCGGGTTTTGATACATATCTGCGTTTGCGAGCGGCCTACCCCATGTGGTTGGGCTACATCGAACGGTTGATGCTCTGCTAGAGTGTCCACGCCCATCAAATACGTAAATTAAAAAATAGTTGATAATTGACAAGCGCATGCCATTGAGCGTCGTGATTGAGCGTGCCATCGGATGTGAGACACCTGAGCCTGCTGCGCACCCCTTCGCCTTCCCTTCTCCTATCCCCTCCCTGGCTCCCGACACGCACACCAGGAGTGTAACAATTCTCTGTTGTGACCTTGATCTGCTTCCTCACTGGGCAGAATGGGTTTTAACATTCACACAGCACAGCGCACATGCCAAGGGGGGAGAGAAAGCCACCGCAGAGGGGGCGGTGCACAGCCGCTGCATGTTTTTGGACTCTCTCACACACACACACACACACACACACACACACACGGCGTTTGGTGCCCCCCCCCCCTTCCTCAAGTGGGAGAGGGGAGGAGCACGCAGGCCGTTGAGGGGCCCCAGCACCACCAACATGGGGCCTCGAACTGGGGGTGCGCGCGCGGCTATTGCACTGCACCGCTACAGCCGAGCCATGGCCAAGCCACCAGCAGCGCACGGCCAGGCCACGGCACCTGCACCTCACCTGCGCGCACGCCTAGATCCGCTGCGCCTAGCTAGATCTGCTGCGCCCGCCGTCACCGTCGAGCGCCGCGAGTGCCCCGCGCCTCGTTCTCGATCGCTCGACCGCTGTTTTTCAGGTTACATGTATGCGCCCGGATGACCCCGAGGCGTGAGTCGAGCCTAGACTACACGTCTAAGAAGGCTCTACTAGTGCAGCCCGCAAGGCCACGCAGCGCGCCAGCCTACCAGGGGCCTGACCGCTGCTGGTGGTGGGCTTGCTGGCCACTGGTCGCCGGAGGGGGGGCACCTCATCTCGTCTTGAGCCGTGTCCCCAAACAACTTGTTTGGTTGGCCTGGGTGTGCGCTCGGAGGTGTCAGAGGGCTCCGAGGGCTCGGACCCCCTCCCGAGTCAGTCGGCCGCCCGATCACAGTGGGCGGCTAGTGCCGCCCGACGAAGGTGAATTCGGTGTCGTCCATCACACGCACCTCCTGTGGCAGGTCGAGGTATTGGGGAGTGAAAGGATTTCAGTGTTTAGGGGGATGGTGTGTGTGTGTGTGTGTGTGTGTGTGAGAGAGAGAGGCGTACGCCTTGTCGTCGTTACCGCTCCAGCAGTCGCCGCGGGTCAGTGTTGGATTGGAGGAGTGTGTGTGTGGGCGGGGAAGGGAGGGTGGGGGTGGGGGGCGGAGGGGGGCGGAGGGGCGAGAAGAGGAGGGGAGGAAGGGGGGGCGGTGTGTGTGTGTGTGTGCGTGTGTGTGCGCGTGTGGAGAAGCGAGCGACAGGCGAATGCGTGGCTGGCGTTGGACGCGAGGATGCAACGACCCAAGCACGCCTCTGTGCCCCTATCTCTGCCCCTCTATTTTCACACACACACACACACACGCACCTTGGAGCCAGGGATGTGCTTCTGGAACGACTTCAAGATGATCGCGCCC
>VFSX01000711.1:52500-56530 GCA_016618255.1 Chlamydomonas sp. UWO 241 | reverse complement strand
GAGACGGACGGCGAGAAATTGAGAAACATGGGAAGCGAGGCACATGCGGCTAGGCTTTGTGAGGAGGTTGCGGCGCAGGGGTTCCGTGCCCCAAGGCGCAGATTATTAGATGGCGACGCGATCGATGCACCAGCCGTGCGGCATGGGGTGAGGCGAGGCCCCACCAGCGGGCGGGCACCATAATGGAGATGGCGGCTAAGAACGGGGAATGCGGCTACCGGGAATGAGGCTACGGGTTAAGCATGCCAGGGGACGGCGGACAAGGCTAATGCGTCACGGCGCATGGGTAAAGAATGGGGAATGAGGCTACGGGAGCTGGCGGGCGCGGCGCGCGCACGGCGCGCGCGGCGCATGGGGGTTGCATGGCGGCGCTCTGCGCGTTCATGCATGGAGGAGATTGCTGGCGGGCATGGAGGAGCTTGCTTGAGGGCAAACAGGAGATTGCTCGCGGGCGTGGAGGAGATTGCAGGCGGGCATGGAAGCGGATGGCGAGAAAATGAGAAACATGGGAAGCGAGGCACATGCGGCTAGGCTTTGTGAGTTGCGGCGCAGGGGTTCCCTGCCCCAAGGCGCAGATTATTAGATGACGACGCGATCGATGCACCAGCCGTGCGGCATGGGGCGAGGCGAGGCCCCACCAGCGGGCGGGCACCATAATGGATATGGCGGCTAAGAACGGGGAATGCGGCTACGGGTAGCCACCTGGGATGAGGCTACGGGTTATGCATGCCAGGGGACGGCGGACAAGGCTAATGCGTCACGGCGCATGGGTAAAGAACGGGAAATGAGGCTACGGGAGCTGGCGGGCGCGGCGCGCGCACGGCGCGCGCGGCGCATGGGGGTTGCATGGCGGCGCTCTGCGCGTGCATGCATGGAGGAGATTGCTGGCGGGCATGGAGGAGCTTGCTTAAGGGCAAACATGAGATTGCTCGCGGGCGTGGAGGAGATTGCAGGCGGGCATGGAAACGGATGGCGAGAAATTGAGAAACATGGGAAGCGAGGCACATGCGGCTAGGCTTTGTGAGGAGGTTGTGGCGCAGGGGTTCCCTGCCCCAAGGCGCAGATTAAAGATGGCGCAGCAATCAATACACTAGCCGTGCGGCATGGGGCGAGGCGAGGCCCACCAGCGGGCGGGCACCATAATGGAGATGGCGGTTAAGAACGGGGAATGAGGCTGCGGGGAGAGGATACGGGTTACAGATGCCAAAAGGGACGGCGGAACAAGGATCAGCCATAGGTGTCACGGGGAATGGCTAAAGAACGGGAATGAGGCGGGTGGTACGGGTGCTGGCGCGCATGGAGCGCGGCGCGGCGCATGGAGATCGCATGGCGGCGCCCATGCATGGACGAGATTGCTGGCGGGCATACAGGAGATTGCTTGCGGGCATGGAGGAGATTGCTGGCGGGCGTGGAGGAGATTGCTGGCGGGCATGGAGGAGATTGCTGGAGCCAATGGCGGCGGCGCGACTAGTAGTAGAACACAGGCGCACACCAACAATGCGTTGCTGTCACTACCTGGGTGGTATAGGGTGGATCTGGGGGCCCAGTGTCCTGTCTAGGTCCAGTGCGTGCGCGCGTGTGGGGGTTTACCCTCACCCCTACCAGGTAGCCAGCCAGTTTCCCACTGAAACTGAATTTAAGGTGTCGGGCGCTAGCGCCGACACCGGTCTTATACATCATTACTGGTGTCACACAGACTGTAATATCCATCATCATCAAGTCGATGGTCCACTTTTGGGGCCATGGGGCGGGGCCGTTCAGTACGTGTGTGGCGCAGTGTGGGGCAGTGTGGGGCTTTGGAGGCATCTCCACACTGGTCAACGCGAAGTCAGCGGACAACGCGGTCAACGGTGCGTTGGTCTGCGGGCCGGCTGGCCCCCAAACAATAGCTAAGAAAGCTGAAAACAATATCACCGCCCCATGCGCAGCCGACCATGGCTTCATGAACGCCCTGGCCATGAAGGCTGCCGTGTGTGGCAGGCTGCCAGAGCCCACCCAGCATGGACACTCGCACCCCCCCCTAAACCCATGCATGCACCTCCCTCCATCCCATGCATGCATGCATGCATGCGCAGCCGACCATGGCTTCATGACGCCCTGACCAAGGAAACTGTCTCGTGTGGCAGGCTGCCAGAGATCCCACCCTCGCACCCCCCCTCACCCCCTGCATGCACCTCCCTCCACCCCATGCGCACGTGCATGCGCAGCCGACCAAGGCTTCATGAACGCCCTGACCAAGGAAACTGTCTCGTGTGGCAGGCTGTCAGAGATCCCCCCCTCGCACCCCCCCTCACCCGCTGCATGCACCTCCCCCCACCCCATGCGCACGTGCATGCGCAGCCGACCATGGCTTCATGAACGCCCTGACCAAGGAGGGGCCGGCGCAGATGGACAAGAACAAGCTGGCAAGTGAGTACTGAGGGCACACGCACGTGCTGCGGGGGTGGTGTTGGGGTGAAAAAGAGGACACCCACACGTGCTGGAGTGGTTTTGGTGTGCATATGGGGGGGGGGCGGCGCAGATGGCCAAGCTCAAGCTGGCAAGTGAGTGTAGGGGGGGCATACACGTGCTGCAGTGGTGTGCATATGTGTGTGTGTGTGGGGGGGAGGGGCCGGCGCAGATGGCCAAGAGCAAGCTGGCAAGTGAGTACAGAGGGTACACGCACGAGCTAGAGCGGGTTTGGTGTGCATATGGGGGGGGGGGGCGGGAGCACGTGGGGGGGGGGAGGGAGGGGCGGCGCAGATGGCCAAGAGCAAGCTGGCAAGTGAGTTCAGAGGGTACACGCACGAGCTAGAGCGGGTTTGGTGTGCATATGGGGGGGGGAGGGAGGGGCGGCGCAGATGGCTGATGATGATGGATATTACAGTCTGTGTGACACCAGTAATGATGTATAAGACCGGTGTCGGCGCTAGCGCCCGACACCTTAAACTCAGTTTCAGTGGGAAACTGGCTGGCTACCTGGTAGGGGTGAGGGTAAACCCCCACACGCGCGCACGCACTGGACCTAGACAGGACACTGGGCCCCCAGATCCACCCTATACCACCCAGGTAGTGACAGCAACGCATTGTTGGTGTGCGCCTGTGTTCTACTACTAGTCCCGCCGCCGCCATTGGCTCCAGCAATCTCCTCCATGCCCGCCAGCAATCTCCTCCACGCCCGCCAGCAATCTCCTGTATGCCCGCAAGCAATCTCCTCCATGCCCGCCAGCAATCTCCTGTATGCCCGCCAGCAATCTCGTCCATGCATGGGCGCCGCCATGCGATCTCCATGCGCCGCGCCGCGCTCCATGCGCGCCAGCACCCGTACCACCCGCCTCATTCCCGTTCTTTAGCCATTTCCCGTGACACCTATGGCTGATCCTTGTTCCGCCGTCCCCTTTGGCATCTGTAACCCGTATCCTCTCCCTGTAGCCTCATTCCCCGTTGTTAACCGCCATCTCCATTATGGTGCCCGCCCGCTGGTGGGGCCTCGCCTCGCCCCATGCCGCACGGCTAGTGTATTGATTGCTGCGCCATCTATAATCTGCGCCTTGGGGCAGGGAACCCCTGCGCCACAACCTCCTCACAAAGCCTAGCCGCATGTGCCTCGCTTCCCATGTTTCTCAATTTCTCGCCATCCGCTTCCATGCCCGCCTGCAATCTCCTCCACGCCCGCGAGCAATCTCCTGTTTGCCCTCAAGCAAGCTCCTCCATGCCCGCCAGCAATCTCCTCCATGCATGCACGCGCAGAGCGCCGCCATGCAACCCCCATGCGCCGCGCGCGCCATGCGCGCGCCGCGCCCGCCAGCTCCCGTAGCCTCATTCCCCGTTCTTTACCCATGCGCCGTGACGCATTAGCCTTGTCCGCCGTCCCCTGGCATGCATAACCCGTAGCCTCATCCCCGGTAGCCGCATTCCCCGTTCTTAGCCGCCATCTCCATTATGGTGCCCGCCCGCTGGTGGGGCCTCGCCTCGCCCCATGCCGCACGGCTGGTGCATCGATCGCGTCGCCATCTAATAATCTGCGCCTTGGGGCAGGGAACCCCTGCGC
>VFSX01000711.1:30000-47500 GCA_016618255.1 Chlamydomonas sp. UWO 241 | reverse complement strand
GCTGCCCCGCTGGTGGCATTCTTGCTCCGGCGCGGGCGCTGTGGCCTGGCACCTACGGCAGGCAGCGGCAGGCAGCCAGCGTACGACTCGTAGCTCGGAGCTACCTCGTACAACTTGTAGCCCGGAGCTACCTCGTACAACTCGTAGCTAGCTCGTAGCTACCTCCTCCCGTGTACAAGCTGCTGGGTTACTCTGATGGGTTGGCCCTTCGGTACGTGGGGGCGGTACGCCACGCTCACACTGAGTGAGTGCCAGAAGCTAGCCACCTCAGTTGGGTGCTCGGGCACTACGCGCCATAAACAAATATCTTAAGGTGTCCCTGACTGTAACATCCATCTCACG
The DNA here is from genome assembly GCA_016618255.1 of Chlamydomonas sp. UWO 241. Classification (NCBI taxonomy): domain Eukaryota; kingdom Viridiplantae; phylum Chlorophyta; class Chlorophyceae; order Chlamydomonadales; family Chlamydomonadaceae; genus Chlamydomonas; species Chlamydomonas priscui. Next base: position 47,158 of record VFSX01000711.1, on the reverse strand, counting down.
CTTCTATGCTACGCAGCCACTCAGCGTGTTGACATGCCCAGGAGTACGGGGGTTAGGTGCGTGCGGCAGCTGGGTCACAGCTGCAGAGGCTTGGTCACAGCTGCAGAGGCTTGGTCACACGCGCACGTGACAATAGAAGCCAACCAGCCCCCCCCCCCCCACACACACACACCCCTCCAAGGGCCTGGGTACCATCAAGGGGGCTGCATCTGTTAGATGCACGTCAACAGCACACGTAGGTGGCGCAGGGCCAGGGCGGCCAGGGTACAAAGTCACGTGTGTGGCCAGTGGCGCCAGCTGTTGCTGGAGGTAGCTGCGAGGGAAACCGTATTTTTTCATTTCCGTACCCCCCCCGGTGCGGGAACCTCCCATATGGAGACGTCGCACACCAGAGATTCTAGTCCAAATTCTACTTGCAAGAAGCGCATCTTGCAAGGGAGGGGCCTTGTACGTGGGTAGGCCTACCTGAGCTAGCTCCAAAGCTAGCCACCACCAGCACACCACTTGCACCATGCACGATGGCGACGTCCGACCAGTCCGGCCTTCATCTGCTGCATCGATCAAGGTGGGGGGACGCTGGCATGTGGGATGGCGCACCACATGGCGTATGGTCGTAGGCGTAGGCGACGGTAGGGACAGGGCGACATTAGGGCGACATACTGACAATCCCAGCCAGCCGAACGATTGCGAGGGTTGCGCACGGTTGCACCCTGGGCAGCCGATGCGCATACGATGCGCCCTACGATGCGCATACGATGCGCATACGATGCGCCCTACTACCTGCGCCACGCCCTGGGCAGCCGATGCGCATGCGCCACGCCCTACTACCCCCTGTGCTAACCCTAAGAACGGAACGATTTGAACTCTCAAACTGTGTGTTCGCAGGCGAAGCTGTCCAACCTGTGGGGAGCCCTGCGCCCACCGAGCAGCGTCTACGGCGGTGACCACAGCGTCGGCGCCCACACCCGCTCGCGCAGTGACCCCGACTCCCTAGTTGGTCGGTCTGCCCGTTCGGTCTGCGGAACCTTCTCTCGAATTCCGTACGCCAGCGTGAGCGAGTGCAGCGCGTCACTGGACAGAACGTCGCCGGTGTCGCGGATCGGCTGCTGGTCGGCCAAGCTGCTCCGGTCTGCCGGCGGGTCGGTGCCGTCGGGACACCTGCAGCCACAACCCCTCGGCCCCTATGCCCTGGTTTTCAGCATCGACGCCGTCGCCTCCTCCACGACCGACATCGCCACCGTCCCTCCTGCGGCCACCACCGACACCGCCGCGGCCACGGATACAGCGTCGGCGCCGGTCGCACCCACCGTTGATCTCTTGCACCACCTTGGCAGCGCAGGGGCGGCTCTGAGCGGCGCTTGCACGGCGTGCGGGCACGTAGCTGCGTGCACGCAGCAGGTGCACGCGCGTGACGAGGTGGCGCATGCGCCGCGTCGTGCCGCGTCGACCGGGGGCGGCGACGGCCGCAGCAGGCGCGCCACGGGGCTGACCTACCGCGCAGCGCCGCGGCGCTACGCATCTGCGCACCACTGCATCGCGTCCCTCAGCTTACAGGTCCTCTCCGGCGCGCCCTACACGCTGACGCGCTCGCCCTGCTCGGCATCCTTCCCCACGGCGTCGCGCTCCTCGCCCTCAAACCTCGTCTCCGCCATACGTCCTCACCACCTGCCGTTCCCGCCCTCCTCGCCCCCGTCCAGCCCGCGACCCCAGCCGCTGCACGGCCCGACGATCGCGGCTGTGCTCAACGAGCACAGCGTGCTTCGGAGCGAGGCCGCCAAGTTGCGCGACCGGTTGCTGCTCGCACACGCGCCGAGCCTGCCGAGCCTGCCCCAAGCTCGGGACACGTCGTGCAGCCGGGCGGCCGGCATGGGCATGAGCACTCTGCCGCGGCCGTGACAGCCGCCATGCCACATTGGCACGTTGTGACCAGTGATTTCCGTTTTGGCTGCACGCAGCCGGACAGCCAGCGGAGGACCTCGGGATGTTTTCAAAACCCTAAACACGGCCTCGGGCGACAGACCCCGCCGCGGACAACGCAGCTGGTGCCCTGCACCCCGGGGACGCCGACGCAGGCCATGCCCAGCCGTGTGACGCAGTCACTGATAGGGGTTGTGTCACAGAGCGCGAGCGGACCGAGCTCGAGCTACATGCTAAGAGCCGGTCACTTGACTTGCCGGAGCATTGGCTGCCAGCCTGTGCGGCCAGACAGCCGGACAGCCGGAGAGTCAGCCGGAATTTCAGGCAAATGGCAGTGGAGGAACAGCTGAGATTCCTGAAAAGGGAATCACTGCTTGTGACACGCGTCCATGCCTGAGCCGGCGTGCACATTTTATTATTCAGTGTTTCAAGCCACAGTGACCAACTTCAGAGTTTGGAGTGTTCAGACAGTGTTTCGAGTCACAAGTTTCTTCAAAGCCCAGGTCCTGTCGCGACGATTGTGGTAGTGCGTGTGCGAAGGAGGGTGGGGCGCGGGTGACGAGCGAGCGGGGTTGATGCCCCCTCCCTGATGCTTGTCAGGTACCTGGGAGAGGCAGAGACTGTCTCTCCTCTCTGCAGAGGGTCACCGGCAGGACGTTCCATATCACTTTTCCATATCACTTGGGGGTTACAGGTTTTACACGTACGCGTCCGGAGGACCCCGTGGCGTGATTTAAGACCTAGGCTACACGGCTAGGGGGGCTCTACTAGGAGAGCCCGCAAGGCCACGCAGCGCGCCAGCCTGCCAGGGTCCATATCACTTTGTGTTGGTTCACATTTCATCGTGTGTATTTTATACTCCTCAGGGAGGCCTCATAAGCCCAGGCCCCTGATGGGGCTTGCTAGTGCCACCCCCAATAGTTTTTCGAGCCACTCCATTTCAGTGGGCTCCCTCCGCTCTCTCTTACCCCATTTAACTGCCGCCGAAGGCGGGGGCACTTGTACTGTGAACTTGAAGGGGTCTTGTAGTGGCGAGTTGACGCATCTTGCGCAAGCCTTATACAGGTCGTAAGTCAGGCCAACTTCGTGTCCGACTTCTAGTCATCTCACTCGCGTGTTGCGTGTGACAACGCAGATATCTCATATTGCGTCCGCATCATTAGGCATTCGCACCACCAGTCGTAAGTCATTAGCACCACGAGTACTTGGTGTCATGAGCATCCCTAGACTGGCGAAACAATCCACCCTCTTCTCACACCTTATCTTAAATCCCACCCTCCTGGCTCAGCGCTCCTAACCCACCAACACTGAAATGGATTGTGTTCGTTTATGATGTAGTCACGGTGAGCAGCACTGCTCTGAAGCTTTGCCCTTGATCCTTGAAGCACATTTGGGTCTGGGGCTTCAAAGCCCTAACTCATTCACCATCAAGCCCTGAACCCTTCAGCTGATACCGCACTTCCCGCCATATGCCCGGGGGGCGCGCCGTGTAAGCATTTTGGGGGGGATTGGTGCTCGTGGCCGGGCCGTCGAACTCCCGCTCGCAAAACGCACCAGCTCGGTCGTGTGCCCCCAAGAGGCTGGTCGCGCCCGCAGCTCGGTCGTTTGCGGTCGTGTGCTCGGTCGTGTGCCTGCGTGCGCTCGTGGTGCTGCGTGCCCCCACCAGTCACCAGCCACCAGCCACACACGATGCGCTGGGCAGGTAACACCGGGGGCACTCAGCGGCGCAGACAGAGTTCCCAGGGAAGCGCAACGCCACTCGGGCCTGCCCCACCCCATGTGACCACAAGCCCTGCCCCGCTGTCACAGATCTCACGTCCAGTGCTCATGCCGTAGGTGCGATGTGCCTTTGCGGAGCATCGCTTAAGTATTGCTTCGATCTCAATCTCTCTCTCTCTGCTTCGACTCAGTCCGGCGCCACAAAAAATACACTGAAGCACGCCTGTAAATACTCACCATGCGCCTGCTGCCGAGGCTGCTCAGCCTGCCCGGCACGCTGCTGCTGCCGCCCCTGTGGCGTCGGCGGGGGGGGGCCGGCGACGGAGCAGCCTGCGTCGGGCGCCACGCGTGACGCATCTGCGCGCGGCCCCTCCCGCCGGGGGGGGCTGCCTGCGCGTGTGGGCGACACGTCGCTGCGCCGCAGCTTCGTGCTGTCCATCCCGGTGGCACGCGGCGCCAACTGGTTCCTCGCGGGCGGTGGCAGGCGGATGGATGAAGAGGAGGCGACGGCGGCGGCGGCGGAGCGGATCGCTGCAGCTGCCGAGGACGGCACCAGCCTGCCCGTCCGCCTGGCTACGGATGTCGTGCGCTTCCTCTACGGCGGCACCGGCCGGCGGGAGCCGGCTGATGGTGGCGTCGTGTCCGCGTCGCTCCTCAACGCCAAGCCTGCCGTCGGGGGCATCGGCGTGGAGCCACGCGGGGGCGGTGTGCTGCGTGTGCTCTTCACCGTGGCGTCTGACGCCGTGGCCGACACTGTCGTGCGCTGGCGCCACGAGCTGCGCCGCTGCGTGGACTCGACTGCAGTCTTCGACGTCCTCAGTGACCGCGAGGAGGCGCAGCACCAGGCGCTGTGGCCCGCTTTCCTCGCCGCCAAGGTTGCGGGGAAGCGGGCGCAGTTCCACCGCGCGCGCCTCGTCGTTGACGGCGAGCGGGTGCCTGCACCTGCTTGCTAGATGGCATTCCCTCTGGGGGTGTTTTTGAAGGGGAGGTGGCGCCACACGCGTGCGGTGGCGGGTGCGGTGTGGTCGCTGAGTAGAGTGCTGCGGCGGGTGTGCTACTAGCCCCGCTTCCGGTGGTCTGGGGGAGGGCTTTTTGGTCCCTTCATGGTTTTATACCTTGGGTCCGCCCTCTGGCCATTTGAGGGGCTGGGTGTGCAGCCTGCACAGTGGTGCTGCTTGCTTGGCGCCCGCCACCAAGTGTGGATGGCGTTACTGTGGGCTACTTGTAGCTTGACCTTTTGTGGGCCTTGAGCCTTGTTTCTCTAAGTCCCACTGGAGCTTTGGAACCGTACGTGTGACCGCCAGAAGTGGATTGTAAAACTCTCATCATCAAATCATGTAGAGAACTCCACGTATGTCATGGTTTTATACCTTGGGCCCGCCATCCGTTTCCTGGAGGGGTTGAGTGTGGAGCCTGCACTGTGGTGCTGCTTGCTTGGTGCCCGCCACCGCGTGTGGGTGGCGCTTCCGTGGGGCATCCCCCCTTTTTTCTGTTGGCAGGTCTTCAGGACTGCTTCCTCTAAGTCCTGCTGGAGCTTTGGAACCGAACGCGTGCCCGCCAGAGAGTGGATTGTAGAAACTCATCATCATCTCATCATGTAGACTTAGTAGTGATGACTCATGACGCGCTCTAAGGCGCGCAAACACAGTGCGGCCGCCGGCGTGCTCGTCGCCCGCGCGGCCACCACCACAGAATTACCGGTGAGCAGCGGCTCCCCCGGCTCAGACTCCCCGCCACGCCACCGCGCGTGCGTGGATGCGACACAGACACAGCTTCCGGCGCTCCTTGGGGCGCGGGGGGCAGCCACATACGCGGAGGCTGCGCAACACCTGCATGGCGACGCCAGCAACCACATTTCGGCCTCGGCCGACACCACAGACGCCCTCAGCGCCCTCAGCGCGGGGCAGGCAGACATCAGACGCCTGATAGGGGGGCTGCTGGACAGGGAGGCGAGGGCGCGCGCCCAGCCACAGAATGCGCCGACGCATGTGGGCGCGACACAGATTGCCGACGCCGGCCACAGCAGCGGTGCCCTCGCGGGGGTGCTCGCTGTGGTGCAGGCGCAGGCGCAACAGATTGCGTCCCTGGTGGATGTGGTGAGCCTCCTGGTGAGCTGCGTCCCTGGGGCGCCCATGCAGATGCCGCATGCAGAGCCCGCCCGCGCGCGGGTTGGCCATGCGGCCCACAGTGCGGCGCCCCGCGCTGCGCCTGCTGCCAAGGCTGCTCAGCCTGCCCGGCCAGCTGCTGCTGCCGCCCCGGTGGCGTCGGGGGGGGGGGAGCCGACGACGGGGCGGCCTGCGGCGGCGGGCGCCGCGCGTGCCGCATCTGCGCGCGGCCCCTCCCGCCGGGGGGGGATGCCCGCGCGTGTGGGCGACGCGTTGCTGCGCCGCAGTTTCGTGTTGTCCATCCCGGTGGCAGCCGCAAACGACCTCGTCGCGTGCGATGGCTACCCAGGGATGGTAGGTTGCTACCCTGGGGAGGAGGAGGCGGCGAAGGCGGCGGAGCAGGTCACTGCGGCCGTCAAGAGCGGCGTCAGCCTGCCTGTCTGCCTGGCTTCGGGTCTCGTGCGCTACTTGCACCAAATCCGTGGCTCGGTGTATGCGCCGGTTGGTGGTGGCGTCGTGTCCGCGTCGTTCCTCAACGTCAAGCATGCCGTCGGGGGCATCGGTGTCGAGCCGCGCCGGGGCGACATGCTGCGTGTGCTCTTCGCCGTGGAGTCTGACGCCGTGGCCGACGCCGTCGTGCGCAACCGCTGCTGCCTGTGCGGCTTGGGGCCCGTCGGTTGCGGTCTTCGATGTCCTCAGTGACCGTGAGGAGGCGCGGCACCAGGCGCTGTGGCCCGCGTTCCTCGCCGCCAAGGCTGCGGGGAAGCGGGTGCAGTTCCACCGCGCGCGCCTCGTGGTTGACGGCGCGCGGGTGGCTGCACCTGCTTGCTAGATGGCATCCCCTCTGGGGGTGTTTTTGAAGGGGAGGTGGCGCCACACGCGTGCGGTGGCGGGTGCGGTGTGGTCGCTGAGTAGAGTGCTGCGGCGGGTGTGCTACTAGCCCCGCTTCCGGTGGTCTGGGGGAGGGCTTTTTGGTCCCTTCATGGTTTTATACCTTGGGTCCGCCCTCTGGCCATTGAGGGGCTGGGTGTGCAGCCTGCACAGTGGTGCTGCTTGCTTGGCGCCCGCCACCAAGTGTGGATGGCGTTACCGCGGGCTACTTGTAGCTTGACCTTTTGTGGGCCTTGAGCCTTGTTTCTCTAAGTCCCACTGGAGCTTTGGAACCGTACGTGTGACCGCCAGAAGTGGATTGTAAACAAACATCTCATGCGAGTCTGGGCGCAAGACCGCCGCCTCGATGTGGTGTGCCTCCAGGAGGTGCATATTGCAGCTGATGACGTCGCGAGGATGGATGGCGTCGACCGGTACGCGTCCGGCTGTGCCTACCACCTGGGGACTGAGTCCTACACCTTCTTCTGGGGGGGCGGCGCGGGGACCTTGGCTGGTGTCGCCATCCTCGTGCGGTCGGACCTCGTGGCAGTGCTCCAACCGTTCGTCCAGGCGGATGGCGACGGCCGGCTGATGGTGATGGATATCACGTGGGGTGGTGGGGGCGCGGGTGGTGGGGGTGGGGGTGGGGGAGCTGGAGGTGGGGGAGCTGGGCGGCTGCGCCTCGTCAACGCGTACCTTCCGGCCTCGCAGCCGAACCGGCCAGCAGTGCAGGCGGCGTTCATCGAGGAGCGCATCCGACCGCTTGCTGCTGGCCATACACACCTCGTGCTCGCAGGCGATTTCAACTTTGTCGAGAGCCCACGTGACCGCGCCCGCTCTGCGGGGCCCCTCGAGTGGCGCGACTGCGCCCCGGCGGCGGCGATGGCAGCGCTGGTGGAGGACTCCCCGCTCCGTGACGCGTACCGCCTCGTCCACCCCATGCAGAGGGGGTACACCTTCAGTGCGTATAATGCACAGGCGCGGCTCGACCGCCTCTACGTGTCGACGGCCCTCGTGCCACGCGTCCTCGGGTGCGACGCGGGGGAGTCGGGCGGGTCGGATCACCGCGTTGTGGCAATGCACCTCTCCCCCCTAGTGCCAGAGGCGCGCGGGCCGGGGCGGCCGCGTGTGCGAGCCCATTTCTGGGCTGATCGTGACCTGGCCGATGGGTTCAGGGCATGGTTTGGTCGGGAGGCAGCGGGGGCACCCACCCATGGCCACACGGAGCTTATGCGGTGGTGGCAGGCTTTCAAGCCGCGCCTGGCTTGCGAGGCCCGCCGCCTCGACTGCGACCTGGGTCGGCGTCGAGATGCTGTGTCGGTGGAGGTGGCCCGGCTGCGTGCAGACCTGAAACGAGCGCGCGCGGCCGTTGAGGCGGGGCGCGATGGGCTGGCGGAGCTCGCCGGGCTCTATACGCTGCAGCGGCGCCTGGACGCGGCGGTGCGGCGGTACGCTCCAGCCCCGCCCTCATGTGTGCGGCCGGGAGAGCGCGTTGCCGGGGGCATGGCGGCAGCCTTCCGCAAGCCAGCGACGGCACGGCGCGTCGCCGCCCTCAGAGATGCGCGAGGCATCCTCGTCACAAACGGCATGGGAATGGCTGACATCATGGCTGATGCCGTGGCGGCGGTCTCTCGGCCGCCACCGCCATCCCCCGCTGATCGGGAGGCTGTGCTGGGGGCGGTGCGTACGCACTCGCCGCGCGTGCCGCAGGCGGTGGCGGACGCAGCGGGCGCGCCTGTTGTCACGCCCGCCGAGGTGCGGGCGGCGGCCACTTACTCCAAGCCTGGCACCGCCCCAGGCCCGGATGGCATCCCAGTGGATGTGTGGCGGAAGCTGGGAGAGCCAGCCTTTGTGCTTCTGGCGGCGGTTTTCACCGCGGTGGGCGCTGCGGGTGAGACGCCGCCTGGGTTTCTCGATGGCGTTGTCGCCTCCATCTACAAGGCCAAAGATGCAGCGGATGCGGCAAACTACCGCCCACTCACCATGCTGGGCTCTGACTACCGCATCCTCGCCAAGGTGCTGGCGACGCGGTGGACGCCGCTGCTCGCTGCGGTGGTGGGGCCGGAACAGACTGCGTTCCTCGCTGGCCGCCGCATCTCGGACAATATCTGCCTCACGCAGATGCTGCCTGGCCAACGCGGCAGAGGGCGTGGGGCCGACGGGTGCAGCGCTGGCGCTGCTCGACTTCCGCAAGGCGTACGACACCATCGACCGTGGCTGCCTCCTTGCGGTCATGGAGGCGGTGGGCGTCGGTGACGGTGTGCTGGCATGGACCCGCACCATCCTCACGCACACGTACGCGTCGGCCGAGGTCAACGGGTTCATCTCTGAGCCGCGCCGGTATGCGGCGGGCGTGCGCCAGGGCTGCCCCGCTGCGCCAGCCCTCTTCCTGTTCCTGGGGCATGCGCTCGCGTGCTTCCTGCGCACCTGCCCGGCGGTGGGGGTCGAGGTCGTGCCTGGCTGCAGAGTGACCTGCCCCAGTACGCTGACGACTGCATGCCCCTCCTCCGGTCGTGTGCGCCGGCTGCCGTCGCTGCGCTGGTGGAGGCGATGGCGGTGTTTGGCCGAGCGACGGGCCTCGTCCTAAACCTCGGCAAGTGCGGCATCCTGCCCCTGGGTTCGGCGGGGGAGGGCTTGCTGGCGGGTGCAGAGGTGGCTGGGCTGCGCGTGCTGGACGCGGGCGTGTCGCTGGGCGTGCCCGTTTCTGCCGGCCTGCCGCCCCCGGAGGCCGTCACCGGGGTGTGCCGTGAGAGGCTTGCGGCCGCGTACACCAAGCTCGCGCGCTTCCCAATGTCTGTCTTTGGCAGGGGGCACGCGGCGGCGACGTACGGGGTCTCCCGCATCCTGTTCCGGGCGGTGCACTGTGGCATGACTCCGGAGGCAGAGAGGCTGCTCTCCCGGTGGACGGCTACTCTGGTGGACAGGAGAGTGGGGCCGGACCCACCGGCAGCGCTGCCGCGGTGGGCCTCTTCGGTGCCAGGCGCGCCCGCTGCGATGCTTCTGGGGCGGCCGGCGCACGGTGGTTTTGGGGCGCCGGCGTGGCGGGAGATTGTGCACGCGCAGTGGGCCGTCCACCTCGCGTGCCTGTTTGGGGCGTGGGCGGCTGGCGCCCCCCATCTCCTGCTGTCGGCCCCACGGGCCGGCGATGGTGGCGAGGCTGGTGGCGGCGACGGCGGCGGAGGTGGCGGCAGCGGGGGCGACGGAGGTGGCAGGGGGGCACAGCCGGAACAGCAGCCCGCGCCCCCGGCTCAGCCGGCATGGGAGCCGCTCATGGTGGAGGCGGTGCACCGCCTCTGCCCGGGGGCCCACCCGAGCCTTTTTGTGCTTATGGCGGGCCTCGCGCCTGGGCCAGGCACTCTGCCAAGCGGCCTCGTTGGTGAGTGCGTAGAACCGGCTGTGAGCGCGGCGCTGCTGGCTGGGCCGATGCGGCGCATGCTCAATGGGGTGCAGGCCCTGGGGCCAGTGGCGCGCATCCTGGGACGCGTGCAAACAGCTGAGCTGTGGGGGGCGGAGGCGCCGCTCTGGGCAAATCCCCTCCTCCAGCTGGAGCTGCCGGCTGCGCAGCGGACGGTACAGTGGCGGGAGCCCACTGGGGATGCGGCAGGGCATGCGCTCTTCAGCTCGACCGGTGCGACCTGCTGGCGGGTGGACGGCCTCGCCCGCGTGCGCGACGCCCTCCCCGGCATGCGGACGGTCACAGACCTGTGTGCGCTGTGGGCGTGGCTCGCTGCTGTCGACATGGTGCGCAGCACACGCACGGTCGACCACGCATGCCTGGCGGTGTACGCTGCCGCGGATCCGGAATGCGCGCCGCTCGTGCTGGGGCAGTTTTGCGCAGCTCTGGCGTGCGGCGCCTACGACGGGGGCAGTGTCTGGAGGGCAGTCCTGTGCCGCGCCCTTTTCCCAGGGGTGCCGCCGCCAGTGCTGGGGGATGGGCCAGATCTGCTGTGCGTGCAGCGCACGCTCGACCCCCTGTTCACGGCAGTGGCGGTCGCGCTCGCGGCAGTGCCCTCAGCCTGGGTCGAGGCGGCAGCTGGTGGAGCTGCCCTCACTCTGCTCCGGCCGCTCCGTCGCTTTCAGCCCCTCCCTCGCGCGGGCGAGCGCGCTGCTGTGGTGGAGATCCTGCGGCTGGTCGGGTGGCAGCTGCCGAGTGTCATCACGCCGGCTGGATGGCAGCGTGGGCGGCCTGGCCTCCGATCCGCAACTGCCAAACATGCTCCCCTGCCTGCGGGGGGCGGGGCCGCGGACGAGCCCCGGTGGGTTGGGTTTGCGCACGGCCCGGGCGTGGTCGGGCAGCTGACGTGCAAGCTAGCGGTGGCGCTTCAACTGCGGGCGGTTGTGGACGAGCGGCGAGTGCGGCGGGCAGCCACGGTGGAGGCGGCTCTGGCGCTTGACTGCGGGATGCGCGGAGGCCCCCGTGCAACCGACGCTCAGGTCTGCGCGGGGCTGCGCACCCTGGAGGCGGCGGTGCCAGGGCTGTGGCGGCTGCCGCTCCTCAGCGCCTGCAAGGAGCCCATCTGGCGGCTGTGGGTGAGTGGCTTTCACAAGCAGGCTGCGCTTGGAGTGCCCGAGTGCCCGTGCGGGTGGCGGTGCCGTGAGGAGGACGGGCCGCCGGCGACGGCGTGGCGTGCGCACTGCTTCTGGGGATGCGCGGTGGCGGAGGCGGTGGTGGTGGCGGTTGCTGCTGCCCTCCCTGCTCCTACGCCGGTCATCACGTGCTGCCAGGTGTGGCTGCTGCAGCCTCCCGCTGGGTGCGTGCTGGTGTGTGGGCTGTGGTGGCAGCGCTCGTGGTGGACGCTATGGAGCGCGGATGCCGCCACCTGTGGCGCATCACGCGTCCGCGTGATGGTGTGCTGCCCCCTGATCGCACGGTGTCGGTTGAGCGGGCGGGGGCGCTGGCGACGATGGACCTTTGGAACGCGCTGGCGTCCTTTGCTGAGGGCGGCGTGATGCCGCGAGGTTGGGCGGATGTGGTGGGCCCGACCCACCCCTATGTTGGAGTGGTGGACGGCAAGCTCGTTCTGAACAAGGCGTCCTAGATCCCTGAGGGGACGAGTTATGTGAGGGGAGGTAGCGCCGCACGCGTGCGCTGGCGGGATGAGTTGTGGCTGCTGGGTGATGATGATGGATATTACAGTCTGTGTGACACCAGTAATGATGTATAAGACCGGTGTCGGCGCTAGCGCCCGACACCTTAAACTCAGTTTGTGGGAAACTGGCTGGCTACCTGGTAGGGGTGAGGGTAAACCCCCACACGCGCGCACGCACTGGACCTAGACAGGACACTGGGCCCCCAGATCCACCCTATACCACCCAGGTAGTGACAGCAACGCATTGTTGGTGTGCGCCTGTGTTCTACTACTAGTCCCGCCGCCGCCATTGGCTCCAGCAATCTCCTCCATGCCCGCCAGCAATCTCCTCCACGCCCGCCAGCAATCTCCTGTATGCCCGCAAGCAATCTCCTCCATGCCCGCCAGCAATCTCCTGTATGCCCGCCAGCAATCTCGTCCATGCATGGGCGCCGCCATGCGATCTCCATGCGCCGCGCCGCGCTCCATGCGCGCCAGCACCCGTACCACCCGCCTCATTCCCGTTCTTTAGCCATTCCCCGTGACACCTATGGCTGATCCTTGTTCCGCCGTCCCCTTTGGCATCTGTAACCCGTATCCTCTCCCTGTAGCCTCATTCCCGTTGTTAACCGCCATCTCCATTATGGTGCCCGCCCGCTGGTGGGGCCTCGCCTCGCCCCATGCCGCACGGCTAGTGTATTGATTGCTGCGCCATCTATAATCTGCGCCTTGGGGCAGGGAACCCCTGCGCCACAACCTCCTCACAAAGCCTAGCCGCATGTGCCTCGCTTCCCATGTTTCTCAATTTCTCGCCATCCGCTTCCATGCCCGCCTGCAATCTCCTCCACGCCCGCGAGCGATCTCCTGTTTGCCCTCAAGCAAGCTCCTCCATGCCCGCCAGCAATCTCCTCCATGCATGCACGCGCAGAGCGCCGCCATGCAACCCCGATGCGCCGCGCGCGCCGTGCGCGCGCCGCGCCCGCCAGCTCCCGTAGCCTCATTCCCCGTTCTTTACCCATGCGCCGTGACGCATTAGCCTTGTCCGCCGTCTCCTGGCATGCATAACCCGTAGCCTCATCCCCGGTAGCCGCATTCCCCGTTCTTAGCCGCCATCTCCATTATGGTGCCCGCCCGCTGGTGGGGCCTCGCCTCGCCCCATGCCGCACGGCTGGTGCATCGATCGCGTCGCCATCTAATAATCTGCGCCTTGGGGCAGGGAACCCCTGCGCCGCAACCTCCTCACAAAGCCTAGCCGCATGTGCCTCGCTTCCCTTCCCATGTTTCTCAATTTCTCGCCATCCGTCTCTCTCTTCCATCCAGGCACAGTAAAACCATTAGGAGCCGCAATCTGCTTGAGTTCCGATCGTTGTGAGAGGGGGTGCATGCTCGCCGCAATTCTCGCCATCGTGCATCGTGCTCTCCATCGTACCGCTGCCCCATCTGCCACATAGCCTCGCCCCATCAGGACCAGTTCACCAGTAGCGCTGTGCGTCAGAGCCGGTCAGGGTAAATTTCCAGATTTTCAGCCGCCCAGTACCAAGCGCAGTTGTCCCGGTTGTCCGCCATCGAGCGGCGCCAGGGCGGGAGCCCCTGGCGAAGAGCTTATGGATAGGTATACCTCGAACTAGGCTGGGTAGAGTGCTGTGGTGGGTGTGCGCACCTGCTCCGCTTCCAGTGTTTTGAGGGTGGGCTTTTTTTTGGTCCCTTTATGATGATGAGTTTTTACAATCCACTTCTGGCGGTCACACGTACGGTTCCAAAGCTCCAGTGGGACTTAGAGAATCAAGGCTCAAGGCCCACAAAAGGTCAAGCTACAAGTAGCCCACGGTAACGCCATCCACACTTGGTGGCGGGCGCCGAGCAAGCAGCACCACTGTGCAGGCTGCACACCCAGCCCCTTTATGGTTTTATACCTTGGGCCCGCCCTTCATCCACTGGAGGGGTTGAGTGTGGAGCCTGCACTGTGGTGCTGCTTGCTTGGCGCCCGCCGCCGTGTGTGGATGGCGTTGCCGTGGGGCACCGCCCCTTTTTCTGTTGGCAGGTCTTCAGGACTGCTTCATCTAAGTCCCACTGGAGCTTTGGAACCGCACGTGTGACCGCCAGAAGTGGATTGTAACGAACTCATCATCAAAAAAAACAAAAACATCATCATGTAGAGAACTCCACGTATGTCAGAAAACCGACGAGAACGAAGGAGAGCGGCCCCCGCGGTGTCTCCAGCGCCCCAAGTCTGTCGTAAATGATCAAGTTTTCGGTTGGCACTTTGGATCAATATTAATTAGCAATTAAATTAAACTCGTCAGGACTCCCCCACACCTCGCCGCACGTGTACTGCGCCGGAGAAGGGCTGCACCCAATACCCTACGCCTGAAGACCCATGAGAGAACTTGGAGAACTTGGAGCCGAGGTGTGCTGGCTTGGAGACGACGAGGTGTGCTGGCTTCGCTCCCCGCACCTGCCCTTGCACCTGCCCATGCGCACCCATAGCCTGCTCCCCAGCACTACCTCGCCTGCGGCCTTGCAGGTATCCATGCATGCGGTTTGGAGTCACAGTAGCGAGGGTCGGGGGTGGCGCCCTCAAAGAAAGGCTTCGCATGCGCTTGTCCCCCACAAGTGCCCTGCACAAGTGCGCACGGGGGCGCACGCGGGCGTGCCACTACATCTGAGCAGCCCTGCACAGATGTTCTGGAGAGGATGGCATCCTGCAGAAAGCAGATTGGCGCGCGCAATCTGGCAACAATGAGTGAGAGAGTGACGGGAGTAGCCAGCAGCGCAACAGAGCCAGCCAGCCAGCGTTGGATAGCCTGATTTGCCACACTGATCGGATGCCGTGGGTTGAGGGGGATCTGGAGCCACACGGGCGCGCGCGCATGGGGCACTGCATGGGGCATGCGCAACACCCCGCGCATTCCCGTGCATGCCACTTGACACACACACACACACACACACAGATAACACACACACACACACACACAGCACACACACACACACACACTCGCAACCTGCCGCTGCGCAGCGGACGCCGCCGCCCGCTGGCAAGGCCCCTGCAGCCGCCATGCGCCCCGCCCCCCCGCCGCCACTGTGCCTCCTACTCCTAGTGCTGGCCGCCTGCCCGCTGTGCCTACTCCCCGGAGCGCTGGCCCAGGCGGACGGACCTCAGAACTACTCGCCGTGAGTCAGTGATTTTGTTTTCAGTTGTTTCGTTATTTGTTTGGGGCCAGCCGGCCCGCGGATCAACGTACCGTTGACCGCTCCGACCGTTGACTTGGCATTGACCAGTGAGGAGGTGCCTCCAAAGCCCCACACTGCCCCACACTGCCCCACACTCCGCCACACACTCTGCCGCACACAAACTTAATGGCCCCCAAAGTGGACCCTCGACTTCATTGTTTTGGGGCCAAATGGCCCCATATGGTGAAAACAAAATAACTGCCGTGAGCAGGGGGGGGGCAGGGAAGTTAGAAACAGACCCAACGTTGAAGATCTTCGAATTTTCTCACCGGACCGGCGCCATGCCCTTCCCTTCCCTAAATGAGGGAGAATTCCACTCTAAAAAAAAGGGAATTTTTGGGGGGGGGGTCTGGACCGTTTCTCAGAAAATTTATGTAAGTTTTTATTCTGACATCCGTTCGACACGAGAGTTGGTGTGCTGGATTCCTCTCGTCAAGAGGAGTACAAATCCACCCTCAGATCCCCCACACACCCAATAGGTAGTGCAGTGGTGTGGGGGTGTGAGAGGGTCCACACCGGGCGATTGGTGTGGACCACTGGTTCACACCCCCTCGGAGCCAGAATGCTCTGCAGACCTCCGATTGGGATGGGGAAGGAAGCAATGGATTTGTCTCACGACAGGGATGCCCAATCCATTGCCATTCATGTGGTTCAATAGTTGGGAGGGTGTGGAAAGGGCCTCGGTGTGTGGGGCTGCACCAGGGCGTGTGGCCGTCTTCTGGGGCCAGTTTCAGGAACAGGATTGGGTTGTACAGCATCCCAAATAGTGCGATGGAATGAGAACAATGACACAAAGCTGCCCACCAGGTTTCACCTCCGGCAGATCAGGTCTTGGTGTACGGGGGGGGGGGGGGGTCCAGGCCCGTTTTGAAAATAATGCAACACTGGGTCTGAAAAAACTCTTCTGCCCCCCCCCCTGGCCGTGAGTCATCTTTCAGTTGTTACATGTCGCAGCCAGAGTGTCATAGATGGAACCGGAGTGGCAGCATGGGAGGTGCTACAGCCGGATCGGCTGCAGCCGGAAACCAAAATCACGGGCCGTGCCCCAACAGCGCGCGTGCTTCCGGGCGCACATCTGCAGCATTAACCCAGGCCCTGCATTCAGGGTGTGTTCCCACTCACAACCTTGAAGTTCGTTCTAGCCTAGAAGAAGGGTGGGGAGCGACTTTGACTGAAGCGCTCTCGACGTCGGAGACGCACGCGACGACGCCTGAACGTCGGCTGTGACGAGACGAAGAAAACACGTCTTCTAGATTGACTGGGGGACAGCTCGGGGGCCTTCTAGCGCGACTAGAAAACCTAGAAAACTTCTAGCGAGTTGATCCTCAACCCTAAGCCGCAAACCCTTCACTGTTTGAAAGCAACCACCCTGATGATGATGATGGATTTTACAGTCGTGGGTGACTAGGCTAGCGTATTCGACCTTGCTCGGCGTATAAAGCCCGAGCGCTACACTAATGCCAACCCTAAACCCTGAAACCCTTAACCCTAAACCCTACGAACGCGCAGGTGCCTCATCGCGTGGGAGGGCCGCTCGCCGCGCACGCGCCCAATTGTTACGGTCGCCAAGAACACGCAGTATAAGGCGCTGCTGTCACTTGATGGTGGCGATGTGCGGGCGACAATCACGGGTGGGTGCTGCTGCTGCTGCTGCTGCTGCTGTGTGTGTGTGAGTGTGTGCGTGTGCACGCGCCCAATCGTTACGGTCGCCAAGAACGCGCAGTATAAGGCGCTGCTGTCACTTGATGGCGGTGACGTGCGTGCGACAATCACGGGTGGGTGCTGCTGCTGCTGCTGCTTCTGCTGCTGTGTGTGTATGTGTGTGTGTGTGTGCACGCGCCCAATCGTTACGGTTAAGAACTCGCAGTAAAAAGCGCTGCACAGACACACGCACGCACGCACACACCAGTGGTGTCATTCGTGCCCCCGCAGCCTCCGCTGCGGGGGCAAACCGGGAAATTTGGGGGGAAACTGCGGGGGGGAATCGCGGAAATTTCCAACCGAAACGTGTGAAATTCGGCGATTTTCACACTTTTCGCGGAAAAAAGTGTTCTGCGGGGGCAATTCGGCATGTTCCCTACTATGTTGCGGGGGCAAACAGCACATTCTCGGTTTCCTTAATGACACCACAGGCACACACACACATATGCTGTCACTCGATGGCGGTGACGTGCGTGCAAAAATCACGGGTAGGTGGGTGGGTGGGTTGTTCCGGGCGGCTGGGCGTGTGTGTGCGCATGTGTGTGC
>VFSX01000711.1:0-25000 GCA_016618255.1 Chlamydomonas sp. UWO 241 | reverse complement strand
AAAGAAACAAAGCTTTTCAGCCGAAGCTCTTGACTCTTATCCCTAGAAAGAAACCAAGCGCTCGAGTCGAAGCTCTCGACTTTCAACCCTAGAAAGAAACAAAGCTCTTGAGTCGAAGCTCTCGACTCTCAACCCTAGAAAGAAACACACACACGCACATGCACACACACACATGCACACACAGAGAGAGAGACACACACACACACACACACGCACACACACCTTGCAGGCGTTTCAAGCCATGATCGCAGACGCAACTGCGACCGTGCCCGGAGGCTCCTCCGAGTATACCGTCGTGGGGCCGTGGTTGTACAACTACTTTGACAACTGGTTCTCGGCTCTCTACAACAATATGTGAGGGGCAGGGGGGGGGCGAGGGGGAGAGGGGGGGGAGGGGGGGGCATGGTTTTACAACTACTTTAACAACTGGTTCTCGGCTCTCTATGACAGCATGTGCCTGTGGCGAGGGGGGGCGGCGGGGGAGGAGCGGCGTGGGGTTGGGGTGTGGGCGAGTGCGGTGTGTGTGTGGGGGGGGGGGGCATGGTTTTACACCTACTTTGACAACTGGTTCTCGGCTCTCTACGACAACATGTGAGAGGCAGGGGAGGGGGGCAAGGGGGGGGGGGGTGCGTGGGTGTGGGCGGGTGGGCGGGTGTGTGTGTGGGGGGGGGGGCATGGTTTTTACAACTACTTTCACAACTGGTTCTCGGCTCTCTATGACGACATGTAAGGGGGGTGAGGAGGGGAGGGGGGGGGGCATGTGTGGGTGCACACACACACACACACACACACAATGCAGCTCCACCCTGTACGGCCACAATACCAGAAAGGGTGGGTGGAGACACACACACACACACACACACACACACACATACATACACACATGCGTCTAATACGTCATCAAAAGCGTCCGACGGACTGTAAAATCAACCACACACACGCACACACACACACACACACACACATACATACATACACACAGGCGTCTAATACGTCATCAAAAGCGTCCGACGGACTGTAAAATCAGCCACGCACACACGAGAGAGAGAGAGATCGTTACAGAGAACTCTGCACGGCAGACCTAGAAAGGCTGTTTCTAGTCATCGATTGAGGATATTCCGTTTGAAGGCGGGAGACCAACCGTGCGCCAGCAAGAGGGTGAACAACCTCATTCGTAAAGCAGTGGGGGAAAGGGGCAGTGGCGGGTCATTGACGGCTGTGTCCGTCAATCCGCCTCGACTGAGTTTAAACTAGGTGTCGGCAGAAGGACTTCCACAGTTGTGGAAATCATGCTAAGATGATCCACTCGGTGGTGACTCGCTCGGCGAACTCGGGGCGCTCGAGGATGTCGCGTGTGAAGTTGAAGAGATGGATGTTTGCGGAGGGCGTAGAACGTGACGTGACGTGACGTGACGGAGAGAGAGAGAGCGCAAAAGTCACCGGCGTGAGCCGGAAGAAGGTGATGGCGCCGCCGGCACAGAGCGAAGTCGTGTCCGAACAGCGGCAGTCGTGCAAGTGGGAGGCAGTGGGAGGGAGGCAGCGGGAGGGTAATCGGAGGGAGAGGGGGAGGGGCGGGGGAGGGTTAGGGAGGGGCGGGGGGCACAAGATGGGGTGGGGTGCAGCGGGGATGGAGGGGTGGAAGACAGGAGAAGGGAGGGAGGAGAGGGGAGAGAGGAGGGAGCCACACTGTGGCCCGGCCACATGGCGCATACATAGGCGCTGGTAGCATGGGGGGGGTGCATGGGGTGCATGTGCGCGCATGGGGCGCATGGGGAGGGGCAACTCCATGTGACGAGCATGTGGGTGTATGGAGGTCGACGGGGCGGCAGTGGGATAAGCGGTGGGTCTCTTGAGGTGGGGCGTGGGGTCGAATGAACGACTGGGCAGTGGGCGGTGGGCGGGACGGTGGCGGCTGGAGGAACTCGGTAGCTCAAGTTGAGCGCTGGCTCGGGCCGCATGGCGGTCGAGGTGATGGCACTGAGATACCTGGGCTCCGTTGTCTGAAGCTGCAGAGCTGCGGGGGGAGGGAAATCTGTGCGGTAGGGCGTCACGTGTTTTTTGCCATGTGGAGGGCGTGCGAGAGAGTGCGGATGGACTGAGTTCCTGGATGCATGCGTCGACTGGCTGCTGAATTGGCAGCCCGACGACAGGGGGCGTACGGAGGAGGAGAGGCGGCGAGAATCGGCAGCGGCATGGGTGAAGGGGGGTCGACGTAGGCGGCGGCGATGACTGCGCGGGCGCCCCACGCGCCCACAGAGGCACACACGCACACAGAGGCACACACACACACACACACAATGCAGCTCCACCCTGTACGGCCACAATACCAAAAAGGCGTCCATGCTGTGGACGTGGACGCGCGCGTCTGCCGGAGGGGGTGTCACGGCGATGTCGATGTTCAAGCACAATCAGGCAGAGAAGGGTGGGTGTGTAAGGGGGGGGGTGCGTGTGTGTGTGTGTGTGTGTGTGTGTGTGTGTGTGTCTGCCTGTGGCGGCTTGACGGCGATGTCGATGTTCAAGCACAATCAGGCAGAGAAGGGTGCGTGTGTGAGGGGGGGGAGGGTTTGTGTGTGTGCGTGTGTGTGCGTGTGTGTGTGTGTGCGTGCGTCTGCCAGTGGCGGCGTAACGGCGATGTCGATGTTCAAGCACAATCAGGCAGAAGGGTGGGTGTTTAAGGGGGGGGGGGGCGTGTGTGTGTGTGTGTGACTGTGTGTGTGTGTGTGTGTGCATGTGTGTGTGTGTGTGCGTGTTTGTGTGTGTGTGTGGTCGATTTAACAGTCTGTCGGATGGCGATTTGGTGGCGCACTAGAACCGCATTAGACTGGAACCAATCGACGGGACCACACAAATAGCCAAGTAAGGCGGTAGGAAGGGTAGGGGGTAAATGATCAGTGGGGTACATTTTGAATTTTGAGCATGCAAGAGCTTCCAAAAGCCGCCATGCCGTGTGCATCCGCCCCCCTCCTACATTTCAGTCGCACGGAAACCCCGTACCCCCAGCCCCAGTGATTCCCCTGCGAGCCGTATACCGCTCCGAGCCGGATTTCCCATTTCCCAGAAAACCACCCCACACTTAGTGGGTGAGGGCGTGGAGCGATGCGTTGGAAAGCTCTTGCCGAGAGCAGCACAACGGCATGCATTGCATGAATACCCGCCGTGTATTGTGCCTGGTATGAGCGGTCAAAGTTGCTGGAGCCGGCAAAAAACTAATTACCATAATCCTTCCCAGGGACCACTGCTTAGCCCCAAACCCAAAACCCTGTAGAAAACCACCTGTCATCACACACCATGCCACCAGGGATTACGTTTTCAGTTTTTTTTGTTGTTTTCTGGGAGCCTCGATTAACGGAGGCGCGTTCTCGTCGCCGAGCCCTGGACCCAGCAATGCGGCGCTGCTGATGACGAGGATCTCCGTGCCGCTGACGAGCGGGGTAAAATACGACTGGCCCGGCTCCTGCTGGACTGCCCCTCGGTGGAACACTTCAGGAGCGGCTTGCCCGGCGCTGCCATGGCTTGGCGAGTAGCCGCGGCGCTGCCGCGGCCCGTGCTGGGAGACGGCCCTTATCCTCCCCCCATGCAGGACGCCATGCGGCACCGATCTCGACGAGTTGATCGACGAGCGGAGGAGCTGGCGCCCGTCAATGCATGCTGGACATTGGTCAAGATGGCTGCCCGTGGAGGCGGGCTACCATCACGGCTTCAGCGGTGGCGACCGCCGAGGCAACACAGAGTAAATCCGCTTCACCAATCGCAGCGTTCGTCACCGCGCTCATCCTCGGGGTCGCTCGTCTGCCGGTGACTGGCGTTGGAAGGTCTTCAGGCAGCCTCCATGACAACTCTGTCGTCCATGCACCCCTGGAGGGTGGGACCTGGCCATGCATGAGGCATGGGGCGCCGGCTGAGCCCCATGCAAACGAGAGCTGGACAGCCATGCACTGCCAGGCGGGGACCGTTCCAGTCAGCGCCAGTCGGCTCTGCCGGCTTGACTGGCCACAAGGCCACTACTGTGACCTCGAGGAAGGTACTCTCCTATATGCTCCTTGCCAGACATGTCTCTCAGAGACCGCTGCTTGGGGTAGTCTAGCCGGCGGGAGCGGTAGTCTATCGGCCGGGAGCCGGCGGTACTCTAGTACTTAAGGGTACTGGAGTATCGGCGGGTGTCTCTAGTAGAAGAGTAGCCTGCTTAGCTGGAAACTCCGTGTTACTGTGTGTTACTGTTTCTGGGAGCCGGCGCGCGGACGTACATCCCATTGACCGCCTTGACCGCTGCCTTAGAGCGCTGACCCTTGACCATCACATGTCGGCAAATTTCTTACGCTCTTGACGAGATCTATCTGGTGGGATCGTCAGACGATCAAGCAGCTTGGTTGGTTGAGCTCTATCTGATGGGGTCGTCAGCAGCCAAGTGGCTCCCAATGGCTCCGAAGAGCCCAAAACCAAAATGATTGACGACGACGACATGCCACTCTCTCAGGCGGGCTCTTCTTCTCGGACCTCGACGGCACCACGCATGGAGCCAGCTGTTCACACCTTCTCACACTTTCCCACACTTTCCCACACTCTCTCAGGGGGGCTCTTCTTCTCAGACCTCTCGACGGCACCACACATAGTCGTCGTCGAAAGCGTAACACAACGGGAGTGCCTAGACCCTGAGTAAAAACACAAAACTTGGAAAGGCTACAGCCAGCAAGGCGATGACACACAGCCCCGCAGCACAGTCCCCCGTCGTGACGAACCGCAAAGAAACACCCCACACGGTTGCGAGAGCCAAGTGCGGGAATGCGAGCTCACACATGGAGCCAGCCGCTCACACTTTCTCACACTTTCTCACACTTTCTCAGGCGGTCTCTTCTTCTCCAACCTCGACGGGACCACCGAGACGGTGACGGACCGGGACTACTATGTGTGGCAGGTGTGCAGTGATTTCCTTTTCAGGATTTTTAATTAATTGTTCCACAGCCGGATTTTTCTTTGACCGCGTTGACCGTCGACCTCCCGTTGACCGTTTGTCCTCATGCTTAATTCACTTGAAAGCTCTAGACGTGCTCTGTCTGGCGGGCTTGTCCAACTAACAATCCCCTGGATGGGTTGAGCTGTGTGCAAGGTTAAAGTATAGCCGGCTTACAGCCAAATGGCTGTGAAGAGCCAAAAAGGAAAACACTGCAGGTGTGTAAGGGGGTTGCGGTTTCAAGGTTTTAAACACCAAAACTGACTGGGTTTCTTAGAGGTTTCAGGGATTTAGGACTATCATCAGGGATCTAGGGCTATCAGGTATCAGGTATCAGGTTTTCAGGGATAAGGGTCTAAAATGAAGGGTGAGGTTAGGGGGTGGTACCACATTCCCAACGCCTGGGGCGGCGCCTGAGGCGGCGCCTCAGGCGGCGCCTCAGGCGGCGCCTCGGGCGGCGCATTTACTTGCGCGGATCAGGCGGCGCATTCACTTGCGCGGATCAGCCGGCGCCTCAGGCGTGCCGACCGCCTGAGGCGTTGCCCGAGGCGCACCCCTGGTCGCCTCAGGCGTCATGACCGCACTAACTTGCGCGGATCAGACGACGAGGCTGTGGTAGGTTAGGGGACGGTACCACAAAGCCCTGACCTCCTATCCCCTGGAAGCAGTTGGGACCTATTTTGGAGGCGTTGCACTAGGAGCCCTCCTATATCTCTCCTTTTTGCTCTGGGACTACACGTTGGCAGGCAGCCGGCAGGTGGCTACCGCCCCTGACAAGTAATTGTTGGGGCGATAACTGGACTTGGGTCTAGGCGGTGGTACTAGGACTAGAAATTAGCCTTTGCTGGAAAGCCGATGTAACTGGTACTGGTACTGGTACTGGTACTGGTACTGGTACTGGTACCACAAAGCCGGTGACCGACAGGGACACACACACGCACATGCAGGGCATCCGCGGCACCACCAGCTGGCCACCCCGCGTGCCGACCTACATTGCTACCACACACACACACACACACACAAACATAGGGCTCCAAATTATACTAATCGATTTTTTCTGACAATCGGTACAGTGGCGGGAGCCCACTGGGGATGCGGCAGGGCATGCGCTCTTCAGCCCGACCGATGCGGCACGCTGGCTGGTGGACGGCCTGGCCCGCGTGCGCGACGCCCTCCCCGGCATGCGGACGGTCACGGACCTGTGCGTGCTGTGGGCGTGGCTCGCTGCTGTCGACATGGTGCGCAGCACACGCACGGTTGACCACGCCTGCCTGAGGGTGTACGCTGCTGCGGATCCGGCGCGCGCGCGGCTCGTGCTGGGGCAGATACGCGCGGCGCTGGCGTGCGGCGCTTATGACGGGGGCAATGTCTGGAGGGCAGTCCTGTGCCGCGCCCTTTTCCCAGAGGTGCCGCCGCCAGTGCCGGGGGGTGTGCCAGACCTGCTGTGCGTGCGGCGCACGCTCGACCCCCTGTTCACGGCAGTGGCGGTCGTGCTTGCGGCGCTGCCCCCAGCCTGGGTCGAGGCGGCGGCTGGTGGAGCTGCCCTCACTGTGCTCTGGCCGCTCCGTCACTTCCAGCCCCTCCCCCAGGCGGGCGAGCGCGCTGCTGTGGTGGAGATCCTGCAGCTGGTTGGGTGGAAGCTGCCGAGTGTCATCACGCCGGCTGGCTGGCAGCGTGGGCGGCCTGGCCTCCGATCCACAGCTGCCCAACCTGCTCCCCTACCTGGGGGGGGCGGCGCCGCGGGCGAGCCCCGATGGGTTGGGTTTGCGCACGGCCCGGGTGTGGTGGGGAAACTGACGTGCAAGCTGGCGGTGGCGCTTCAACTGCGGGCGGTTGTGGACGAGCGGCGAGTGCGGCGGGCAGCCACGGTGGAGGCGGCTCTGGCGCTGGACCACGGGCCGCACGGGGGCCCCCGCGCGACCGACGCGCAGGTCTTCGCGGGGCTGCGCGCCTGGAGGCGGCGGTGCCGACACTGTGGCGGATGCCGCTCCTCAACGCTCGCAAGGAGCCCATCTGGCGGCTGTGGGTGAGTGGTTTTCACAAGCAGGCTGCACTAGGCGTGCCCGAGTGCCCCTGCGGGTGGCGGTGCCGTGATGAGGACGGGCCGCCGGCGACGGCGTGGCGTGCGCACAGCTTCTGGGGGTGCCCGGTGGCGGAGGCGGTGGTGGTGGCGGCTGCTGCTGCCCTCCCTGCTCCTACGCCGGTCATCACGTGCTGCCAGGTGTGGCTGCTGCAGCCTCCCGCTGGGGTGCGTGCTGGTGTGTGGGCGGTGGTGGCAGCGCTCGTGGTGGACGCCATGGAGCGAGGCCGCCGCCACTTGTGGCGCATTACGTGCCCGCGTGATGGTGTGCAGCCCCCTGCTCGCTCGGTGGCGGTTGAGCGGGCGGGGGAGCTGGCGACGATGGATCTGTGGGACGCGCTGGCGTCCTTTGCTGAGGGCGGCGGGATGCCGCGCGGGTGGGCGGGTGTGGTGGGCCCGACCCACCCCTTTGTTGGAGTAGTGGACGGCGGGCTCACTCTGAACAAGACGTCCTAGATCCCTGAGAGGATGGTTTCTTTTGAGGGGAGGTGGCGCCACATGCGTGCGCTGGCGGGTTGTGATGTGGTAGCTGAGCAGAGTGCTGCGGCGGGTGTGCACAACGGCCCCGCTTCCGGTGGGTTGAGGGTGGGCTTTTTGGTCCCTTCATGGTTTTATACCTTGGGCCCGCCATCCGTTTCCTGGAGGGGTTGAGTGTGGAGCCTGCACTGTGGTGCTGCTTGCTTGGTGCCCGCCACCGCGTGTGGGTGGCGCTTCTGTGGGGCATCCCCCCTTTTTTCTGTTGGCAGGTCTTCAGGACTGCTTCCTCTTAGTCCTGCTGGAGCTTTGGAACCGAACGCGTGCCCGCCAGAGAGTGGATTGTAAACAAACATCATATTGTAAAAACTCATCATCAAGATAATATATATTAATATTATATAGTATTTATCATATATATCCACAACACAACACAGTCCACAACACAGTCCACAACACAGTCCAACACACCGCTTCTACGTTCTACTAGTGCGCTCGGGGGGGTGGCAACCCCCCGGGCGCGCTGCGATCCAGGTGTCGACGACGCGAGTCCGATGACCCTGTAGCGTAGAGCCAACCCAAGGAGGGCATACCGGCCCGGCATCACAGACGGCCAAGGACGCCTCGCGGACTTGAGCTGGCTGGCCGCGGATGCGAGCAAAGGGGAAACAAGGCACCCCATGCATGCAGCCTTTTCCTGCCCAGTCCCCGCGTGTAGCGGGGCACGCCTGGCGACGCGTCCAAGTCGTCAATCAGAACACCAGAGTGGCTACGTTCAACGTGCGGACATGTCCTGCAGAGGACGAGGGACTGGTCAAACTGGCGAGTCTGGTGCAAGATTGCGCCAAGCTTGGCGTCGGTGTTGCAGCGCTTCAGGAGCTACGCAGGACCGGCTCCGGGGAGGCGCAAGTGGCTACGGGCGACACGTCGTGGACGCTGCTATGGTCGGGTGGGGAGCACCGGCAGCGTGGGGTGGGCTTGCTGTTGTCCCCTGCATGGGCATCGGCACTCGTCTCCTGGGAGGCGGTGTCCGACCGCCTCATCCAGGCCCGCTTTGCAGCGGACCGTGGGCAGATGATCACCATCGTCAGCGCCTACAGTCCAACGGAGGCGGCGAGCGACGAGGAGGCTGGCGACTTCTACCTTCGAGTAGCGGCGCTCGCGGACAAGGCCAACGACAAGCGCGATCTGCTCATCGTGGCAGGTGATTTCAATGCAGCAGTGGGGAGGGATTCGGTATCCGACCACGAATGCGTTGGCAAGCACCTGCCCCTCACAGAGCCAGCGGTGGCCAGCAGGAACGGTCGCCTGCTCCTTGACACTGCCACTGCTTGCAGCCTGCGCGCTGCCAACACTCTCTACCCCCACAGGCCTGAGCACCAGTACACCCACATCAGCCCCATGGCTGTTGCACAGAGCAGACGGCATGCATGCTCTGTGCGCCGCCTGCACAGCGTCAAGGACTACATCCTGGTCGCGCGCCGCCGCATGCATGCGGTGACAGACTGTAGGGTGCGTAGGAGCCCAACCTGGGACAGCGATCACCGCATGGTGGTCTTCATGGTTTTATACCTTGGGTCCGCCCTCTGGCCATTTGAGGGGCTGGGTGTGCAGCCTGCACAGTGGTGCTGCTTGCTTGGCGCCCGCCACCAAGTGTGGATGGCGTTACCGTGGGCTACTTCGTGATGAGAGTTTTACAATCCACTTCTGGCGGTGACACGTACGGTTCCAAAGCTCCAGTGGGACTTAGAGAAACAAGGCTCAAGGCCCACAAAAGGTCAAGCTACAAGTAGCCCACGGTAACGCCATCCACACTTGGTGGCGGGCGCCAAGCAAGCAGCACCACTGTGCAGGCTGCACACCCAGCCCCTCAAATGGCCAGAGGGCGGACCCAAGGTATAAAACCATGAAGGGACCAAAAAGCCCTCCCCCAGACCACCGGAAGCGGGGCTAGTAGCACACCCGCCGCAGCACTCTACTCAGCGACCACACCGCACCCGCCACCGCACGCGTGTGGCGCCACCTCCCCTTCAAAAACACCCCCAGAGGGAATGCCATCTAGCAAGCAGGTGCAGGCACCCGCTCGCCGTCAACGACGAGGCGCGCGCGGTGGAACTGCGCCCGCTTCCCCGCAACCTTGGCGGCGAGGAAAGCGGGCCACAGCGCCTGGTGCTGCGCCTCCTCGCGGTCACTGAGGACGTCGAAGACTGCAGTCGAGTCCACGCAGCGGCGCAGCTCGTGGCGCCAGCGCACGACAGTGTCGGCCACGGCGTCAGACGCCACGGTGAAGAGCACACGCAGCACACCGCCCCCGCGTGGCTCCACGCCGATGCCCCCTACTTGTAGCTTGATCTTTTGTGGGCCTTGAGCCTTGTTTCTCTAAGTTCCACTGGAGCTTTGGAACCGTACGTGTGACCGCCAGAAGTGGATTGTAACCAAACATCATCATCATGGTGGTACTGTCCATGCGCCTCCGCATGCGAGCCTCCCGCCATGCAGGCGGCTCTCAGCGGCGCGCATGGGACTCATCACAACTGCGGCGCCCGGCTGTCCGTCGTGAGTTCAACCTCCAGCTGTCCGATCGATTTGGGCTGCTGGAGGCCGTGCCGCCCGAGGGCGCTGATGCCCAGGCGGAGTACGATGCGATGGCTGGAGCCATGCACACGGCATGGCTCAGGAGCAAGTCTGCTGCTGCCAAACGAGAGCGCAACCGCGCCAACCGCGCGGCCGACGCAGCTGTGCAGAGAGACAGGGAGAGGTGGATCAGCCAGCAGGTGGCGGAGGCGCAAGACATGCTACGCAAGAAGAATCTGCGCCAGTTTGCGCGCGCGTGCGACAGGCTGGCGGGCCGCAGCCGCAGCCATCAGATCCCACCTGCCATGCGGGACGTCTCGGGCGCGCTGCACAGCGGTCCAGACGGGGTGCTGAAGGCCATGACAGAGTCATTCGACAAGCTATATGGCGGGGAGACCAAGCTCAGCGACGAGACCCTGAACCAGCTGGAGAACGATGTAGCGGCGTTTGAGCTCACACGCGCCACAGAGGTGGACGAGGCGCACGGGCGCCCCCCTGACCTGGCTGAGACGGAGGCGTGTGTGCGAGCGTTGCGCTCGGCCGCCGCTCCGGGCGGTGACCAGCTGGACGCCATGCTGTTGCGGTGCCCACCTGCCATCGCATGGCTCCACCGGGTCATCATCGCCGTATGGCGGTCGGGGAGAGCCCCGAGGGAATGGAAAACTGCTATTATCACACCGTTATATAAGGGGAAGGGTCCGCGTGACTCCCCTGGTAACTACCGCGGTATAAGCCTTCTCTCTATTGCCGGGAAAGTGTACGCTGCCATACTTCTGCACCGCGTCTCCACGCAGGTTGATGGTCAGTTGCATGAGGCTCAGTGTGGTTTCAAAAAAAGCAGAGGCACTGTTGATGCGATTTTTACTCTGCGCTCGCTGAGCGCGGCACATGCCGAGTACAAACAATGCATGGCTGTGGCATTTGTCGACTATTCTAAAGCTTACGATTGCATAAACCGTGCGGCACTGTGGAGAGTCCTTAGATTATATAGTGTTCATCCGCACGTTATTGATCTGTTGGAGGATCTTCACACCAACACCGCAGCTGCCGTGCGGCTGGCTGGGAAAATCGGGCACGAATTCCCCGTGTCGTCTGGTGTGCGACAGGGGTGCGTCATTGCTCCTGTGTTGTTCAATGTTTTTATTGACCACATAGTGAAAAAGGCGCTAGACATGATGCCAGAGGGGGCTGGCGTGTCAGTCGTGACCCGAGCCGGCGGCTCTGTGTTGTCGTCGTCGGTTGAGCGCATAGTAATGCTGATGTATGCCGACGATTTATGTTTGTTCTCGCATGACCCAGCTCAGTTGGCGCTTATGCTGAAAATCCTTGACAAAGTATCCTCTAGCTTTGGCATGCAAATCAACGTCGCCAAGACAGAAGTGATGATTTTGCCAGCAGATTTTGACGCTGATCTGCCCACGTTTGCGCTGACTGGTGGTGAAGTGAAGACCGTCTCTGCATTTAAGTATCTAGGGAGTTGGATAACCCAGAGTGGTGGTGTGGAAAAGGAGATCGGTGTGCGTGTCGGTCGCGCGCTGGGCGTGTTTGCGTCTTTTGATAAGATTTGGGCCAGCAAGAAGATGCAAGTGCAGTCTAAGATGCGGGTTTACAACACTTTCGTGCTGCCCCACTTTCTGTACGGCTGCGAAACATGGGCCCCTACTAAAACACAACTGACTCGATTGGAGGTTGCCCACTCTAACTGCCTTCGTCGCATTCTGGGTGTGCGCCTGGTCGACCGGCACAGATTAACTTATATTCGGCAGGCGTGCGACACTGAGCCAATTGAGAGCCTTGTGGCAAAGCGATCAATGCAGTGGCTAGGCCATGTGATGCGCATGCCGGCTTCTCGTCTTCCTCGTACGACTTTTGACTGCACAATGGATGTGGCTCGGCAGCAAGGCCGGCCTCCAGCCTCCTCCCGACACTATTTTCTTAAGCTACTGATTCAGCAGCTAGGCGAAACTAGTGGCACTCGTTCTGATTGGAAGACTTTTTCGGACACGGCGTTTGAGCGTGCTCAGGATAGGGTCGGGTGGAGAGCCGTGGTGTACGGTCCGGCTGCCCCTCAGGCGCCGGCCCCTCCACCACGGCGGTCAAGTAGATTGGCAAGCGCCACTTGACCCCCTATCCCCTAGAAGCAGTTAGGACCTATTTTGGAGGCGTCGCACAATAGCTCTCCTTTTTGCTCTGGGACTACACGTTGGCAGGCAGCCGGCTGGTGGCTACCGCCCCTCACAAGTAATTGTTAGGGCCAGAACTGGACTTGGGTCTAGGCGGTGGTACTAGGACTAGAGGTAGTCTTTGCTGGAAAGCCGATGTAAATGTAACTGTATCATATATATTAATATAAAGAGACAATATATTTTGACTGGCTGGGTGTAAGGACCTGAAACTTTGTGGGTGTGTTCATCACACCTTCCTAAGCAAGTCTGGCCTTTGGGAAGTTTCAAAACTCGGTACAACTTGCATTACAGAGAAGCAGAAAACAGGCAGGTGTGGCGCACGGTGCCCCCCCCTCCCCCCCTCCCCAACCCTGGGCCTTGCTGGTAGGCAGCATGTGGAGTGGCTAGGTCACAAGCTGCGGAGGGCCAGTTGTCTATGTGAGCTGGACTCAATGTGAGATGGGAAATTTGACTCCTCCCAAAGGGTGTGCTGAACGCAATGCCTGAGGGTGACCTTGGGTCGGAGTTTTGCCAAGTGCCACCTCAAAAGGGGTGAAACCAACCTTCTTGGATCGAGATGAAACTTGGAGAATTGGAAAGCCCTTGATGAGCAGAAAACAACCTGTCGAGTAGCATATGGCTTATTTTGGGTGCAAGTGGTGTGCAACTGCGATCTCCTTCCCGTGTGGTGGCGGTAGTATAGTGTGGACATAGGAATATACCCCTAGTGCTTCTCCTGTGCATGGGAGGTGCTGGATTTGCCAAGCCAAGGCCTGCATATGTCCACCAGAGCATGCCCGTACAACAGCAGACTGCGGGGCGGCCGTTTGGGGCCTTCCAGCAATTTATACTAAGCTCAAAATCAAAATAGTATAACACTATATAATATTAATATAATCATATATTAATATATATTAGTCTGGAGCCCTACACACACACACACATGCACACAAACACACAGAGACACACACACACACACACAAACAAACAGAAACAGAGAGAGAAACACACGCACGCACACGCACATGCAGGGCACCACCAGCTGGCCGCCCCGCATGCCGAGCTACATCGCTACAACACACACACACACAAACACACACACACACACACAGACACACACGCACACACAAACAAACAGAAACAGAGAGAGAAACACATGCACGCACACGCACATGCAGGGCATCCGCGGCACCACCAGCTGGCCGCCCCGCGTGCCGACCTACATTGCTACCACACATACATACACACACACACACACACATGCACACAAACACACAGAGAGACACACACACACACACAGAAACAGAGAGAGAAACACACGCACGCACACGCACATGCAGGGCATCTGCGGCACCACCAGCTGGCCGCCCCGCGTGCCGACCTACATCGCTACCACACACACACACACACACACACATGCACACAAACACACACAGACACACACACACACACACACACACAAACAAACAGAAACAGAGAGAGAGAAACACACGCACGCACACGCACATGCAGGGCATCCGCGGCACCACCAGCTGGCCGCCCCGCGTGCCGACCTACACCGCGTCAACACACACACACACACACACAAACACGCACATGCAAACACACAAACACACAGAGACACACAAACAAACAAACAAACAAACAGAAACAGAGAGAGAGAAAAACACGCACGCACACGCACACGCAGGGCATCCGCGGCACCACCAGCTGGCCGCCCCGCGTGCCGACCTACATCGCGACAACCACGCCCAACTCTCCCGTCAAGGACACGTACGCTGTCATTGATGGGGCGATCACGGCGATGGACCCGACTGCGGCCGCGTGGCCGTGGATGCAGGTGCGGGGTTGGGGTTTTGGGGTTCATGATGGAAGTCGAGGGTTTTAGGGTTTGGCGTGGATGCACACGTGATCATCGGCGGAGCGCTCATGTTGATCCACTCCCTCCCTCTCTCTCACTCTCACTCCCGCCCTTACTCCCACTCACTCTCACTCCCACTCCCACTCCCACTCCCACTCTCGCTCCCACTCTCTCTCCCACTCCCACTCCCACTCTCACTCTCACTCCCACTCTCACTCCCACTCCCACTCTCACTCCCACTCTCGCTCCCACTCCCTCTCCCACTCCCACTCCCACTCTCACACTCGCTCCCACTCTCGCCCTCACTCCCACTCTCCCACTCCAACTCCCACTCTCCCACTTAAACTCTTACTCTCACTCCCACTCCCACTCTCACTCCCACTCTCACTCTCACTCTCCTTCACTCCCGCACTCCCACTCCCACTCTCACTCTCACTCCCACTCTCTCACTCACTCCCACTCTTAACTCTCACTCCCACTCTCTCACTCACTCCCACTCTCACTCTCACTCCCACTCTCACTCCCACTCCCACTCCCACTCTCACTCCCACTCTCACTCCCACTCCCACTCTCACTCCCACTCCCACTCCCACTCTCACACTTGCTCCCACTCTCGCCCTCACTCCCACTCTCCCACTCCAACTCCCACTCTCCCACTTAAAGTCTTTCTCTCTCCCACTCCCACTCTCACTCCCACTCTCACTCTCACTCTCCCTCACTCCCTCACTCCCACTCCCACTCTCACTCTCACTCCCACTCTCTCACTCACTCCCACTCTCACTCTCACTCCCACTCTCTCACTCACTCCCACTCTCACTCTCACTCCCACTCTCACTCCCACTCTCTCACTCTCACTCCCACTCTCTCTCTCACTCTCTCACTCCCACTCTCACTCCCACAGGTGCACATGCAGGCCACGGCCAAGCGTACGGCTATCCTGTCGATCGGCACGGGCCAGGTCATGGACCTGTCGTACACGCCGACAACACAGACGCGGATCTCACTCTCACTATCTCTCTCTCTCTCACTCCCACTCTCACACTCCCACAGGTGCACATGCAGGCCACGGCCAAGCGTACGGCGATCCTGTCAATCGGCACGGGACAGGTCATGGACCTGTCTTGCGCCAACACAGACGCAGATGCGGATATCACTCTCACTCTTCCTCTCACTCTCTCACTCCCACTCTCACTCCCACAGGTGCACATGCAAGCCACGGCCAAGCGTACGGCAATCCTGTCAATCGGCACGGGACAGGTCATGGACCTGTCGTACACGCAGACAACACGGACGCGGATCTCACTTTCCCTCTTCCTCCCACTCTCACTCCCACTCTCATACTTCCACAAGTGCGCATGCAAGCCACGGCCAGGCGCACGGCGATCCTGTCGCTCGGCACACGCCGACAACGTGGACGCGGAGACCGCTCTCACTCTCACTCCCTCTCACTCTCTCTCTCACTCCCTCTCCCTCTCTCACTCCCACTCTCACTCCCACTCTTACTCCCACTCTCACTCTCTCACTCCCACTCTTACTCCCACAGGTGCACATGCAGGCCACGGCCAAGCGTACGGCAATCCTGTCAATCGGCACGGGACAGGTCATGGACCTGTCGTACGCCGACAAGACAGACGCCGACTGGATCGGGTACAATCTGGACTACAACAGGTGACCTTGGCTATCATAATTCACTCAGGGATGCATTCTATGGTTCATCACTCTATTATATCCTCCATTCACGCCTCCATTCTATGATTATATGATTCAGGTGACCTTGACATGATTCACCCAGGGATGCATTCTTTGATTCACTCGATCTATCTGGGTTTCTAGGTTCAAGTATCTATCTGGGTTCAAGTATCTATCTATCTATCTAGGTTCAAGTGTCTATCTATCTATCTAGGTTTAAGTGTCTATCTAGGTTTCTAGGTTGAAGTCAGACGGACGCGGACTGGGTCGGGTACAACTTGGAGTTCAACAGGTGACCTTAGTTAACATCACACCTGCGGCCTCTTTCTCAAATCCCCTTTCTCTCTCTCATCCCCCTCCCTCTCTCCCCCCCCACAGGGCATGGGTCGCATCGCTCAGCACAAGCTTCCACTCTGCGGCCTCTCTTTCTAATCCCCTCTCTCTCTCATCCCCCCCTCTCTCTCTCCCCCCCAACACGGCGTGGGTCGCATCGGTCAACACACGCTGCGGCCTCTCTCTCTAATCCCCTTCCTATCTCTCATCCCCCTCTCTCTCTCTCCCCCAACAGGGCGTGGGTCTCAACGCTCAGCACACGCTTCCACTCTGCGGCCTCTCTCTCTACTCCCCTCTCGCTCTCTCATCCCCCCTCTCTCCCCCCCAAAAGGGCGTGGGTCGCATCGCTCAGCACACGCCCAATCCACATCCACGTTATCCAATCCCATCTCCCGCTGTCCTCTCTCTATCTCTCTAACCCCCCCCCCCTCCTCTCTCTCTGCCTCCCACCAAACAGGGCGTGGGTCTCAACGCTCAGCACACGCTTCCACTCTGCGGCCTCTCTCTCTACTCCCCTCTCGCTCTCTCATCCCCCCTCTCTCCCCCCCAAAAGGGCGTGGGTCGCATCGCTCAGCACACGCCCAATCCACATCCACGTTATCCAATCCCATCTCCCGCTGTCCTCTCTCTATCTCTCTAACCCCCCCCCCTCTCCTCTCTCTCTGCCTCCCACCAAACAGGGCGTGGGTCTCAACGCTCAGCACACGCTTCCACTCTGCGGCCTCTCTCTAATCCCCTCTCTCTCGTATCCTCCTCCCTCTCTCCCCCAACAGGGCGTGGGTCGCATCGCTCAGCACGCGCTTCCACTCCGCCTCCACGTTCAAGGCGGTTTTCGGCACGTACGCCGAGGACCAATACGTACGCATCGATCAGGATTTCTACACTGGGCCAGACGGCGACGACTGCGGCGGCGTCTTCGTTGGCGCCGAGTGCACGCTCGTGCGCACGGCGGTCGCTTCCACGCAGGTCCGCGCAGGCCAGTCACAGGGCCCCACACTTTTGCGCGCGCGCACACACACACACACGCACACACACACACCACCACCGTATGCAGGCCGTGTACCTGCCCACCTACACGCGCATCGGCGCCAAGTGGGCGCAGGTGTACAGCGCGCAGATCGACCAGTTCGTCAAGAAGTTCTTGCTCGACGGGAGCGACTGATGCGCACCTACTCATCAGCCGCGCTGTGCGGAGCGAGGATTGGGGGGGGGTACATGGGGAGGGGGGGGGGAGGTACGCGGGCGGAGGCAGGGGCCCCCTGGCGCGCGCCGAGGTGCACACAGGCTGACACGGGTCAGTGTCCCTGGCGCCTACACATTTCCAGCCCGACGTCCCGTGACACGGGCGGTCTGTGCTCCATATCCTAGCTGAAGAATAACATTCGAAAAGGTTGAGGAATAAAGTGTCGCGCCGTGCTCGCGCAAGCGGCGACGGATGCGCGCGCCGGGAGGATGCGTCTGCCCCGTGCAAGGCGATTTCCTTCAAGTGCAGCAGTAGTGGTGGCTCGAGTTGCGGACCTATTTGACGGTACACCAACAGCACCAATACCAACACACTTGCGAGGAATGTAAGCCCCATGGGATTCGCCCCTGCGCGGTCCTACACAAAAACGACCTCAGAAACAAACACGGGACGCGATCACGACCTACCTGCTCCTGCTAGGTCAGCAGTAACCCGCCTTTCAGCAAACAGCAACACGGCAGAACCGCATACAGAGCGGGGGGGGGGCTGGTACGCTGGCGCGCTGCGTGGCCTTGCGGGCTCTACTAGTAGAGCTCCCCTAGACGTGTAGTCTAGGCCTTAACTCACGCCCCGGGGTCCTCCAGGCGCAAACCTGTAAAAACTGAAAAAAAAACAGAGCGGGGTGGGGGGGGGTGCGGCGGTTGGTGCGTGCATGGCGGCCAACAGGCGGCTCCGGACAGAAAGGACGAGTGCATAGGCGTCGCTAGGCCGACGCAGAACACGGCGAAGCTGTCGCGGGGCGTTTTGTTTTAGTCACAAGCCATTGTTTAGCTGAACCCCTTGTCCAGGGTCTGCTGCCGCAGGCGGTAGCACTCCCCCACACTGGCCAGGGTCGCAAAACAAACTAAGCTTTAAGGGCGCCTACCAAGGTTTGGGACATGGGCAGGAGGAAGTCCGGCAGCCACAAGACCTTCCATCATGCGGGCAGCGTCAGGAAGAAGTTGGTGGACAGAGAGGAAGACAGACCGGCAGGAGGAAGTCCGGCAGCCACAAGACCTTCCATAACTGCGACGGGAGTGGCGCCACGCCCTCACTACCTGCCTCCCACACCTGCCCGACGCTATCCACACCACAACAACGGTGCCCAAAATCACGCGTGCGGGGGCAGCGGCAGAAAGAAGTTGGTGGACAGAGAGGAAGACAGACGGGCAGGGGGAAGTCGGGCAGCCTTGCACCCAGACCGGACCTTCCATCAGCGGGTAACAGTCTGCGGGCAGAAAGGAAATCAGACGGGCAGGAGGAAGTCGGGCAGCCTTGCACCCAGACCTTCCGTCACACCGGCAGCGTTAGGAACAAGTTGGGCGCGCCGCGCAGCGACAGATTCAGCGCGCACAGCAGACCGGCGTGCAGCGTGTCGGCAGGCTCGTCGTGGCTGCGTGGCAGCAGGCCGAGGCCGAGGCCGGCTAGCACCCAGACCGAACCTTCCGTCACGCTGGTAGCGGCAGCGAAGAAGTTGGGTGCGAGGTCTGCGCGGCAGCGCTGCCCGCACCGCAGCGACAGATTCAGCGTACACAGCGGACCGGTGTGCATCGTGCCGGCAAGGCTCGTCGTGGCTGCGTGGCAGCGGGCCAAGGCCGAAGCTAGCTTGCACCCGGGCCTTCCCCATCACGTGGGCAGCGGCAGGAAGAACTTGGGCACGAGGTGCGCGCAGCAGCGCTGCCCACCGCGAAGCGCAGCGACAGATTCAGCGCACACAGCGAACCGGCGTGCAGCGTGTCGGCAGGCTCGTTGTGGCTGCGTGGCAGCGGCAGGCCTCTCGTTTCCCGCACACCTGCACCGTATCGGCAGCAAAGGCCAGTCTCCTCGATGCTGCCCAGCGATCTCCTCCAGCAGTCCAGGCATGTGTTCCATGGGGATAGCAGCCCCCAGGGAGAGGACACCGCAGGAGAGGCTGGTAAATCTCAACCTCCACGTTTGCTCGAGGCCCCCCTCACATACGCCTTTCCCAAGTCCGAGTCCGGTGCGTGTATGTGCGAGTGTAACACCGAAAATTCTTGTCCTATGCCCACCATGAAAAGACGCTCAAATTAAAATGACATCCATTCGTGTTTAATTCTTCAGAGACACGTAATGCTGTGCTTTCGACGAGTCAGATCAAGATTCAAGTCAGATCTGCACGCTGTGTGCAGCAGCCAGCAGCGCGCGGCATTCGGCGTCTTGAGTCTAGCCCACCCAAATCACGACATTAGCGGTGCCCAAGGCCCCCTAAGGCTTCTACCAGGCCCTACACCTGCACACCTCCCACTACCCAGTCCGACGGGATAATATCTCATGTCGTGTGTGTGTGTGTGTATGTGTGTGTGTGTGAGTGTGCCCACTGCATAGATAAATCCGTGCTCGCGAGGAGGGGCGCCGCAGCATACCGCATTGTCCCCACGTGTGTGCCCTCTACCTGTCAAGCCCACGCACCACGCCGGCCGCGGAAACACCGCTCG
Source organism: Chlamydomonas sp. UWO 241 (assembly GCA_016618255.1). NCBI lineage: Eukaryota > Viridiplantae > Chlorophyta > Chlorophyceae > Chlamydomonadales > Chlamydomonadaceae > Chlamydomonas > Chlamydomonas priscui. The sequence goes on along the minus strand of VFSX01000711.1, from coordinate 5,198 downwards.
ACAACTCCATCGTCAACTGATGGCGTTGGAGGACCAAGCCAAACGACAATCTGGGCCTCGGCATCGAGGCGGCAGCGGCGGCAGCGGGACGGCGGCGGCGGGGGGCGCGCTGCCCCATTCCCGCGGTGCCCACGCCCCATTCCCACGCGCAAGCGCCCTCATTCAAGCGTCTCCACGCCGCTTTGGTCGGGCCTCGCGCGCGCCGCAGCCGCAGCTGGTGCGGGTGCATGCGCGGGCTCGACCGCGGGCGCCACCGCGTTGGCTCCGCTCACGTGAGCGGCGGCCTCCTTCTCGGCCCAGCATGCGTGGTTGGCCTTGAGGTTGCTGAGCATCTCGCTGGCGCCCGGGAACGCTTGCACGAAGTTCTGCGGGTCGGGTCGGGTGGGTGGGGGGGCAGCGGGCAGCGTGGGGACGGCGCGTATGCGTGCTGCAGTGAGTTCCTTTTCGGCTCTCCACAGCCATTTGGCTGTATTCTGGCTGTACTTTGACCATGCGCACAGCTCAACCCCTTCAGTTGATTGTTGGTCTGACAAGGCCCACAGACAGAGCGCGTCAGACAGAGCTCGTCAACAGCTTCTAAATGACCTATGTAAGGACAAACGATCAACGGGAGGTCGACAGTTAACGCGGTCAAAGCAAAATCCGGCTGTGGAATAACCAATCAAAGCTTGTGAACAGGAAATCACTGGCGTGATGGCCGTGACGAGCACGCCATGCGTCTTGGTGACCTCAGCTAGTTGCGAGGAAGGGCGCGACAACGGGGCTGCAAAACACGCACCTACGAGGGCCCTGCTGGCTGGGTATGACGCTAGGGTGCGCGCGTCAGGGCAGGCACGCGTCGCAACGTGTGCGGCCTCTACTTGAGACGTCAACACCGCCCCCCCCCCACCGCACGCACACACACACACGCACACGCGCACACACCGTGTACATAGGAATCCCCCCACCCCCCACCCCCCACGCACACGCAAACACACGCACACACACACACACGCACGCACCGTGAACATGGGAATCGCCACGAAGTTGAAGAACCCGCACTGGCTCTTGGTCACGCCGGCCTTGGTGCGGTCCATGAGCGGGCTCACCGCCTGGCCGAGCAACGCCTCGCGGTCGCCCTGGAAAAACATCTCCTGCGGGGGTCGGGGGTGGGGGTGGGGCAGGGGTGCATGGTGAGTGGCGAGCGCGTGGCGGCCGCAACACTCGCCCGCGGGCGAGTGTGTTGAGCGAGTTTTGAGCGACGCCTCGCGGTCGCCCTGGCAAAACATCTCCTGCGGGGGTCGGGGGTGGGGGTGGGGCAGGGGAGCATGGTGAGTGGCGAGCGCGTGGCCTTGCGGGTTCTCCCAGTAGAGCCCCCCTAGGCTTTTAGTGTAGGCCTTAACCCACGCCCCTGGGTCCACCGGGCGCGTACGTGTAAATACTGTAAATACGAGTCGGGGGTGGGGGTGGGGCAGGGGTGTATGGTGAGTGGCGGGCGAGTGGCGGGCGAGTGTTGAGGCAGTTTTCCGCGTTTCCACGCGGGCCCGCGCCCTGGTAGGGCACCTCCCGCGGTAGCGTGCAGTCGCGTGCGGTGGCGTGCGGTGGCGTGCGGTGGTGGTGCGGCTGAAGTGGTGCGACGGCCGAGTACCAGTGATGTCCGTAGCGCCCCCGCAGCCCCCGCTGCGGGTGCAGAACGGGACATTTGGGGAGAAACTGCGGGGGTGAATCGCGGGAATTTCGCTCCGAAAAGTATGAAAATCGGCAATTTTCACACCTTTTCGCAAAAAATCGCCCTCCTGCGGGGGCACTTCGGCATGTCCCCTCTTATGTTGCGGGGGCAAACAGGACATTCTCGGTTTCCTTCGGGACATTAATGCCAAGTACTGGTAAGCTGGCGCGCTGCGTGGCCTTGCGGGCTCTCCTAGTATAGCCCCCCTAGATGTGTGGTCTAGGCCTTGAATCACGCCCCGGGGTCCTCCGGGCGCGCACGTGTAAAACCTAGAAAACCCGACGGCTGAGTTTACAGTCCGTTCAGGGCTTGTGCAGCACAGCACAGGCATGGGGGGGGGGGGCACGCGGCGGCTGCCCAAATCGAATGCCACTCCCAACCCGGTGTTGCTGGTTTGCCGGGGGCATGCAGCGGCTGCCCAAATCGGATGCCACTCCCAACCCGGTGTTGCAGGTTTACGGGTTGGCTCACGGAGCCCCTGACGCACCTCCTGCAGGAGCTTGACCCACTCGAGGTGCACGCCCCACGCGCTCGTCAAGTGGCCCAGGTCGGCGCACTTCAGCGTCATCTTGAGCACGAGCATGCGCGCGTCGGCGTCGAGCACGGGCAGCGGAAGCGCCGCCGCTGCTGTGTGTGTGCGTGTGTGTGTGTGATTGCGTGTGTGTGTGTGCATGTGTGTGTGGATGCGCGTTTAGGCGTTGAGCACGGGCAGCGGCGGCGCCGCCACTGTGCGTGTGTGTGTGCGTGCGTGTGCGTGCGTGTGCGAGGCGGTAAGACGAGCCAGACACGCCTACACCCGCGTTCCATTTGTCACACCTGCACACACGCGTTCTATGCGTGTCACACGCAGAGGGCTGCACCATCACAGTGTTCACACGTCGCGAGGTGTGTGTGTGTGTGCATGCGTGTGTGGGGCGGCAAGACGAGCCAGACACGCTTACTCCCGCGTTCCATGCGTCACTTCTGCACACACCTGCACACACACGCGTTCTACGCGTGTCATACGCAGAGGGCTGCACCATCACAGTGTTCACACGTCGTGTGTGTGTGTGTGTGCGTGTGTGTGTGCGTGTGCGTACGTGCATGCGTGTGTGTGTGCGTGTGTGTGTGTGTGTGTGCGTGTGTGTCACCCACCTGGCTGCTGCGGGTACACCTGCAGCTGCGACATCGACGTCGTCTGCCTCGGCGCGCCCCTCTTCACCGACGAGTCGCCCGCCGCGGCCTCGGCCGCCTCGCTCTCGACCACCACGCAGCTCGCCGACAGCGTCGGTGGGCGCGCCAGCATCGACGTTCGCCGCACGTCAATCGTGGGTATGCAGCTCCCGCGCGCGAGCTTCGGCGGGCCGCGCGCGCGTGGCGACGCCTTGGGCAGCAGGTCTGGGACGCTGTCCTCGTTGCACGACACGCGGGACTCCGACACATGCGTGACACTCGTGCGGGAGAAGTTAACCGGGGAGCCGCCGCCACCGCCGCCACCGCCGCCGTGCGGCGGCCCGCCCGCGGGCGCAAGCGGTGCCTGCGCCTGCACCTGCACCGGCGGCGCGCCGACCCCGGCGGGGATCCCGGTAGCGTCAACGCCCGTGCTCGACTGCCGACTCAGCGAGCGCCGCACCATGGGCCGCATGGAGCCCACTGCGTTGCTCGCCGTGCGCGAGATCCCGCTCCCGCTCAAGCTCCCGACCTGCGTGCTCGGCGGCGGCGTCGCGGCCGCCGCCCAGTGCTGCGTGGTCGCGCGCGCGCGTGTGTGTGTGCGTGGGTGTCAGTATTATCTTCGAATGGGTATGGTACTCGGAGTCGTGCGTTGCGAGGAAGGGCCGTTTGGCGGGACCCCCGCGTCACGCCGGAGCGCGGCGCGTTGTTGTGCGACACGTGTGAAATCGCGTCCTAGGATACCCCAGTCGCTCGCAAGCGGCCCTGATTCCGCGTCGCAAGACTGCCATCCCACATTTCGACATCACTGGCTGGCGGCTCGTCTCGCTGTGTGGCTGGATCGGTAGCTAGGGAGTAGCTTGTCAGATCGTGAGGGTGCTCAGGTGTGAGAGAGAAGCAAGCAGGACAGTTGGCCAGGCACGCCGTGTGGTGTTGTGTGTGTGTGTGCCCGTGAGTATGGCTGCGGACCAGCGGCGGAGCATCGGACCGGCGGGTGGGTATTGGCAGGACAAGCAGGGCGGTTGATGGTCAGGTGTGCTTGGCAGTGTCGGGAAGGGGCAGAGGACGACAAGGGGGGGGGAGGAGGAAATACCAGGGTTTCCTGGGTCGCTCACCGGTTTTTTGGTTTCGGTCTTACCAACAACATACCAATATCGCTGCTTGTTACCTCAGTGATATTCCCGTGTGCTCTGCTGTTAGGCCTACGCGTTCGGGCCATAAGGTGTTCTATGCTTTGATGGTTTAATACCTTTTTACCAAAAATAAATAACAAAAAAAAGGGAGGAGTGGCGGGGGATTTCTTTTTTTTCAGGAGCGCCAATCAGTACTACTACACATCAAGCAACCGCATAGGCACATGCCGATGTCGACTACTAAGCTGATGGGCAACGCGTACGTGAAAACCAAAGAGGAGGAACAAGGATTGACCCAGTGTTGGACGGTAGGATCACCGAATGCTTGCCTGGCGTGCGGCAGCCGTCGGTCGGTCCTTGAAAACATAGGACACAGCCAAGCAATCCATATAGCAGCACGCGATGCCGGCGGTATGATATAAAGGATCTCTGTTGGGATTCTTTTGGGACGGGACTTCGAGTGAAGGAAGGACGAGACAGGGACACGATTGGGGAATGGAAGTTTCGCAGGAAACTCAGGCCAGTGACAATGACTGGATAACGTGATGAATCCGCACGCGGGCCTTTCGTGCCCGGGGAAATGGAGACAAGCTCGGAACAGGCTGACACTCGGTGAGGACCGGGACACAGTTAGAGGCAAATGCATGAGCGAAAAAATACCTGTGCCTCGTTTTTTTTTTTTGCGGAAGGGGACGGGAGGGGGGCACGGCGGCCTCTGGCTCTGCCCTCTGGCTCTGCCTCCTTCTGGCTTCAATGCCGGTGGGCGGGTGGGGGTCGGGGGGCTTGTGCAGAGGTGTTCCCCTCCGCCAGTTCCTATACCGATTCTCCTGCTGAACCTGCTCCCATGTGACCCTTCCAGCTCCCGGCCCCGCTTCCTTTTTCCCTCCCTTCTCGCCCTATTCGTCTCCTCTCCTCTCGCACCTTTAAAAAAAAAAAAAAAAAAAAAAAAAAAAAAAAAAAATGAAAAAAAAAAAAAAAAAAATCTGCCTCTCCCCCCCTTCATTCTTCCTCCCACTCCCTGTTCTTCTCCTCTGCCTCTCGCCCTCTCCTCAGCCACCGCGCCCGCCTCCCGGTTCTTCCACTCGTCCTATCCCTATCCCCTCCTCCCTCTCTCCTCTCCCCAATCTGGTCCGTCTCCCCCTCTCTCTGCTCTGTTTGCTCGTCCCACGCTCCCCGGTCTTCACCTCCCACCAACCCCCCACGCTCCT
>VFSX01000704.1:50000-57085 GCA_016618255.1 Chlamydomonas sp. UWO 241 | reverse complement strand
CAGTAACAGTAACAGGGGTTTTCCAGCTAAGCAGGCTCCTTTTCTACTAGAGACCCCCGCCGATACTCCAGCACACTTAAGTACTAGAGTACCGCCGGCTCCCGGCCGATAGACTACCGCTCCCGCCGGCTAGACTACCCCAAACAGCGGTCTCTGGAGACATGTCTGGCAAGGAGCATATAGGAGAGGACCTTCCTCAGGGTCACAGTAGTGGCCTTGTGGCCAGTCAAGCCGGCAGAGCCGACTGGCGCTGACTGGAACGGTCCCCGCCTGGCAGTGCATGGCTGTCCAGCTCTCGTTTGCATGGGGCTCAGCCGGCGCCCCATGCCTCATGCATGGCCAGGTCCCACCCTCCAGGGGTGCAGGGACGACAGAGTTGTCATGGAGGCTGCCTGAAGACCTTCCAACGCCAGTCACCGGCAGACGAGCGCCCCCGAGGATGAGCGCGGTGACGAACGTTGCGATTGGTGAAGCGGATTTAATCTGTGTTGCCTCGGCAGTCACCACGGGCACCAAAAGCCGCGATGGTAGCCCGCCTCCACGGGCAGCCATCTTGACCAATGTCCAGCATGCATTGACGGGCGCCAGCTCCTCCGCTCGTCGATCAACTCGTCGAGATCGGTGGCGCATGGCATCCTGCATGGGGGGAGGATAAGGGCCGTTTCCCAGCACGGGCCGCGCCAGCGCCGCGGCTACTTGCCCAGCCCTGGCAGCTCCGGGCAAGCCGCTCTTGTAGTGTTCCACCGAGGGGCAGTCTAGCAAGAGCCGGGCCAGTCGTAATGTTTAAACCGCCGCTCGAGTCAGCGGCACGGAGATCCTCGTCACCAGCAGCGCCGCATTGCTGGGTCCAGGGCTCGGCGACGAGAACGCGCCTCCGTTAATCGTTAACCGTTAATTAAGAGGGTGAATAACCTCATTCAAAAAGCAGTGGGGGAAAGGGGCAAATGCGGTCACTGACGGCTGTGTTCGTCACTCCGCTTCGACTGAGTTTAAACTAGGTCTCAGCAGATTGACCTCCACAGTTGTGGAAATCTCGCTAAGAGGATCCACTCGGCTGTGACTCGCTTGGACAAGAGGTCCATGAACTCAGGGTGCTTGGAGATGTTGCGTTTGAAGTTGGAAAAGTGGGTGTTTGCGGAGGAACGGAACTTGACGGAGTGGGCAAAAAAGTCGCCGGCGCTGAGCCGGTAGGATGTGATGGCGCACAGCGAAGTCATGTCCGGTCGGCGGTACGCGAAAAGGGCGGCAGTCGGGGGGTATTTGATGTCGGGGGGAGTGGGGGGGGAGAAGGGACGGGCGGGTGTGTGGAGATGTGGCGGGGGGAGGGGAGGCTGGAGGCGGGATGAGGGAGCCGATGAACGTCGCAACACACACCCACAGCACAACCACAAAAAATTGTCACATTGCTCAAAGGCGCCCGGCGACGAGCGGTGCGTAGCCCGCTTGTGCACGTCTTTTGGGCAAAACAACCACACATGTCCACCACACACACACACCACACCCACACACAAACACAACACACCACCACACAACACCCACACACGAGCAAGAACGCACGGCACGCACGCGACGCGCCGGCCGGCACGCCACGCGCACTGGCAGGAACACGCACCACGCACACGCACAGCATACACACAACACCACACACCCAATAACACACCGTCATTCGCCATCAAAGGCGCCGGCGCGAGCCGGTGCCGCTAAGCGCTTTGTGCCAACCGCTCTCCTGGCCTGCTCACATAAACACAGCACCACACACACCACACACACAAGTCACATTCGCTCAAAGGCGCGGCGACGAGCCGGTGCCGCTAGCGTTTGTGCAGGCTCTTCTGGGCGTCACATACACACACACACACACCGTTTTACACAACGCGCCCTCGCACACGCCCTCAAAGGTGCCGGGCAACGAGCCGGTGCCGCTGTCCCCGTGTGGCACCGCGCTGCTGAACCTGCTCACTCGGAGGGTGGAGCAGGCGCTCGCAAAGCGGCGCGAGAAGCAGGTGCGGCTCGGAGTGTATCCGACTCGTCGTGTACTGTGTGCGAGTTTAGGGGGGCGGGGTCTGTATGTTGATAGTGTGCCACTGCCCTGCTGAGACTGCTCACTCGGGGCGTGGAGCAGGCGAAGAAGCAGGTGGTCTTTTGGTTTAAGGGCTTAGGGGTTGTGGTTGAAGGTTCTGTGGGTTGGGTGTGTGTGCCTCTGCGGTGCAGTTTTATGTTTGATGATAGGGAGGGTGCGACAGGGGTGCGTCATTGCTCCTGTGTTGTTCAATGTTTTTATTGACCACATAGTGAAAAAGGCGCTAGACATGATGCCAGAGGGGGCTGGCGTGTTAGTCGTGACCCGAGCCGGCGGCTCTGTGTTGTCGTCGTCGGTTGAGCGCATAGTAATGCTGATGTATGCCGACGATTTATGTTTGCTCTCACATGACCCAGCTCAGTTGGCGCTTATGCTGAAAATCCTTGACAAAGTGTCCTCTAGCTTTGGCATGCAAATCAACGCCGCCAAGACATAAGTGATGATTTTGCCAGCAGATTTTGTCGCGGATCTGCCCACGTTTGCGCTGACTGGTGGTGAAGTGAAGACCGTCTCTGCATTTAAGTATCTAGGGAGTTGGATAACCCAGAGTGGTGGTGTGGCAAAGGAGATCGGTGTGCGTGCCGGTCGCGCGCTGGGCGTGTTTGCGTCTTTTGATCAGATTTGGGCCAGCAAGAAGATGCAAGTGCAGTCTAAGATGCGGGTTTGCAACACTTTCGTGCTGCCCCACTTTCTGTACGGCTGCGAAACATGGGCCCCTACTAAAACACAACTGACTCGATTGGAGGTTGCCCACTCTAACTGCCTTCGTCGCCTTCTGGGTGTGCGCCTGGTCGACCGGCACAGATTAACTTATATTCGGCAGGCGTGCGACACTGAGCCAATTGAGAGCCTTGTGGCAAAGCGATCCATGCAGTGGCTAGGCCATGTGATGCGCATGCCGGCTTCTCGTCTTCCTCGTACGACTTTTGACTGCACAATGGATGTGGCTCGGCAGCAAGGCCGGCCTCCAGCCTCCTCCCAACACTATCTTCTTACTGATTCAGCAGCTAGGCGAAACTAGTGGCACTCTTTCTGATTGGAAGACTTTTTCGGACACGGCGTTTGAGCATGCTCAGGATAGGGTCGGGTGGAGAGCCGTGGTGTACGGTCCGGCTGCCCCTCAGGCGCCGGCCCCTCCACCACGGCGGTCAAGTAGATTGGCAAGCGCCACTTGACCCCTATCCCTAGAAGCAGTTAGGACCTATTTTGGAGGCGTCGCACAATAGCTCTCCTTTTTGCTCTGGGACTACACGTTGGCAGGCAGCCGGCTGGTGGCTACCGCCCCTCAAAAGTAATTGTTAGGGCCAGAACTGGACTTGGGTCTAGGCGGTGGAACTAGGACTAGAGGTAGTCTTTGCTGGAAAGCCGATGTAACTGTAACTGTAACTGAGGGGTGTGTGTGCTGAACCTGCTAACTCGGGGCATGGAGCAGGCACTCACAAAGAGGCGCGAAAAGCAGGTGATGTTGTTTTGTTGGGAAGTTGTGGGGGTTGGGCAGCGGTTGGGGGTTGAGGTCAGGTCAAGGGTGCCAGGTTGGTGGGCCGTATGTGGTTCCGATGTGTGCATAGTGGGGTGGGGGTGGAAGTGCGCTGCCGAACCTGCTCACCCGGGGTGTGGAGCAGGCGCGGTGGCGCGAAACACAGGTGGTGATTGTCCAAAGTTTGGTGTCGCTCGTTATGCCGCTGTCCCCCCCCTGACCGCCTGAATCGCGACAATTTCAGCTGAAAAGTGTGAATTGTGCGATTTTCACACTCTTCGCCCCAAATCAGCAAAGAACAAGCCAAAATAAGCAATTCGGGATTTTTTTGGGTGGCCGGGCGGTAGGTATTAATTCATATGAATCAATTGAGGAATTACTCCACAGGATTGGGTGGGGGTCGTTTTCAGAGTGCGGGGCGCTGGTGGGGAGGCGCGAGAGGCAGGCGTGCGTGTGGGTGGGGGGGAGGGGGGTGCATTTGGGACGTCCCAGGATGTCCCCTCCATATCAGTTACAGTTACAGTTACAGTTACATCGACTTTCTAGCAAAGACTACCTCTTGTCCTAGTACCACCGCCAAGACCCAAGTCCAGTTCTGGCCCTAACAATTACTTGTGAGGGGCGGTAGCCACCAGCCGGCTGCCTGCCAACGTCCATATCACATTCTGTCAATCCCCACGGCAGACGGCACTCGCGCGCGCGGGCGTGGCCGGCGCGCCCAACCACAGCGGCGAGATGCAGATGATCAACATGCTCTGCTATGTGCTCGCAAAGCTCAACCGGTTCGACGGCGTCATGCAGGTGGGCCTAAACCCTAAGCCTGCAACCCCTAAACCCTTAGCCTGCAACCCCTAAACCCTGAACCCTAAACACGTGGACGATGGCAGGATGGCGGAGGGTGGTGGAGGGGGGTGGAGGATGCTGGGAGGTGGTGCACCTCCCATTGATTTCCTTTTCGGCTCTACACAGCCATTTGGCTGTATTTCGGCTGTATTTTGACCTTGCACACAGCTCAAACCGTTCAGTGGATTGTTAGTCTGACAAGCCCGCCAGACAGAGCACGTCAACAGCTTTCAAATGACCTATGTATGAGGACAAACGGTCAACGGGAGGTCAATGCTTAACGCGGTCAAAGCAAAATCCGGCTGTGGAAAAATCAATTAAAATTCCTGAAAAGAAAATCACTGGCACCTCCCGACTCGCATGTATAATGCACGTTGTATGCACGTGACGCGTTGGCAGCTGGTTGGATGAACTTGGTCGCCATGTATTGCTACGTGCGCGACAGTGATGTCCTTAGCGCCCCCGCAGCCCCAGCAGCCCCCGCTGGGGGGGCAAAACGGTAAATTTGGGGGGAACTGCGGGGGCGAATCGCGAGAATTTTGCTCCAAAAAGTGTGAAAATTGGCAATTTCTGGCAGGTCGTCATGTTCCCTCCAATATTGTGGGGGCTCACAGGACAATCTTGGTTTCCTTAAGGACACCACTGGTGCGTGTGAGTCTCGACCTGATCGACGGCGTGATGCAGGCGGGTGGTGGGATGGTGTCACTTCCCCCCCCCCCCCATCATTATATACGTAAGCATTGGAAGTGGTGCAGTAGTGCGAGCTCTGCATGTGCCGCTACGTGTGTGTGAGACTCGACCGGGTCGACGGCGTGATGCAGGTGGGTGTTGGGAAACCCTAACCCTGACTCTAAAGCCCCAACCCTGGTGATTTTGTTTCCGCCATTTGGGGTAATTTGGGGCCATTTGGCCCCAAAACAATGAATTCGAGGGTCCACTTGTTGGGCCATGGGGCGGGCCCATGAAGTAAGTGTGTGGCACGGTGTGGGGCAGTGTGGGGCTACGGAGGCGCACTACTCAAACGCTAAGCCAGCGGACACGGCGGTAAACGGTCTACGCGCCGGCTGGCCCCAAAACAATAACTTAAAAAAACTGAAAACAAAATCACTGCCCAACCCTAACCCTATAAGGATGCGGGGTGAATTATCCATGTAAAGGCTTGAGCCTCTGCTGCGTATTCAATTCTGGGTCGTTGGGCATGATGAAGGTGCCAGAAGATAGCTGAAAATAAGGGCTTTTCGATGACACCTTCAGATTTCCTGCCCACACCATGTACTTAAAGGTGTGAGGGTTCAAAGTTTACACCCCGATCAGTTTTTTTAGGGTTAACCTGGGTTTACCGCGCGATTTTTGCCGATTTTTGCCTTTTTTGTCGTTTTGGACCGATTTGGGTAAATTTTGGTCCTGGCCACCAGCGGCCGGGCTGTACGAATTTATTAATGAAATCAATTGAAGAAGCACTGTCTAACACCCACCACCCACACCAACAACCACCCTGAACAGAACCTGCTGGCGGCCCTGCCCGAGCACAACTACGCGCGCATCCGCGACTGCGACGACGCACGCACCGTCGGCAACTTCATGTGGAGCATCTCGAAGCGCGTCGGGTGCATGCTGCCGCTGCCTCCCGGCGTGGAGAAGGTAAATCCGCACCACCTGATCTCGCTTCTGGGATCCTACGTTGAACACACACACACACACAAACTGCACCCTTCCTTCTAGATTATGTATATTTAAGCGCACCGTCGGCAACTTTATGTGGAGCATCTCCAAGCGCGTCGGGGGCGGGCTGACGCTGCCTCCCGGCGTGGAAAAGGTGCGTAAACTTGATCCTAGTAACGCCGCGCGCAACATCCTTGTATACCTCAACGTAGGTCCTTGGAGGTGCAAGTGCAACCCACGCGTGTAGCACCCTTGGAACTTGCAAGCCCCAAATCCGCGGAATACGAATGCCGCATGCAGAGCTGCCAGCTGCGCTGGGCGGGGCGCCGACTGCATCCTAATCAGTGATTTCGTTTTCAGCTTTCTTTGTTATTTGTTTGGGGCCAGCCAATGCGTTGACCGCGCTGACCGTTGACTTAACGTTGACCAGTGCGGAGGTGCCTCCAAAGCCCCACACTGCCCCAAACTGCCCCACACTGTGCCACACACTAACTTAATGGCCCCGCCGCATGGCCCCGAAAGTGGACCCCCGACTAACTTGTTTTGGGGCCCAATGGCCCCAAATGTCCCCAAATGACGGCAAAAAGCACTGATCATACTGAGCCCTTCACCCTGAAACTCTTCCCCCACACCATGTGCCCCACACTTACACATAACCCCCACCAGCCCCTTATAAACCCGGTAACACAGGCCGAGCTCTTTCGGCTGCGCTGCGCGGGGCCGCGCTCCGGCATGCGGCGACGCGCCGATCGCCGATGGTTACTTCATCAGGCCAACTAAATACAGCCCCAAACCTATACAAACTTCCCAACCCCCTAACCCGCAAACCCTAAACCCCCAAACCCCCTTAGGCCGAGTTGTCTGCTGCTCTGCGCGCGGCCGCGCTCCGGCACGCGGCGACGCGCCGACCGCCGATGGTTACTTCATCAGACTTCTTAAAAAACCCTAAACCTAACCAAACTTCTCAAACCCCAAACCCCCAAACCCCAAAGGCCGAGCTGTCTGCTGCGCTGGTGACTGCGT
>VFSX01000704.1:37500-47500 GCA_016618255.1 Chlamydomonas sp. UWO 241 | reverse complement strand
CCTAGATTGAAGTCCATTTCTGGCCCTAACAATTACTTGTGAGGGGCGGTAGCCACCAGCCGGCTGCCTGCCAACGTGTAGTCCCAGAGCAAAAAGGAGAGCTATTGTGCGACGCCTCCAAAAAAGGTCCTAACTGCTTCTAGGGGATAGGGGGTCAAGTGGCGCTTGCCAATCTACTTGACCGCCGTGGTGGAGGGGCCGGCGCCTGAGGGGCAGCCGGACCGTACACCACGGCTCTCCACCCGACCCTATCCTGAGCACGCTCAAACGCCGTGTCCGAAAAAGTCTTCCAATCAGAAAGAGTGCCACTAGTTTCGCCTAGCTGCTGAATCAGTAGCTTAAGAAAATAGTGTCGGGAGGAGGCTGGAGGCCGGCCTTGCTGCCGAGCCACATCCATTGTGCAGTCAAAAGTCGTACGAGGAAGACGAGAAGCCGGCATGCGCATCACATGGCCTAGCCACTGCATTGCTTGATGCTTGAGCTGATCGCTTTGCCACAAGGCTCTCAATTGGCTGTGTCGCACGCCTGCCGAATATAAGTTAATCTGTGCCGGTCGACCAGGCGCACGCCCAGAATGCAACGAAGGCAGTTAGAGTGGGCAACCTCCAATCGAGTCAGTTGTGTTTTAGTAGGGGCCCATGTTTCGCAGCCGTACAGAAAGTGGGGCAGCACGAAAGTGTTGCAAACCCGCATCTTAGACTGCACTTGCATCTTCTTGCTGGCCCAAATCTTATCAAAAGACGCAAACACGCCCAGCGCGCGACCGACACGCACACCGATCTCCTTTTCCACACCACCACTCTGGGTTATCCAACTCCCTAGATACTTAAATGCAGAGACGGTCTTCACTTCACCACCAGTCAGCGCAAACGTGGGCAGATCCGCGTCAAAATCTGCTGGCAAAATCATCACTTCTGTCTTGGCGGCGTTGATTTGCATGCCAAAGCTAGAGGACACTTTGTCAAGGATTTTCAGCATAAGCGCCAACTGAGCTGGGTCATGCGAGAACAAACATAAATCGTCGGCATACATCAACATTACTATGCGCTCAACCGACGACGACAACACAGAGCCGGAGGCTCGGGTCACGACTGACATGCCAGCCCCCTCTGGCATCGTGTCTAGCGCCTTTTTCACTATGTGGTCAATAAAAACATTGAACAACACAGGAGCAATGACGCACCCCTGTCGCACACCAGACGACACGGGGAATTCGTGCCCGATTTTCCCAGCCAGCCGCACGGCAGCTGCGGTGTTGGTGTGAAGATCCTCCAACAGATCAATAATGTGCGGATGAACACTATATAATCTAAGGACTCTTCACAGTGCCGCACGGTTTATGCAATCGTAAGCTTTAGAATAGTCGACAAATGCCACAGCCATGCATTGTTTGTACTCAGCATGTGCCGCGCTCAGCGAGCGCAGAGTAAAAATCGCATCAACAGTGCCTCTGCTTTTTCTGAAACCACACTGAGCCTCATGCAACTGACCATCAACCTGCGTGGAGACGCGGTGCAGAAGTATGGCAGCGTACACTTTCCCGGCAATAGAGAGAAGGCTTATACCGCGGTAGTTACCAGGGGAGTCACGCGGACCCTTCCCCTTATATAACGGTGTGATAATAGCAGTTTTCCATTCCCTCGGGGCTCTCCCCGACCGCCATACGGCGATGATGACCCGGTGGAGCCATGCGATGGCAGGTGGGCACCGCAACAGCATGGCGTCCAGCTGGTCACCGCCCGGAGCGGCGGCCGAGCGCAACGCTCGCACACACGCCTCCGTCTCAGCCAGGTCAGGGGGGCGCCCGTGCGCCTCGTCCACCTCTGTGGCGCGTGTGAGCTCAAACGCCGCTACATCGTTCTCCAGCTGGTTCAGGGTCTCGTCGCTGAGCTTGGTCTCCCCGCCATATAGCTTGTCGAATGACTCTGTCATGGCCTTCAGCACCCCGTCTGGACCGCTGTGCAGCGCGCCCGAGACGTCCCGCATGGCAGGTGGGATCTGATGGCTGCGGCTGCGGCCCGCCAGCTTGTCGCACGCGCGCGCAAACTGGCGCAGATTCTTCTTGCGTAGCATGTCTTGCGCCTCCGCCACCTGCTGGCCGATCCACCTCGCCCTGTCTCTCTGCACAGCTGCGTCGGCCGCGCGGTTGGCGCGGTTGCGCTCTCGTTTGGCAGCAGCAGACTTGCTCCTGAGCCATGCCGTGTGCGTGCGCTGCCGGGCGTCCATGAGCCTGAGGGTGCGCTGCGACAGAGTGAACTGCCAGCCGCGCCGCCGGCGGCTGCCGCGTGGAGCGGAAAAGCATGGTTACATACATGTTGGTATCCAATGGATGCGCCAGCCAGGGACGCCTCTGGTGGTCATGGATAGATGATGCGACAGGCAGGGACACCTCTCAAGCAGTGATCCCCCTGCAAGCCGTATACCGCTCGGGGCCGGATTCCCCATTTCTTAGAAAACCACACCACACTTGGTGAGAGAGGGCGTGGAGGGGTGCGTTGGACAGCCCTCACCAAGAGCAGCACAGCGGCATGCGTTTTGTGGACACGTGCTATGTATTGCGCCTGGTATGAGCGGTCAAAGTTGCTCGAGCCGGGGAGAAACTAATCACTAGAAACCTTCCCAGGGGTCACTGCTCTCACCAGGCCTCTCTACAGGTGGATCTTGGGGCCTAGTGCGCTGACTAGGTCCAGGGCGTGCGCAGACGTGGGGGGGGTACTCTCACCGCTACCGGGTAGCCAGCTAGTTTCAGCCTGAAATTGAGTTTTGGTGTCGGGAGCTAGCGCCGACACAGGTCTAATACACATCGTTATGGTGTCACACCGACTGTAAAATCCATCGTCACAGGCACGGGAGAATCAAGGGAGCCGTGTATGCGGCGCATGTGTGGACACTTTTGTGTACCAGCTTTCGCTCGTATTCAGGAGCGGAGCTGGCTGACTGCACCGTTGTGCTGATTTGTTCTATTGACTGCTTGGATTGTATCGCTCGCCCGCACATTCAAAACTAACGAGGTTCCACTCAAGGCAGAACCTGATGCAGCTGTGCTAATGAAACGAGAGTCAACAACAACAGCAACAGCAACAAAAACAACAACAACAACAACAACATCAGCAGCAACAATAGCAGCAGCAGCAGCAACAGCAGAAGAAGAAGAAAAACGACGTCTCTCCATTGTAACCTCATATCATCTCTCCATCTCTAGGTCAAGTTCAACAGCTACCACATGACGAGCATCTGCTCTCCGCTCTCAAATAACTGCCACCATATGCCTCCCCACCCTGCAACCCGTGCACTGCACTGGCCTGAGCCCTGGCCTGAACCTTGGCACTGCACTGGCCTGAGCCCTGGCCTGAACCCTGGCACTGCACTGGCCTGAGCCCTGGCCTGAACCCTGGCACTGCACTGGCCTGAGCCCTGGCCTGAACCCGTGCACTGCACTGGCCTGAGCCCTGGCCTGAACCCTGGCACTGCACTGGCCTGAGCCCTGGCCTGAACCCTGGCACTGCACTGGCCTGAGCCCTGGCCTGAACCCTGGCACTGCACTGGCCTGAGCCCTGGCCTGAACCCTGGCACTGCACTGGCCTGAGCCCTGGCCTGAACCCTGGCACTGCACTGGCCTGAGCCCTGGCCTGAACCCTGGCACTGCACTGGCCTGAGCCCTGGCCTGAACCCTGGCACTTCACTGGCCTGAGCCCTGGCCTGAACCCGTGCACTGCACTGGCCTGAGCCCTGGCCTGAACCCGTGCACTGCACTGGCCTGAGCCCTGGCCTGAACCCTGGCACTGCACTGGCCTGAGCCCTGGCCTGAACCCTGGCACTGCACTGGCCTGAGCCCTGGCCTGAACCCTGCACTGCACTGGCCTGACTGGCCTGAGCTGCACTGGCCTGAGCCCTGGCCTGAACCCTGGCACTGCACTGGCCTGAGCCCTGGCCTGAACCCTGGCACTGCACTGGCCTGAGCCCTGGCCTGAACCCTGGCACTGCACTGGCCTGAGCCCTGGCCTGAACCCTGGCACTGCACTGGCCTGAGCCCCTGAGCCCTGGCCTGAACCCGTGCACTGCACTGGCCTGAGCCCTGGCCTGAACCCTGGCACTGCACTGGCCTGAGCCCTGGCCTGAACCCTGGCACTGCACTGGCCTGAGCCCTGGCCTGAACCCTGGCACTGCACTGGCCTGAGCCCTGGCCTGAACCCTGGCACTGCACTGGCCTGAGCCCTGGCTTGAACCCTGGCACTGCACTGGCCTGAGCCCTGGCCTGAACCCTGGCACTGAACTGAACAACACAAAAACGATTCTTCAGGTCGAGTTCAACAGCTACCACATGACGAGCATCTGCTACGGCCTCGCGCGCGCTCACGTGTATGACGAGCCCTTGATGACAAAGATGGGTCAGATGCTTATTGCGCTGGCAGAGTGCAGCGACCGGACGCAGCAGCCCACACAACAGGTGTGTGTTTATGTGTTTGTGCGTGTATGTGCATGTGTGTGTGTGTGTGTGTGTGAGTGTGTGCGACGAAGCCTTTGCCAGATGCTTATACATGATGCTAGCAGAGTGCAGCGACCGGACGAAGCAGCCCACACACCAGGTGTGTGTGTGTGCGTGTTTGTGTATGTGCTTGTGTGTGTTTCTGTGTGTGTGTGCGTGTGTGTACGTGTGAGTGTGAGTGTGTGCAACGAAGCTATGCCAGATACAGGCGTGGTCAAACTACATGGGGGCGTGCGACAAACTGCTCCACTACATCGCAGACTTCTTTGACCTTCTTTGCCCCCCTCCCTCCCTCTTCCTCGCTCCCTGCGCGCCCCCTCCCTAACTCCCTCTTCTGCATACCCACCACCACCACCACACACACACACACTCATGCGCAGGCGTGGCCCCACTACCTCTGGGCATGCGGCAACCTGCTCCCCTGCTTTCTTCCCCTCCCTCCCTCTCGTTTTGTCCCTGTCCCCTACTCTCCCTCCGTCCCTCCCGCACCCTCATACCCCCCCCCCCCAACCACCACACACACACACACGCACACACACACACACGCAGGCGTGGTCGAACTACATCTGGGAATGCGGCAACCTGCTCCCCTCCTTTCTTCCCCTCCCTCCCTCTCGTTTTGTCCCTGTCCCCCACTCTCCCTCCGTCCCTCCCGCACCCTCATACCCCCCCCCCCAACCACCACACACACACACACGCACACACACACACACGCAGGCGTGGTCAAACTACATCTGGGCGTGCGGCAACCTGCTCCACTACAACGCAGACTTCTTCGACCGCGCGAGCCCACACCTGGTCGCCATGATCCCGCGCGTGCAGTCGGCGCAGGTCGGTTTTATTTGCTGGCCGGAGTTATTTCCGGTTTTGGGGGGAGGGGGCCTTTGGATTGTATTTGCGGGGGTAGGAGCATCTTTTTAAGGGAGTTACTTCTTCGACCGAGTGAGTCAACACCTGGTGGCCATAATGTCTCGTGCGTGCAGTCTGCACAGGTGGGGCGGGAGTTAATTTCGGTTTTATTTGCGGGCGGGGTTGGTTTTCGGTTTTATTTGCTGGGATTGGGAGTTACTTTGAGGTGGAGTTACTTCGTCGACCATATGAGTCCCCACACCTGGTGGCCATGATCGCGAGCGTGAAGTCCGCGCAACTCGGTTTTATTTGCAGGGGCGGGGGAGTTACTCGGGGGGGGGGGGTATTTTTAAACTGGGCGAGCTCCACACCTGGTGACCATAAGCGCTGAGTCGGCGCGAAGTCGGCGCTGCGTGCCCGCGTCTTGCTCGTGTCATTTGACGCCCATGGCACACACACACACACACACACACGCGCACGCACAAACACGCAAGCACGCACACACCTGATGTGTGGGCCGCTGCGTTTGGTCGACGCACTCTGCCAGCGCAAGAAGCATCTGGCCCAGGTTCGTGATGAGGTGCTCGCTGTACACACACGCACACACACACACACGCACACACACACACACACACGCACGCGCGCACGCATACACACCTGATTTGTGGGCTGCTGCGTCCGGTAGAGGCACTCTGCGCCAGCAGCATGTGACCCAGCTTATTCATCAGGTGCTCGTCACACACACGCACACACACACGCACACACACACGCACACACACGCACGCACACACACACACACACACACGCACCCGTGCAGGGCGAGAGCAACACTGCGTGGGCACTGGGCGTGCTGACGCCCATGGCATACACACGCACACACGGGCACACACACACACACAGTGCTTGAGCAACATTGCGTGGGCGCTGGGCGTGCTGAAGCACTTGCACACACACACGCACACACACACAGAGAGAGAGATATCGTTACAGAGAACTCTGCACGGCAGACCTAGATAGGCTGTTTCTAGTCATCAATTGAGGAGATTCCGTTTGAAGGCGGGAGACCAACCGTGCGCCAGCAAGAGGGTGAACAACCTCATTCGTAAAGCAGTGGGGGAAGGGGCAGTGGCGGGTCATTGGCGGCTGTGTTCGTCAATCCGCCTCGACTGAGTTTAAACTAGGTGTCGGCAGAAGGACTTGTACAGTTGTGGAAATCATGCTAAGATGATCCACTCGGTGGTGACTCGCTCGGCGAACTCGGGGTGCTCGGGGATGCCGCGTGTGAAGTTGAAGAGATGGATGTTTGCGGAGGGCGTAGAACGTGACGGAGTGGGCGCAAAAGTCACCGGCGTGAGCCGGAAGAAGGTGATGGCGCCGCCGGCACAGAGCGAAGTCGTGTCCGAACAGCGGTATTCGTGCAAGTGGGAGGCAGTGGGAGGGAGGCAGCGGGAGGGTAGTCGGAGGGAGAGGGGGAGGCGCGGGGGAGGGTTAGGGAGGGGCGAGGGGCACAAGATGGGGTGGGGTGCAGCGGGGATGGAGGGGTGGAAGACAGGAGAAGGGAGGGAGGAGAGGGGAGAGAGGAGGGAGCCACACTGTGGCCCGGCCACATGGCGCATACATAGGCGCTGGTAGCATGGGGGGGGTGGTGCATGGGGTGCATGTGCGCGCATGGGGCGCATGGGGAGGGGCAACTCCATGTGACGAGCATGTGGGTGTATGGAGGTCGACGGGGCGGCAGTGGGATAAGCGGTGGGTCTCTTGAGGTGGGGCGTGGGGTCGAATGAACGACTGGGCAGTGGGCGGTGGGCGGGACGGTGGCGGCTGGAGGAACTCGGTAGCTCAAGTTGAGCGCTGGCTCGGGCCGCAAGGCGGTCGAGGTGATGGCACTGAGATACCTGGGCTCCGTTGTCTGAAGCTGCAGAGCTGCGGGGGGAGGGAAATCTGTGCGGTAGGGCGTCACGTGTTTTTTGCCATGTGGAGGGCGTGCGAGAGAGTGCGGATGGACTGAGTTCCTGGATGCATGCGTCGACTGGCTGCTGAATTGGCAGCCCGACGACAGGGGCGTACGGAGGAGGAGAGGCGGCGAGAATCGGCGGCGGCATGGGTGAAGGGGGGTCGACGTAGGCGGCGGCGATGACTGCGCGGGCGCGGCGCCCACAGAGTGGGGCGCCCACGCACACACACACACACACACACACACGCAGTGCTTGAGCAACATTGCGTGGGCGCTGGGCGTGCTGGCGCACTTGCACACACACACACACACACACACAGTGCTTGAGCAACATTGCGTGGGCGCTGGGCGTGCTGAAGCACGGCGATGAGGGCGTCATGCAGGTGTGGGGTGTGGGGAGTGTGAGAAGTGTGGGGGATGTGTGTGGGGGGGGAGTGTGTGACGAGTGTGGGAGTGTGGGCATGCTGATGCACGGCGGTGTGGACGGTATGATACAGGTGTGGGGTGTGAGGGTGTGTGGCGTGTGGGGGTGCGGGGGTGTGGGGAGTTTGGGGGTGTGCGGGGTGTGTGTGGGGTGTGGGGAGTGTGGGCATGCTGGAGCAGGGCGACGGGGGCGTCATGCAGATGTTGGGTGTGAGGGTGTGGGGAGTATGAGGAGTGTGGGGGGTGGTGTCGGTTGTGAGGTGTGTGTGAAGCGTGTGGGAGTGTGTGAGTGGGCGTATTGAAGCACGGCGGTGGGGGCATGATGCAGGTGTGGGTGTGTCAAGATATGGGGAGTATGAGGAGTGTGGTGTGTGGGGTGTGTTTAAGGGGCTCGATTAAAGGAGGCGCGTTCACGTTGCCGAGCCCTGAACCCAGCAATGAAACCCGCTTGAACCCGCTTGACGGCGTCAAGCGGGTTCAAGCGGGTTTCAAGCGGACTGCTCGCCTGAGGCTCCGGGGACTGGCGTGTGTGAAGGGAGAGACGGTAGCTTCGCCCTTACAGGTCGGTCACACTCGGTCACACTTGGTTCTGTGTCTGCTGTGGCCAGTGCCATGTGGGGCAGACGCATGTGGGGCCAGGGTTACACAACATGTCGTGTTTTCCGTTTTTTAACCGTGTTTTGTATAGAGTTTCCAGATCTAGGGGCTCGATTAACGGAGGCGCGTTCTCGTCGCCGAGCCCTGGACCCAGCAATGCGGCGCTGCTGGTGACGAGGATCTCCGTGCCGCTGACGAGCGGGGTAAAATACGATTGGCCTGGCTCCTGCTAGACTGCCCTTCGGTGGAACACTACAAGGAGCGGCTTGCCCGGCACTGCCATGGCTTGGCGAGTGGCCGCGGCGCTGCCGCGACCCGTGCTGGGAGACGGCCCTTATCCTCCCCCCCATGCAGGACGCCATGCGGCACCGATCTCGACGAGTTGATCGACGAGCGGAGGAGCTGGCGCCCGTCAATGCATGCTGGACATTGGTCAAGATGGCTGCCCGTGGAGGCGGGCTACCATCACGGCTTCAGCGGTGGCGACCGCCGAGGCAACACGGAGTAAATCCGCTTCACCAATCGCAGCGTTCGTCACCGCGCTCATCCTCGGGGGCGCTCGTCTGCCGATGACTGGCGTTGGAAGGTCTTCAGGCAGCCTCCATGACAACTCTGTCGCCCATGCCCCCTGGAGGGTGGGACCTGGCCATGCATGAGGCATGGGGCGCCGGCTGAGCCCCATGCAAACGAGAGCTGGACAGCCCTGCACTGCCAGGCGGGGACCGTTCCAGTCAGCGCCAGTCGGCTCTGCCGGCTTGACTGGCCACAAGGCCACTACTGTGACCCTGAGGAAGGTCCTCTCCTATATGCTCCTTGCCAGACATGTCTCTCAGAGACCGCTGTTTGGGGTAGTCTAGCCGGCGGGAGCGGTAGTCTATCGGCCGGGAGCCGGCGGTACTCTAGTACTTAAGTGTGCTAGAGTATCGGCGGGTGTCTCTAGTAGAAGAGTAGCCTGCTTAGCTGGAAACCCCGTGTTACTGTTACTGGGGTGTGGGGTGTGTTTGGGTGTGTGGGTGTGTGGGGAGTGTGGGAGTGTGGGCGTATTGAAGCACGGCGGTGGGGGCATGATACAGGGGGGGGGGCGCGTGCTGAAGCACGACGGTGGGGGCGGCGAGTGTCTGACGAGTGGGGGAGTGGGGGAGTGCTGAAGCACAGCGGAGGGGGTGGCATGCAGGTGTGTGGTGTGTGGCGAGTTTGGGGGGTGTCGGGTGTGTGGGAGGTGTGGGGAGTGTGGGGGTGTGTGTCGGGTGTGGGAGGGTGGGCTTGCTGAAGCACGGCGGTGGGGGCGCATCACTGACACACACACACACCGCACACACACGCGCACACACACACACACACACACACCAGGCGGCCTGCCACTGCACAATCAACCCTCCCCCTTGCCTACACCCACCCCACACCACACACACGCACACACACATACACACATCCCCCCCCCCCCCCCCACACACACACGCACACACACACACACACTCACCACAACACACACCAGGCGACCTGCAACTACAGGATGAACATCCCACACACACACCACCACCCCCCACGAACATACACACACATCCCCCCCCTCCACACACACACACAGACACACACACAGACACACACACACACACACACACACACACACACACACCAGGCAACTGCACGATGAACAACCTCCCCACCCACCCCACCCACACGTACACACA
>VFSX01000704.1:17500-27500 GCA_016618255.1 Chlamydomonas sp. UWO 241 | reverse complement strand
CGCAGCGGCAGCAAACGCTTGTTGCCTCTAGACTGCTGAGCTGTGGGGGGCGGAGGCGCCGCTCTGGGCCAACCCCCTCCTGCAGCTGGAGCTGCCTGCCGCGCAGCTGACGGTTGACTGGAGGAAGCCCCCTGGTGAGGTGGCTGGGCACGCGCTTTTCAGTGCCGGCGATGCTACCCGCTGGCGTGAGGAGGGCCTCGCGCGCATGCGCAGCGCGCTCCCTGGCATGCGCACGGTTGCGGACGTGTGTGCGCTGTGGGCGTGGCTCGCTGCTGTCGACATGGTGCGCAGCACACGCACGGTCGACCATGCCTGCCTGGTGGCGTACGCCTCCGCGGCTCCGGCGCGCGCGCCGCATGTGCTGGGGCAGCTTCGTGCGGCGCTGGCGTGCGGTGCATACGAGGGGGGCGGTGCCTGGAGGGGGGTCCTGTGCCACGCCCTCTTCCCAGGTGCGCCACTGCCAGTGACGTGGGGTGAGCCAGACCTGCTGAGTGCGGTGCACGTTCGACCCCCTCTACACCGCAGTGGCGGTCGTGCTCGCGGCGCTGCCCACTGCCTGGGTCGAGGCGGCGGCTGGTGGTGCTGCCCTCACGGTGCTCCGCCCGCTCCGCCAGTTCAGCCCCCTCCCCCAGGAGGGCGAGCGCGCTGCTGTGGTGAAGATACTCCGCCTGGTCGGCTGGCAGCTGCCGGGTATCATCACGCCGGCTGGCTGGCGGCGTGGGCGGCCTGGCCTGCGCTCCACAGCTGCCCGACCTGCTCCCCAGCCTGCAGCTGCGGGGGGCGGCGCCGCGGGTGAGCCTCGGTGGGTGGGGTTTGCGCATGGCCCGGGCGTGGTGGGGAAGCTGACGTGCAAGCTGGCGGTGGCGCTTCAGTTGCGGGCGGTGGTGGACGAGCGGCGGGTGCGGCGGGCGGCCACAGTGGAGGCGGCTCTGGCGCTGGACCACGGGCCGCACGGGGGCCCCCGCGCGTCTGACGTGCAGGTCTGCGCGGGGCTGCGCGGCCTGGAGGCGGCGGTGCCGGCGCTGTGGCGGGTGCCGCTCCTCAATGCCCGCAAGGAGCCCATCTGGCGGCTGTGGGTGAGTGGTTTCCACAAGCAGGCTGCGCTGGGTGTGCCCGAGTGCCCAGTGCGGGTGGCGGTGCCGTGAGGAGGACGGGCCGCCGGCGACGGCGTGGCGTGCGCACTGCTTCTGGGGGTGCCCGGTGGCGGAAGCGGTGGTGGTGGCGGTTGCTGCTGCCCTTCCTGCCCCTACCCCGGTTGTCACATGCTGCCAGGTGTGGCTGCTACAACCACCCCCTGGGGTGCGGCCAGGTGTGTGGGCGGTGGTGGCCGCGCTCGTGGTGGACGCAATGGAACGCGGCCGCTGCCACCTGTGGCGCATCACTCGCCCGCGTGATGGTGTGGTGCCCCCTGCTCGCTCGGTGGCGGTTAAGCGGGCGGGGGCGCTGGCGACGATTGATTTGTGGGACGCGCTGGCGTCTTTTGCTGCGGGCGGCGTGGTACCGCGAGGATGGGCGGGTGTGGTGGGCCCGACCCACCCCTTCGTTGGAGTGGTGGACGGCGGGCTCACTCTGAACAAGACATCCTAGGCCCCTGGGGGGTCTGTGAGGGGAGGTGACGTCATACGCGTGCGCTGGCGGGTGTGTTGTGGTCGCTGAGTTGAGTGTTGCGGCGGGTGTGCTACCAGCCCCGCTTCCACTGGTTTGGGGGAGGGCTTTCTGGTCCCTTCATGGTTTTATACCTTGGGCCTATCCTCCGGCCACTGGAGGGGTTGGGTGTGGAGCCTGCACCGTGATGCTGCTTGCTTGGTGCCCGCCACGCCGTGGTTTGGCGCTACTGTGGGCTACCTTTGTAGCTTTACCTTTCTTTGGTGGGCCTCGTGCCTGCTCTCTAAGTCCCGCTGGAGCTTTGTAACCGAACGTGTGACCGCCAGAAGTGGATTGTAAAACTCTCATCATATCATATCTAGAAGTGTCCCTGACTGCAACATCCATCATCATCAGGCGGACTTGCCTCACATGCAGCTAAGCTAGACCGGACGTCCCGTGGCAGTGTTGTGTGTCGAGTCAGGCGCCGGTCCCGGTCAGTCGATATGTTAAACAGTCTCGCCGGCGGTACGCCGCCCGCCGCGCAAACTCGGCCCACCAAACTAAAACACGTGGCGTCCAGGGCAGTGTTTTCCGTTAGCCAACCCGTAACCCGACAAAGTGCACTTTCGGGTTGAGATTGGCCGATTCGGGCTTGCGCGTCGGGTTGACATTGCGCGAATTCCGACCCGAAAAAGTGTGAAATCGGCATTTTCACACATTTTCCGCCAAACTTCGAGTCCGTCGGAAATGAGCGTGAGGCACGGGTTGAGCCATCAATTTTCCAAGATAATTAACGGAACCACTGGTCCTGATCCAGCAAGCAGCAGCAGCTGCGGCCGCTGGCGTCGACGGAGGCAGCGGCACCAGTAGCAGCAGGCAGCAGGAGCGCCAGCCGCAGCTAGAGACAGCAGCGCCGTGATGGCGTGCGCCGTGTCATTAGGAACGTGTAGTCCCGTAGACGTGTAGTCTAGGCCTTAACTCACGCCGCGGGGTCCTCCGCGTGTGTGCATAACCTGTAAAACCTGCAGTGTGGCCAGCAGCAGCAGCAGAGGAGCGCCAGCAGCAGCAAGAGGCAGCAGCGCCGTGGTGGCGCGTGCCATGTTTGTAACGTGAAGCCCCAGGGAACCACGGCACTGCAGTGTGTGGCCAGCAGCAGCAGAGGCAGCAGCAGCAGCAGAGGCAGCAGCGCCGTGCAGCGCGCGCCACGTGCCGCCACGTGCTGGTGCGTGTCATGTGCCGCACGTTCCGCTATGTTCGGAATGTGTAGCTGCTGCTCGAAGCGATGTACCGCACCCACTACAGTGCGTGTCAGCAACAGCAGCAGCGCCAGCGCCAGCAGCAGCAGCGCCAGCAGCAGCAGCAGCAGCAGCAGCGCCGGGCAGCGCGCGCCACGTGCTGGAGCGTGTCATGTGCCGGACGTTTCGCTACGTACGGAACGTGTAGCTGCTGCTTGATGCCACGTACCGCACCCAGCGGAACGGGTTGCAGTTCGTGTCCTTCTTCATGATCTGCAGTGTGTGTGTGCGTTGTGTGTGTTGAGTGTGTGTGTGTGTAGTTCGTGTCCTTCATGATTTGCAGTGTGCGTGTGTGTGTGTGTGCGCGTGTGTTTCTGTGTGTGCATGTGTGTGTGGTGCTGATTACGCACCCACTCGATCTGCTGCACGCACAGGTGTGTGTGTGTGTGTGTGTGTGTGTGCGTGTATTGTGCGCATGTGTTGCGCATGTTGTGTGTATTGTGTGTGCGCGCGTGTGTCCTTCGTGATCCGCAGTGTGTGCGTGTGTGTGTGTGTGTTAAGTGTGCGCACGTGTGTGTGTGTAGTTAGTGTCCTTCTTCATGATCTGCAGTGTGTGAGCGTGTGTGTGCGTGTGTGTGTGTGTGTGTGTGCGTGTTGTGTGTGTGCGTGTATTCTTCTTCATGATCTGCAGTGTGTGTGTGTGGGGGGGGGGTTGTGCGTGTGTGTGCGCGTGTGTGTCTCGGAGCGACGAGCGGTCACCCGCTACTGACAAGCGCCCTCATGCAGACTATAGACCTCTGGATCGACATCGCCGTTGCCTCTGTGTAACGACCTGCAATGGTATGCATGTGAGCGCGCTGCAGCGCCAAGAGAGTCCCGACCAGAAAGACCCCCAACCAAAAGACACACCTGCAGGTACTTGAGCACTCGATGCGCGACGCAGAGAACATTGGGATCGTGAACTTCAGCCTCCCCCCCCCCCTTGCCCACAAACCCACCCGCAGAACGCCCCCCCCCACACACACACACGCACCTGCAGGTACTTGAGACGATGCGCGACGCAGAGAACATTGGGATCGTGAACTTCAGCCCCCCCCCCCCCCTCGCCCACAAACCCACCCGCAGAACGCCCCCCCCCCACACACACACACACGCACCTGCAGGTACTTGAGCACGATGCGCGACGCAGAGAACATTGGGATCGTGAACTTCAGCTCCCCCCCCCCTCGCCCACAAACCCACCCGCAGAACGCCCCCCTCCCACTCACACACGCACCTGCAGGTACTTGAGCACAATGCGCGACGCAGAGTACATTGGGATCGTGAACTTGAGGTTGATTGGGCCGACCTCGGACCGGAGGGATGGCCCATACGGGCGCTCGAGCGTGAGGCGCGCGCGCAGCGTGTACTCTTGTCCGCCGGGGCAGCGCTGCGTGTGCGTGTGTGTGTGTGTGTGTCCTCTCTCTCTCTCGCTGTGCGTGCGTGCGTGTGTGTGTTGGGGGGGGATGGGGGGGGGGCGCTCGAGCGTGAGGTGCGCGCGCAGCGTGCACTCTTGTCTGCCACAACACCCCATCATCCAC
This sequence comes from Chlamydomonas sp. UWO 241, assembly GCA_016618255.1. Lineage (NCBI taxonomy): Eukaryota > Viridiplantae > Chlorophyta > Chlorophyceae > Chlamydomonadales > Chlamydomonadaceae > Chlamydomonas > Chlamydomonas priscui. Next base: position 23,098 of record VFSX01000704.1, on the reverse strand, counting down.
ACCCCATCATCCACACCTTGAACTTCCACCGCAGCACACGTCTTCTCGCTGAAGTCCCACGACTCCAGACTCGGGCTTCTCTCCCTCATCCACACCCAACCATTCACACCCCAGCATCTACACCCCAGCATCCAAACGACATCATTCCACACCTTGAACTCGACTGCTGAAGTCCCACGACTCCTGGCCGGGGCTTCTCTCTTGCATCCACACCGCAGCATTCACACCCCATCCATACCCCATCATCCACACCTTGAACTTCCACCGCAGCACGTGCGTCTTCTCGTTGAAGTCCCACGACTCCTGGCTGAGGCTGGTGGACGCGAGGTCGCAGTGCACGCGCGACACGTACTTGGGCGTGGGGACCTCGACTTCGAGCCCCGAGGCAGACTTGTCGGCGGGGATCTGATGGGAGAAAGGCAGGCAAAGGTAAAGGCAAAGGTGTGTGTGTAGGGTTGAGAGAGAAAGAACGAGAAAGAGGGAGAGAGAGAGAGAGAGAGAGAGAGAGAGTTGGGGCATGGGGACCTCGACCTCGAGCCCCGAGGCAGACTTGTCGGCGGGGATCTGTGGGTGCCGACACGATGCTGGATGTTACAGTCTTCCCAGTCTGGCCATATTTGGCGTACCGCACATGACAAGAGGAAGTGAGAAGCTGGCTAGAGACCAAGCGAGGTGGCCAAAGAAAAGTGGGCGCTGGGTAAAGAGAGAGAGAGAGGCTCAAGTGGGGATGGGGACATCGGCCTCGGGCCCTGAGGCAGACTTGTCGGCCGGGATCTGATGAGATGTGGGCACAGGGAAGCGTGTGTGTGTGTGAAGGGTTGAGAGAGAGAGAGAGAGAGAGACGTAAAAAACGGGGGGACCTCGACCTTGAGCCCCGAGGCAGACTTGTCAGCGGGGATCTGATGGGAGAAAGGCAGGCAAAGGGAAGCGTGTGTGTGCAGGGCTGAGCGAAAGAAAGAAAGAGAAAGAGAGACTTTGGGCGTGGACACCTCGAGCCCCGTGGCAGACTTGTCGGCGGGGATCTGCGGCCAGCCAATCGAGATGGGTGATAGCAACGTGTGAAGAGGCTGGGTGCTTACAAGAGGCTCCAGGGAGGGAGGTGGTCACGGGTTAAAAGAGAGGAGGAGAGAGAGAGAGAGAGAGAGAGGGAGGAAGGAAGGGAAGGAGGGAGACAGAGGAAGAGAGAGAGAGAGAGAAAGAGGCTCAAGTGGGGGTGAGGACCTCGACCTCGAGCCCCGAGGCAGACTTGCCGGCAGGAATATGTGGTCGTGGAGTGGGCAAGCGTGCGCAGACACAGGGCGAGGTGGGGCGCCAAGGGAGGTGGGCGACACGCGCGCCCGACCCACGCGCGCACCTCCCGCCTGCATATGCCTGCTGCTGCGCTGCCCTTGAACACGTGCGATTGCCCCCACCCACCTCACACCACAGGCGTAGCAACAGCAGCGCCTTGTTGGGCGTCGACGGGTCGGGCTCCAGCGTGGAGGCCAGCCGGAAGGGAGGCTGCATGTATGTGTGTGCGTGTGCGTGTGTTTGTGTATGTGTGTGTGTGTGTGTGTGCGTGAAGGCCAGTCGGAAGGGAGGCTGCGTGTTTGTGTATGTGTCAGGGGTGTCCTTGGGGTCAGTCATCCTTTCGTTTTTTCCCGGAGGTTTCCCAGTTTCGTCGCAATTGGGCTGCAGCCCGAAGAATCGCTTCGAAAAGTGCGAAGATCGACGATTTCACACTTCTCCCGGGAAAATCGCCTCCGCACGTTGTTTACCCCGAACGCACGCTCCCCAAAACCGTCATGGGCACGCCCTTCGGGCAAGCTTTTTCGTTTCCCGGTCGGGGAGGAAACCCCTGGTGTGTGTGTGTGTGTGTGTGGATGGTAGGTGTAAGGGAGGCTGCATGCACGCACGTGTGTGTGTGTGTGTGTGCGCGCGTGTGTGGACGCCAGTCCAAGGGGCGGCTGCGTGTGTGTGACTGCGTGTGTGTGTAGCAGGCGCAATGACCGCAGTGGGGGCCGCCCTCCCCCCTCTTTACACACACACACACACACCGCACCCCAACGACCCAAACCGTCAGCTTCCCCCCACCTTGAACCCACGCGTCGTGCGGTAGTTCATGAGCGCAAACTCGCCCTCTGGCGGCACCAGGCTGATCGTGCGGTCGATGTCAAACGACTCGAGGTTTGCGACCTCGTGGAAGTTGCAGTCGTCGAGGAAGACAGAGTGGCCTGCATGGGGGAGTGTGGGTGGTGTGAATGAGAGAGGGGGGTAGGAAGAGAGAGCCAGAGAGCTGTCGGAGAGAGAGAGAGGGATAGGGAAGGAGAGAGAGGGAGAGAGACAGAGAGTGCTGTCAGAGAGAGAGGGAGAGGGAGAGAGGAGAGCGAGCGAGCGAGCGAGACAGACAGACAGTGTCGATGGCGCCATTGTGGGTTGCAGTCATCCTAATGGACCTGCCATTGTGATTGCGTGTGGGTGGGTGCAGTGTGTTTTGAAGTGGCGGGAGGGGCACGCGTGGGCGTTCGTCGAGGTACTGGGCTGCCACGCGTGCCTTCAGGCCCACCCAGGGTGTGGTATGCATGAGGATATGCTACCTTATGGAATGGTGATTCCCTTACCGTGCAGACGCGCCGCGCGCGAAAGTTGCCTGCATGGGCACGCATGGCGCTTGCATGGGGGCAACACACCTGACTCAACCCCCCCGTACGGGTTGTCGCGCTTCCCGATCACTAGGTCGTCGTTGAGCTTAATCTTGAGCGGCGGGTTGCCGCTGAGATATGACTTGATCTGTACAGCGCCGTCCACCTGGGAGGAGACAATGTAGCCTGACGCGTTGAACGTGCACGTCACGCGCTCCACCACGTCCACAAAGATCTCGTCCTTGCGGTCGCCTGTCCGCCGCGTGTCCAGCACTGACTTGAACACGCCGGTGGGGCCCTTGCTGAACCCCAGCATGCGCGCTGGGGGCGCCACCACCACCGGCTCGTTCAGGACAAACGTCTTGAGCGCCTCCGTGTTGGTCGACTGCGGGCGTGGGCATCGCAGGTAAAACGGTGAGCTGGTTCGGGAGCGAGTTTGCATGCACGCCATGCAAACGCGCGCCTGCATGCTGTGCCCCATGTGCCCCACCTGCGGCACCCCGTAGTCCATGACCTCGTCGAGGAGCTCGTACACGAGCGGCAGGTTTTTGCGCACCGCCTCCTCGGTGAGCATGCCGCACATGTCCCGAATGATGATACACATCCGTCGCAGGAACTCCAGCACCAGCGACGGGGACACGTTGCTGCGGGTGGTCGCTACCAGCAGCAGGCCACCCTCACGCGTGTGCAGGTACGTGATGCCATCCAGGATGAAGACGGGTGGGGCCTCGTCGTAGCCCCCAGGCCAAGACTTGGACTGCCTGAAGAATACCTCTGCGCTGCCACGCGGAACGTTTCCCAGGAACTCCCGCCGCACGATCACATCGCCACGGGGCGACATGATGAAGAACTGAGAGATCCCAGCACCTGACGCCATGTTTTGTACGCTCCCCAGCTCCCTCCTGCTCCGGATCACCGCCGCATGTGACCGCGGTACAGAGTCATTGCGGTTCACGGTTACGGTTGTCTCTGCAACTGGGTGTGCACACGCATGGAATTTTTGCATGAATGCAAAATGTGTTGAGCCCACACTGGGACACTGAAAGAGAGAGAAGGGACAGCGCTGTAATACTTCCATCACACTGCCATCAGGTTGCTGTGTTCTGTGTGCTGCTGACTTCCTATTGGAGTCGACTGTTGCAGGGTGTTGTTGCAATTTTGCAATAACAGGATTTGCTATCATCAAGCAGCAGCAGATTGGAAACTCTTGGAAGCTCTGTCGAAACTATGAGCTTAGGCGCAGCACGGATTACATCACAGGCGGAGGCTTTGCTTTGGTGAAGCCTTTTGTGAAGCGAGCGTGGCATCGCAGGCATGACCTCCTTGATGAAGCCGGTGATGCCCACGTTGAATCTGGGCAAGGTGAGGGCACAACCTGTGGTGTTGTCGTAGGAGAGGCACAAAGAAGCTGCAACATTGCATGGGCTCCTCATGCGGGAGACATGAGGGAGACGAAAAACTCGTGCCCTCGCCCCACCACAGGTCGGTGCCTACGAGGACCATGCACCCGATTCTCCTGCGAGTAACACGGGGAGGCGGGGGAGCACGACAACCCAGCAGGGGGGCCCATACCGCAGAGACAGCGTCACGCTCGGCGCATCCATGCAGAGCAGTGGACACGGCACACTCGCTACTGTCCGTCGTGACTCGCTTGGTTCGAGCGACGACAGGGGTGCAGAGGCGTCCACCAGCGGCGCCACCCCTAAACGGCATGGACTCACTGCCAAGCATGCCCCTGGTGTGCCCAAGCTCAACCTGACCAAGCACGAGAGCCCGTTGGGCTTGGAGTCTAGAGGTGGGTGCATGCAATGGATGGCAGCATGATGGGTGCTGGGAGGCTGACCACGCACACGCTCGCACACACACGCACACACGCACACACAAACGCCCCCCCCCCACACACACACACGCACACCGCTGCACACACTCACAGCCGGCGCCGACGTGTCGATCAGCGCGCGGGGGCCGGCAGGGTCGGGATCGTCGGCGTCGCACACGTCCCGTGCGAGGCAGGGCGCGTTTACCACGCGCGTGGCCGCGACGGTCAAGGTCAAGGCACCGCCGCCGCAGCAGCAGCAGCAACAGCAGCAGAAGCAGCAGGGCCATCGCCTGAGCACGGGCGTCACCACGCAGCAGCAGCAGGCTCAGCAGCAGCAGCAGCAGCAGCAGCAGCAGCAGCAGCAGGCGGACCACCGCCTGAGCTTGGGCGCGCAGCACATGCAGCAGTTGCAGCAGTCGCAGGCCGCGCCGCCAGAGTCCACCCCAGGGGGCGCCGAGGCCGAGGCGACGGCCACAGCCAAAGGGGGTGAGCCCAAGGTGAGAACGTGTGCCAACGCGCAACCAGGATGGGTTGGTGTCAAGTGATGAATGGGGTTTACAGCCATGTGCGAGAGAGCAATCTCGAGGACTTTCCTGTTGTTGAGTTGACGCGAGGCTGATAAACCAGCAGTGGGCCTTCACAGCCATCTGGGCGCTAAGATGGCTGTGAAGACCCGCTGCTGGTTTATCAGCCTCAGCCTCAACCTCAACTCAACAGTGTCAGCCGCGCCTACTAACAGGCAGCGTATTCGACTCTGCTCGGCGAAAAGCGCCCGAGGCACCACCAGAGGGTAGCTGGTTGCGGGTGGGGGCCTAGCGGGTCGAGACTTCACGCTCCCTGCTGCTCAGCAAGAGGAAGCTGGGTGGAAGGTGCCTAAACGTAACCCCCAAAAGCTGCAGCTGCCTCCGAAGGAGGAGGCGGAGGGCGGCGAAAGCAGCAGCAGCACTGCATGTGGCTGCGTGCCTACGTCCCCCCCCACCACCACCACCCACGCACCCCCGGCACCCGTAAAAACTGGCACGTGCGCGTGCAGGAGGAGGAGGGCGGGAAACACAGCAGCAGCGCTGTATGGGAGCAGAAGGTGCCTAAATGTAACCTCGCAACCCCTGAACGTAATCCCGCAACCCCTGCACGTAACCCCGCAACCCCAAAACCCTG
>VFSX01000704.1:0-15000 GCA_016618255.1 Chlamydomonas sp. UWO 241 | reverse complement strand
ACCACTGGTCCATAGTCTAGGCCGTGTAAACACGGAGCCTGAGGAACTCAGATGTGTTTGCTTGTGATGGTTTGCATGAGTGTCCACCAACTGCCCACTTCTTGCGGTCACTCATATGTGGCCAACGCTTCTCACTTTGTGCACAGCCACAACATCGCCCACATGACCCTTAGCCCGACATTAACCTGAACCCTACATCCTAAAACCCAAACCCCAAACCCTCAACCACCCGCTGTGCGTGCAGCCACAACGTCGTCCGCATGACCCTTAGCCCCACATGAACCTGAACCCTAGACCCTAAACCCTAAACCCAAACCCCAAACCCCAAACCCTCAACCCCCCACGGTGTGCGCAGCCACAACGTCGTGGCTGTCACAACGTCGTCGTCCACATGACCCTAAGCTCCAGCCACATTTACCTAAACCCTAAACCCAAAACCCCAAACCCCAAACCCCAAACCCTCAACCCCCCACTGTGTGCACAGCCACAACGTCGTCCACATGACCCTAAGCCCCACATCAACCCGAACCCTAGATCCTAAACCCTAAACCCCAAACCCAAACCTTGAACCCCAAACCCCAAACCCCAAACACCCCAAACCCCAAACCCTCAACCCCCCACCGTGTGCGCAGCCACAACGTCGTCCACATGACCGACTACTTCACGTTCCGAAACCACCTGTGCATTGCGTTTGAGCCGCTCTCGCTCAACCTGTACGAATTCCTCAAGCAGGTGTGAAGGGGTGTGGACGGGTGTGCAGGGGTGTCTGGGTTTGGGACGTCATATTCCTAAAGGGTTTGAGCCGCTCTCGCTCAACCTGTACGAATTCCTCAAGCAGGTGTGGGTGAGTGGGACGCAGTGGTTCCGTTAAGGATCTTGGCTCAACCCGGGCCTCACGCTCATTTCGCCAATCTCAACTCGACAGGGGCGAAGTTTGGTGGTAAAAAGTGTGAAAATGCAAATTTTACACTTTTCGGGTCGGAATTCGCGCAATCTCAATCTGGCGCGCCAGCCCCAATCGGCCAATCTCAACCCAACGCGCCAGCCCGAATCGGCCAATCTCAACCCGAAAGTGCACTTTGTTGGGTTGCGGGTTGGCTTATGAAAACACTGGTGTGGATGGGTGTGAAGGGGTGTGCAGGGGTGCGGGTTCAGGGGGTCGTAATTCCTAAAGGGTTTGAGCCGCTCTTGCTCAACCTGTACGAATTCCTGAAGCAGGTGTGGGTGGGTGTGGTTTCCTTTTCGGCTCTGCACAGCCATCTGGCTGTACTCCGGCTGTACTTTGGCCTTGATCACAGCTCGACTCATTCAGTGGATTTCAAGTCTGACAAGCCCGCCAGACAGAGCTCATCAAGAGCTTTCAAATGACCTGTGTATGAGGACAAACGGTCAACGGGAGGTCAACGGTCAACGTGTCAAAGCAACATCCGGCTGTGGAGCAATTAATTTAAAATCCTGAAAGTAAAATCACTGGTTTTGAGGTGTGTGGAGGGGTGTCTGGGTTTGGGACGGTTAATTCCCAAAGGGTTTGAGCTGCTCTCCAGCGAGAGCAGCTCAAACTGTACGAAATCCTCAAGGAGGTGTGAATGGGTGTGGAGGGGTGTGAAGGGGAGTCTGGGTGCGGGATGTCTAATTCCTTCTGAGTTCGCCCTCCCTCCCTCTCTCCCTCCCTCCCTCCCTCCAAACCCTGCACCCTCAAATAAAAAACAACATCATCCCCCCCTCCTCCCGCTAACCCTCGTCCCCCCCTCACCCCCTTCCCCCAGAACCACTTTGTGGGGCTGAGCCTCGGCCTCATCCGTCGCTTCGCGCAGCAGATGCTCGTGTCGCTGCAGTTCATGCGCAGCCTCAACATTATACACTGCGACCTGTAAGTATTTGTGGGAAGTAGGGACAGAAGGGCTCTAGATGTGATTCAGAGGACCCGTGGCCTTCATGCCTTTGTGACAGCACCGCACGTGAACATGCAAGCCTGCAAGCGCACACTTGTCTTTTTGCTCGTGTCAAGCTGCAGTCCATGCGCGGCCTCAACATTGTATTCACTGCGACATGTATGTGTCCTCCTCGCTGGCTGCAGCTTCGGGCCCTGCGTTTGTACTCGAGGTTTAGGCGCTGTGGTTGTGTTTTGCATTTGATGGCATCGTACGTACAGCACGTGCACATGCAAGCATACGAGTGCGCACGAGCAAGCGCACATGTCTCTGCTCGCTCGTGTCAAGCTGCGCAGCACCTCAATATTATAATGGCACACACACACACACTGTGTGTGCGCTTGCACACACACACACACACACACAGCACACACACACACACACAACACACACACACACACAGCACACACACACACACACACACACACACACACACACACAACACACACACAGCACACACACGCAAACGCATGCAGCGTATCTCACCCGTGCGCTGCCCCCCCCCCCTTTCCCCCCGGTGTGAAACACACGGCAAGCTTGAGAATGTGATGCTGTACCACCCCAGCCGCTCGATCATCAAGGTCATCGACTTGAGCAAAGCACAGCACATTACCTCACCCAATCCAGTGCACGTGCATGCATCACGTAAACACGCGGCCTCTCACCCCACGCTGCCCCCTTTCTTTTGCACAAACGCAGGAAGCCCGAGGCCGTGGTGCTGCGCCACCCCAACTGCTCAACCATCAAGGTCATCAACACCGGCAAAACACAGCACACAATGAAACCCAATGCATTGCACGTACCCCCATGTGCAGCCCCTCACCCCGAAGCTGCCCCGAAGCTGCCTCCTTTCTTTACACAAACGCAGCAAGCCCGAGAACGTGATGCTGCGACACCCCAACCGCTCGATCATCAAGGTCATCGACTTTGGCAGCTCGTGCATGACCAACGAGCGCGTCTACACGTACATACAGTCGCGCTTCTACCGCGCGCCAGAGGTGCGTGTATTGGGTTGGGGGGGGGGCAGGGTCAAGGGTCCAGGGTCTCCAAGTTTCGGTGTAGAATGCACATTCAGTCGCACTTGTACTGCGCGCCAGAGGTGCGTGTAGGGGCTGAGGAGTTGTGATTTAGGATTTAGGGCTTGCCGTAGTACCGCTTTGCCTTGCCGATTAAATAATTCGGAAAACGTCGCGGTAAGGTCGATTCCTAAAAATTATTGCCAACAAGTCAAAAAACGCCAAAAGTGACGTCAAAACGGGAAAAGAAATCCAAAAGAAATCCCGCGGCAAGGCACCTAAGTACTAAACAATAACTTCCTTTATAAAAGTAGCGGCAAGGCAAAGCGGTACTATGGTAGTTAGGGTAACAAGTTTCAGGGCCAAGGGCTCAGGGCGACATGGTTTGATGTTGATGTACATACAGTCGCGCTTCTACCGCTGGCTGGGGGTGCATTTATTATTGGGTTGGGGGTTGAGGGCTACTCCATCCTTAAGGTGCAAGGGTTAAAAGGGTGTCAGGATCCAGGTCCACACACAAGTGGCACACACACACACACACACACACACAGGTCATCCTCGGCCTCGCGTACGGCACCGCGATCAACATGTGGTCGCTCGGGTGCATCCTCGCCTCCCCCCCCCCCACACACACACACGCACGCGCATGCGCACACACACTCATTCCATTCCATTCCATTCCAGATCGTTACAAAGATAACGGCGATATCGTTCCAGAGGTCTGCATCAGGGCGTCAATAGCGGGCGACCACTCGTCGCTATGAGGACACACACACACACAAACACACACACACACACACACAGGTCGTCCTTGGCCTTGCATACGGCACCGCGATCGACATGTGGTCGCTCGGGTGCATCCTTGCCGAGCTCTACACTGGCTACCCGCTGTTCCCGGGAGAGGACGAGTCTGAGCAGCTGCAGTGTATCATGGAGATGCTCGACGTGCCCGGAAGGTGAGACTTTGACCCTTCTCGAGCTGGGATGCCCCTTATCCTCCTAATCCCTAATCAACCCTTAAGCCCTTCCCGGGCGAGGATGAGTCAGAGCAGCTGCAGTGTATCATGGAGATGCTCGACATGCCCGGAAGGTGTGACACGTAAACCCTCCCCGGGTGGCGAAAACTAGGAGTAGGGCTATCCCCTGATCGCTTACACCTATGTTGTGTTTAGGAGGAAACCCATGACCCTTCTCGGGTGGAGACAAGTCAGACGAGTCAGAGCAGCTGCAGTGCATGATAGAGATGCATGACGTGCCCGGAAGGTGAGACCTTGACCCTTCTCGAGCTGGGATGCCCCTTATCCTCCTTATGCCTTAGAAGCTTGCAGTCCTTAACCCAGTACCCCCCCTGAGCGAGGACGAGTCTGAGCAGCTGCAGTGTATCATGGAGATGCAGGACGTGCCCGAAAGGTGAAACCCTTTAATCGGCATCAGAGCACATCACGTGCCATGCCATATCACATCAGGGGCCATCCACAGAGCACATCAGAGCACGCCAGAGGCCATGTTAGTTAGAGCACCCCATAATGTATCACATAAGGGGCCATCCACAGAGCACATCAGAGCACGCTAGAGGCCATGTTAGAGCACCCCAAGGCCCTCAACGTCAGAGCACCCCAAGAAGCCATGGCAGAGCACCCCAAGACCACCTCCCCCCCCAAAACTGCCCTCAATCCCAACCTCGTTCAACCCTGTGCCTTGCAGCGATTTCCGTGCCGGCTGTACACAGCCCGACACATCAAACATCACATCCAAATGGCTGCACATAGAACAAGCATAAATAATCCTGAAAATCATCGTATGGTGCCTCGCAGGGAGCTTCTTGGAGAGGCCACGCGCGCTAAGCTCTTCTTCGACGGCGACCTCGCGCCGAAGCTCACGGTGTGTGTGGTCGATGTTACAGTCCGTCACATGCCCATGTTGGCGTGTTGGTCCTGCGATTGCCCACCCTGGTAAAGAGGCCGGCAGCTGTGTATGGGAGGGGGCGGAGGAGGGAGAGGGGAGATGCAGCTACGACGTGGGGAGACACAGTGCCCAAGCCCATCCCAGACCCCCTTGAAACCCTCGACCCTGCGGTGTGTGTGTGTGTGTGCGCGCATCTGGGCAGTTGTTGCTGCCTCCCATCACACACACCAGTGTTTCCGTTAGCCACCCCGTGCATTTACGGGGTGAGCCCATCCCACACCCAGGGGGACTCTAGGCCCTGAACCCCAATCCTGCCCCCCCCCCCCCTGCTTAGCTGTGATGAACCCTGATGCTTGACACCCCCACCCCCACCCGCGGAGCTGTGATGTGTCCCAATGCTTGCCCCCCCCCTCACCCCCCCCCCTCACCGTTCCCTCCCCTTTTAGACCCCATTGTCACTCCCGACTCTGCTGTGTGCGTGTGTGTGTGTCTGGTCAGTTGCCACTGTCTGTCAGCCCACACACACGCACATGCACACACACACACGAACACACACACACATGCACATACACACACACACCCCCCCCCCCCCCCTCAGGTCAACTCGCAGGGCCAGGTGCACTCGCCCGGCACGCGCTCGCTGTCCGCCGCTCTGAAGTCCTCCGACCCGGCCTTCCTGGACCTCCTGGCCGGCTGCTTCACTTGGGACCCTGCGGCACGGCTCACGCCAGAGCAGGTGCGTGTGCGCGGGGAGGGGGGCTCAGCGGGGAGATGGATGTGCACAGGCGCTTGCAGGCAGTCGGCAGAATTAGAGCCAGAGGCAGCAGAAGTAGAGGCAGCAGCAGCCAGCAGCAGACCTTCCGGTCGGCTGCTTCACTTGGGACCTGGCGGCACGGCTAACACCCAAATAGGTGCGCTTTTCAGGGGGTTAATGGGGACGCAGGTGCACAGGCTGCTGCAGCAGCAGGAAGCAGCAGTAGCAGCAGCAGCAGCAGCAGCAGCAGCAGGAGTCAGCAGCAGCAGCAGCGGTGCATCATTCCATTTGCCACTGCGCCCCCCCGCCCTCCAACCCCACCCCCACCCACCTCCCACCCCACACCCTCGTCCCAAACCACCACCACCCCCGACTCGCAGGCCCTCGCGCACCCGTGGATGGTGGCCGAGGGTGCGCCCGCGGGGGGCGCGGCTGCGGCGACTAACACAGCCTCGCCAGCGCGAAAGGCGCTGCTGCCCACCGCCACCCTCGGCGGGGCCCTGGCGCCGGGGGGCCAGGTGGGCGCGTCTGCGCTTCAGGGGTCGCCGCTGCGTGCGAGCAGTGGTGGGCCGCTGCTGTGCAGCGGACAGGCGGCCAAGGCAGCACCGGCGGCGCTGGGGCCCGGGAGCAGCGGTGGCGGCAGCGCGACCGCGCGCGCACACGCCGGTGGCGGCCCCGCGGCGGTGCCGCGCCTGTCACTCGGCGCGATTGAGGCCGGGCTGCGGAGCAGCTTCAGCGGCCCGGCCAAGGCGTCGGCGCGGGGGATACCGCACCAGGCGGCGGGCGGGGCGAGCACGCCGGGCGGGCTCGCCGCATCTGCTGCAGGGCTGTCCCTGCCGGCGCACCACGCAGGGCAGCAGCAGCCTCAGTCGGAGCAGCAACAGCAGCAGCAGCAGCAGCAGCAGCAGCAGCAGTCAAAGTCGGAGCAGCAGCAGCAGCAGCCGTCAAAGTCGGAGCAGCAGCAGCAGCAGCAGGGGTCGCCTGCCGGGCCGCTCAACTGCTGCGGGCGGCACCTGAGCGGCGGCGGCAGCTCGGCGGGGAGTCGGGGCGGGGAGAGGATGAGCGCGGCGGCGGCGGCTACGCTTGACGCATCATTTGGCGCCGAGTCGACCCCGGTTGCGGGCGCTGGTGTGGCCGCGGCCGCGGCAGCTGGTGTGGGCGCTGGCGCGGGCGCGGGCGCAAGTGCAGGTGCGGGCGCGGGCGCGCTCTTTGCGATGCACATGGTGCTGCACGCGGCGGTATCGGACTCGCGCGCGAGCAGCAGCGTCGGCCGCACGCGGCAGCCGGCAGCCGGCGGCGGCGCGCTGACCGCGCGCGGCGCGCTGCACCCAACCAACCTCTCCCCGAGCAAGCCCCTCCGTGCGGCCGCGTCAGGCAGCGTGGGCGGGGGCATCTACGGCGGCGGTGGGCCGGCCAGCGCGGCGGGGGACCCGCGGAGGCGGGCCGCGTCGCTCGCCGAGTCTGCCACGTCAGCCGGCGCGCTCGCGCTGGGGTCGCCGCGTGGCTCGACGGTCGGGCACCTGCCGACGCTGCGCCGTTCGGTCGTCGGAGTGGGGGACCGCGCGGGGTGAGGGTGGCGGTGTGGGCAAGGGGCGGGAGGGGCACGCGCCGTGCTGCATGGTGCAGAGCGGCGTGGCGTGGCAGGGGTGACACGGACGTCTTGCCCTCGTCCTCTGCGTCTTCGTCAGCGCTCGTCCCCCCCCACACACACATACCACACACAATCATGCACACGCACACACACACACACACACACGCACACACACACACACACATGCGCACACGCACACATGCACACACACACACATGCACACACACGAACGTCCACCATGAATATGTGTACCATCCCCCTGCCTGGCAAAATGCCGGCACGAGCAGGGTTTGTGTTTGACCAGGGTTTACCAGGGTTTTGACCAGGGTTTTGACCAGTGTTGGTGCACAAGCGTGCGGCTCGTCCGCCCCAATTGAGGCCACAACTCAAGCATGACAACTTGAGCTGTGCACTGGACGAGTGTATCCATTAATACACACGACACTTGTCACGTGCCGCGCTCGGCTCGGCTGGCAATGGTACAATAGCGCAACTCATAAATGAAAGAAGCCCTTGCGTGCACATTTGTGGGGAGCGTTTCTTTTGATCTGTCCCGTGCCACAACAGGCAGACTGTGACCCACCGCACCCGGGTAAGTCGCACTAATTTGACTGTTTGTACGCTGGGCACGCCGGCCGAATAATATAACCAAACGACAACACTCAAGCAACCCTTATTTCAGCAACGTATTTTGAGCCCAACCACACGACACACCACAACTACCAAACAAAATCCCAGCCGCATTACCTTTCTGAGGGCTACTTTGAGCGAGCCAACCACATCCGGCAAGTGTAACCACCGTGGAGTCTGCCAACAATTGTCTGACGCAGCGCGGGGGAGCAATCAGGAGAGCGGCGGTGGCGGTGCTGCATTTGTGTGTGTGTATCTTGCCAGTGCCTAGCTGCCATCTCAGTAAGGTGTCATACGCGCCGAGCACGGTCGTATACGAGAGGTGTTCATGACTGTAACATCGATCATCATCATCAGCAGCAGCAGCAGCTGCTGCGTGTGTGTGGCCGCGACCGTCGTGCGCGGCGTCAGCCTGCCCGTCTGCCTGCTGCGGACCTCGTACGCTCCGCGCACGCAGTCCGTGGCTCACTGGTGGAGCCTGTTGGCGGCGGCGTCGTTTCCGCGTTGTTCCTCAACGCCAAGCCTGCCATCGGGGACATCGGTGCCGAGCCGCGCCGGGGCGGCGTGCTGCGAAGGCGCGTGGCGGCTGACGACGTGTCAAGGGCCTCGTGAGGCCTTGTAAAGGAGCATAGGGGGGCCTGGGCCGGAGTTGTGTGAGGAGAAGGGAGGAGGGTCCCGCAAGGCGACGGAAATCCTGCTCGTATCTAATCATACCTCATATAGCCTTCCTTGGGGTTCGATTAACGGAGGCGCGTTCTCGTCGCCGAGCCCTGGACCCAGCGATGCGGCGCTGCTGGTGACGAGGATCGGGGTAAAATACGACTGGCCCGGCTCCTGCTAGACTGCCCCTCGGTGGAACACTTCAGGAGCGGCTTGCTCGGCGCTGCCATGGCTTGGCGAGTAGCCGCGGCGCTGCCGCGGCCCGTGCTGGGAGACGGCCCTTATCCTCCCCCCATGCAGGACGCCATGCGGCACCGATCTCGACGAGTTGATCGACGAGCGGAGGAGCTGGCGCCCGTCAATGCATGCTGGACATTGGTCAAGATGGCTGCCCGTGGAGGCGGGCTACCATCACGGCTTCAGCGGTGGCGACCGCCGAGGCAACACAGAGTAAATCCGCTTCACCAATCGCAGCGTTCGTCACCGCGCTCATCCTCGGGGTCGCTCGTCTGCCGGTGATTGGCGTTGGAAGGTCTTCAGGCAGCCTCCATGACAACTCTGTCGTCCATGCACCCCTGGAGGGTGGGACCGGGCCATGCATGAGGCATGGGGCGCCGGCTGAGCCCCATGCAAACGAGAGCTGGACAGCCATGCACTGCCAGGCGGGGACCGTTCCAGTCAGCGCCAGTCGGCTCTGCCGGCTTGACTGGCCACAAGGCCACTACTGTGACCCTGAGGAAGGTCCTCTCCTATATGCTCCTTGCCAGACATGCCTCTCAGAGACCGCTGTTTGGGGTTGTCTAGCCGGCGGGAGCGGTAGTCTATCGGCCAGGAGCCGGCGGTACTCTAGTACTTAAGTGTGCTGGAGTATCGGCGGGTGTCTCTAGTAGAAGAGTAGCCTGCTTAGCTGGAAACCCCGTGTTACTGTTACTTATAGCCTTCCGAGATGTGCACTGCATGTGCATGTGCATGTCGAGGCAGAGAAACAGAGAGAGAGTGAAGTGCGTGGATGACAAATGGCACTCCTGGGTCGGCGTATTTCTCGCATTAATAATTGCCGTACTAATCAAATTGGACCGTTTGGCGCATAATACGCGAACTAATGGTCCCCAACCGCCGTAATACCCATCCCTGGTGCTAACATGTTACCTGAAGCGCGGATACCCCAGCAGGATTCAGTGCGCCAAAAGTGTGAATGTTCCACACTTTCCAGCTTCAGGAAATGAAATCAGAACCCTCCAAAAACACTGCTCGGTAGGCAGCTCCCTCAATCCATCGCGCCGAGGGTGCGTACCGTAAACCGTGACCTGAAAGCAAACAACTGAACCTCATTTTCCAGGGCAGTCGACAACAGTCATGCCACATGCACACCTATGCAACGGCTCCCCAACATCTCCAAACGCTTGTGGACGAGGGAGCGAGCCGCACAGCGAGGCCGCCACACACTTTGATTCACGCCACTTTGAGCTTGGTGGCACGGCTGGCGCGCGTCCCAGCAGGGGGCGTAGACGTGGCCCACCAAACGGCGACGTGGACAGCGATGAGAAGAGTCATGCGCAGACAGACTTGGGCCAGCGCCTGGCCAGCGCTCGTCGCCTGGCCGCAACACGCGAGCGCATGCCAACAGGTCAGGCAAATGCTTGGCACCTCGACGAGCAGCGCGAACACGGCACCCAGCGCTGACGACCGCGGCCGCTCAAACCAAGACCAGGCAAGCAGCAAGGCAATGTCTCCCCCGTGCTTGAGGTGATGCGGTGCCCTGGGAATAAGGTTGATGCCACTCGCGGCCGCTGCAATGTAGAGCAGCACCCTGTAGATGCGGCCGATGGCGCAGACATCGAGGCTGCGCAGCACACGTGGCCGGCGCGAAAAGACTCGCGTGTTGTCCGCCAGGATGTTGAGGCCGTACGGCACGCCAACCAGCGCCGTGCCAAGCGCAGCGACTCCCTCGCCCTCGATGAGAAACCCTGCCACCTTGACGGCAAAAATCACAAAGGCGGCCCGGCACCACAGCGGCGGTAGGCGGTTGTAGGGCGGGCAGTCCGCAGCCGCGGCCGCATCCGCCGCGGTGGTGGCAGGGCTTCTGCTGCTGCTCGGAGAGGCCTCCAGCACTGCCTCGCCAGCATCCAGCTCACACAGCAAAACATCCAGCAGCGCTCGCAGGGCTGGCAGGGCTGGGCGGCTCGCGCTCTCTGCCGCCATCAGGGCGAGCACGACACGGCGCGACACCGCAGCATCGCCAGTTGAACGTACGCACGGGCCACACAGGAGCACGCCCAGGTCGTGTGCCACAGCGTTGAGGGCGTCCGCTGGCAGGCGCGCACGCAGCAGCTCCGCCACCACCACCTTTGCATGCGCCGGTAGGAGCGCCACGGAGTGCAGGGCAAGCAGGGCGTCGCCGTCTACCAGCTGGGCGATGAACAGGCCATGGGACGGGCGCGGCCCAAGGTCAACGTCGATGTCAATCAGGCCTGGGGGGTTGCCGCGTGCGCGTGCAGCTGCCTGCAATGCAGCTACGCCCACACGTGCGAGTGGGGTGTACGGCGCGGATGCGCCCGAGGGCGCCCAGCTCACCACGAGCTCCGGGTCGTCTCCAAGCGCGCGTGCGAGAAGAGCCGTTGCAAACTGCAGGTGTGGGGGGAGACGAGTGGTTGAGTGGAGAGGACCGCATGGTCGAGGGCGCGCCATGCAAGCATGATCGGCTGGGCGCGTCCTTTACCTGCAGGTGCACGTGGCCGCTGCCGCCGGCCGGCAGCGCCAGCAGCGGGCACGTGGCAGACAGCAGCGGCACGCCCGACGGGGGCGTGGGCACAGAACGTGGAGGAGCCTCCAAGAAACGCCCGCCCGCTGCGATGAACGCCAGCTCCGCCGGGGCCGCGCTGCCGCCGAGCTGCAGCGCCGCAGTGTCGCCATCGAGCACGCGTGCGCCTTTGGGCATCAGCTCCATTAGCAGCTCGGACGCGAGCGCCGCCCGAATCATCTTGGCATCCGCCTCGTCAAACGCGCCGCCGTCCACAATCACTCTTCCGTGCACCACGACGCAGCCGGCGCCCACAAACAGCGTCACGAATCGCAGCGACACCGGCGCTCCGGCCAGCACAGACGCCCGCTCACTGACCTTGCGCTCAACCCGTTCGCGCAGGGCCGCCAGACCCGCAGGCGTGGCGAGGTGCGGGTGGTCGGCCAGGTGCAGCGAGGGGAACTTGGCGGTGAAGGGCACCGAGTGACTCGTGAGGACGGAGGTGTACTGCAGTGCGGCACCACCAGGCGTGGCTGAGCTGGGCGCCACAGGCACGGCTGCCATGGTGGGTTCGGTGTCGACACGGGAGTCAGTGGCTGCAGCGGGAGTGCCGGGGGGATCATTGGCGGCGTCGTTGGCGGGAGCATAGGCATGGGCATCGGCGCCGGACTGCGCTGCGTTGGTGGGGGCAGCGACGGGCGGGGTCGCCTGTGTGTCTGACGCTGCCTTGCCGCCCCTCGCGCCAGTAGGGGCGGCCCTGGGCGTGAGCAGCAGCAGCAGCAGCGCGGAAACCTCGATCGCAGCAACGATCGCCAGTTCAGTCCGCAGAGCCGCGTCGATGTGGAAGCCAGGACAAAATGCAGTCTGGCCCTCGAGCACGGCGTGTAGGAGCACGTGGCTGGCAATGCTCGCCCAGATCTGGAGGCCTGATATCGCACGCCTAGAGGGCCCGCGCTCGGTGCTGAGCAGGATGGTCACGATCTGCGCACGCAATGCAGCATGTGAGGTGCGAGGTCACGATGTATGCCTCACAGGCTGTGTGTGTGCGCGGGGATCAGGGGGGGGGGGGGGGGACGTGAGCCCCAGCTGGGCAACAAGGACGCGCGCGTACGCGTGCTCCTGCCCACCCACCCACCCCGGGCCAGCGTGCCCCCCCTTGCACCCGCACGGAGGTCGCGACACACCTTGTAAGCTGCGAGGATGAGCTGCACTTGTGCGACGTGGTGCAAGAGCGCCATTTTGCTACCAGAGAACTGTACGAACGAGATCATCGCGGGCTTGGGGGCGAGTGTGAATGCGCCCGTCTTCAGCCTCGACCATGCGAGCTCTGCTGCGAAAGCCACAGCAAGGGCGCACATAGCCCACGCTGACGGGAGCAGGCAATGCGCCTGAAGCGAGAACCGGGGGGAGAGCGTGAGGGCGAGGCCCACAGCGCTTTCCAGACACAGCGCGATGGTGTCTGCTGTGCGGAACGAGACGGCAGCCCAGCAGCCCCAGCACACGCCCGCTGCCATGATCGCAGCGTCCATGAGCCTCAGCCAGCCTGGGCATGGTACACGCGCCAGGGTAGGCTGCACCAAGGGCCGCATCTCGCTGTCAGCCTGCGGCAGCACGCATGGTGACGTGGATTGGGGAGTAAGATCTTACGAGCGCCTGCGTGCGCACTTCAGCTGTCACGATTTGGGCAGGCAAACGTGAACAGCCTCTTTCAACAATCCCCGCACACACACCACACACAGGCATGCACATCCGCATTCCAACCCGCGCGCACGCAGTACGTGCGCGTGCGTGGTGCATGCGTGCATGTGCGCGCGTACGTGTTCGTCACGTGTACACAGTCTGCAGGCCTGCCTAGGCAGCTGCATGCATGCACGTACGCTGCGGTGCACAACGCATGCATGTGCACGCGGGGTGGGGCAGTGGAGGGGAGAGATGAAGCACTTACCGACCCGCAAACAAGCCGACACGTGACCCGCAAGCCGGCAAGCCTCTCGCTCAGCTGTTGATAACTTAGTAATGCTCAGAAGTATTGGCGGCTGTTTTTTGCTGCTGAATCGACATTCGACAACAATGGCACACAGTGTCAACACAACCCCAACATTAGCACCACGCAACACCCTACAACAGGTTAAGGCCCCAGGCCCCAGGCCCATTTATGGGGACACACCCCATACATACACGACAAACAGGACCAGGGGACCCCTGGCCAGGAGGACCCCTGACCAGGACCACAACAACCACGTGGTTCTGCACGCGTACGCGTACGCGCCGCCGCCGCCGGCGAACACCCCGAATGAAGTTGCCATTTTCCCCCTACCCTATAGTTATAGGGTCTATAGGCCTACCACACCCCTCCCCACAGTCACCTGCTACAGGAGCTCCGCTCCTGCATCATCACCCATCCATCCAACCATCCAGAGGACCACATCAACCAACGCACACGGATCCGGAGGGTCTACACCGAGACCCGAATCGTGAGCAAGGCCCCAGGCCCATATGGGCCCTTGCGACTACGCCCAACATTGACATCCCACTGCCTTCCTGGGGCCACTCTGGAAGGAGGCGATCACACACAGCCCCCCCCCCCCCCTGCCTGCCTGCTTGGCGCTGAGTTTTTTCACTTACTCTTACCCAAACGCGGGCACTGCGTGGGGAGACAGGGTGGGAGAAGAGCCAAACAGACAGCCCCAGCCCCGGCCAGCGGCGGCAACGACGCGCGGTGCACTCGACATTCCGCTGCAACCCGGCACCTATGCTCCTGGTACCTGCCAGGCTGGGTTCGGAGAGGAGCATCGGTGCCAGCGCGTGGGGTGGGCAAACGGTTTACAGTTTACAGTTTACAGTACGCACCCGCGGGGCGTAGGATTGAGGGAGCTGCCTAACGAGGCTAGCTACCATTGGGCAAACGCAAAGATCTGTGTGTTAGATCTAGATCCTTTGCTACCGTAACTGTGGCTGCAGCTCTCTCACAGAATAGCAGCTGGTTCCTGGAAGGCAGGGGCTGCTCTCACTTGGCCTTCGTGATGCACTCGTGCGTGAGCGCGAGCCGCTCTCTGGCGGCTGGTGAGCGTGAGGGGCCCATACCATGTCAGAAACACGCACACCGTTGTTCCTGGAGTAACCATTTTACTGTCTGACACACCTCAGTCTCATTCGCGGGAAGTGCAGGGGCTGTCGCCGGGTGGGGTGGGCAGATGCTCAGATTCTTCACTACCGTACTGCGGCTGTCCCTGCAGCTTCCCCTCAGCACAGCAGCTGGTTGGTTCCTGGCAGGCAGGAGCAGCTCTTACTTGGCCGCCGCGATGCACTCGTGCACGAGCGCGAGCTCCTCCTGCAGCTCCTCGGCCGTCGCCTTCATCTTGGCTGCGCTCGCGACGTTGATGGTGAGGCCCTGAACGACCGACCGCTTGTCGTCCTGTGTGCATTTGGGGGGGGGGGGCGGAGGGGCAGAGACTGTTTGTGTGTGTGTGTGTGTGTGTGTGTGTCGTTGATGGTGAGGCCCTGAACGACCGACCACTTGCCGTCCTGTGCGTGTGTGTGTGTGTGTGTGTGTGTGTGTCGTCAATGGTGAGGCCCTGAACGACCGCCCACTTGCCGTCCTGTGCGTGTGTGTGTGTGTGTGTGTGTGTGTGTCGTCAATGGTGAGGCCCTGAACGACCGACCACTTGCCGTCCTGTGCGTGTGTGTGTGTGTGTGTGTGTGTGTGTCGTCAATGGTGAGGCCCTGAACGAGCGACCACTTGCCGTCCTGTGCGTGTGTGTGTGTGTGTGTGT
>VFSX01000536.1:106714-111382 GCA_016618255.1 Chlamydomonas sp. UWO 241 | reverse complement strand
AGCTGCGTCGGCCGCGCGATTGGCGCGGTTGCGCTCTCGTTTGGCGCGCGCTGTCGGGCGTCCATGAGCCGGAGGGTGCGCTGCGACAGAGTGAACTGCCAGCCGCGCCAGCTGCCGCGTGGGGCGAGGTGGTTGGTGGCCACCTCGCGAAAGGCAGCAGCCATCGCGTCGTACTCCGCCTGGGCATCAGCGCCCTCGGGCGGCACGGCCTCCAGCAGCCCAAAGCGATAGGACAGCTTGAGGTTGAACTCACGACCGACAGCCGGGCGCCGCAGTTGTGAAGAGTCCCATGCGCGCCGCTGAGAGCCGCCTGCATGGCGGGAGGCTTGCATGCGGAGGCGCATGGACAGTACCACCATGCGGTGATCGCTGTCCCAGGTTGGGCTCTTACGCACCCTACAGTCTGTCACCGCATGCATGCGGCGGCGCGCGACCAAGATGTAGTCCTTGACGCTGTGCAAGCGGCGCACAGAGCATGCATGCCGTCTGCTCTATGCAACAGCCATGAGGCTGATGTGGGTGTACTGGTGCTCAGGCCTGTGGGGGTAGAGAGTGTTGGCAGCGCGCAGGCTGCATGCCGTGGCAGTGTCAAGGAGCAGGCGACCGTTCCTGCTGGCCACCGCTGGCTCCGTGAGGGGCAGGTGCTTGCCAACCCATTCGTGGTCGGACACCGAGTCCCTCCCCACTGCTGCATTGAAATCACCTGCCACGATGAGCAGATCGCGCTTGTCGTTGGCCTTGTCCGCGAGCGCCGCTACTCGAAGGTAGAAGTCGCCAGCCTCCTCGTCGCTCGCCGCCTCCGTTGGACTGTAGGCGCTGACGATGGTGATCATCTGCCCACGGTCCGCTGCAAAGCGGGCCTGGATGAGGCGGTCGGACACCACCTCCCAGGAGACGAGTGCCGATGCCCATGCAGAGGACAACAGCAAGCCCACCCCACGCTGCCGGTGCTCCCCACCCGACCACTTAGCGTCGGTGTTGCAGCGCTTCAGGAGCTGCGCAGGACCGTCTCCGGGGAGACGCAAGTGGCTACGGGCGTGGACGCTGCTAAGCTTGGCGCAATCTTGCACCAGACTCGCCAGTTTGACCAGTCCCTCGTCCTCTGCAGGACATGTCCGCACGTTGAACGTAGCCACTCAAGTGTTCTGATTGACGACTTAGATGCGTCGCCAGGCGTGCCTCGCTACACGCGGGGACTGGGCAGGAAAAGGCTGCATGCATGGGGTGCCTTGTTTCCCCTTTGCTCGCATCCGCGGCCAGCCAGCTCAAGTCCGCGAGGCGTCCTTGGCCGTCTGTGATGCCGGGCCGGTATGCCCTCCTTGGGTTGGCTCTACGCTACAGGGTCATCGGACTCGCGTCGTCGACACCTGGATCGCAGCGCGTACGGGGGTTGCCACCCCC
Source organism: Chlamydomonas sp. UWO 241 (assembly GCA_016618255.1). Taxonomy (NCBI): domain Eukaryota; kingdom Viridiplantae; phylum Chlorophyta; class Chlorophyceae; order Chlamydomonadales; family Chlamydomonadaceae; genus Chlamydomonas; species Chlamydomonas priscui. The sequence goes on along the minus strand of VFSX01000536.1, from coordinate 109,981 downwards.
CCCGATCGCACTAGTAGAACGTAGAAGCGGTGTGTTGGACTGTGTTGGACTGCACTGTGTTGGACTGGACTCAAGCAGCTAAGCGAAAGTTGTATTTTGGATAAGTCCTCCCTGGGACTTTTCAAAACGAACCCATCATGGGGTCTGGAAAACAAAAAAAAAATCTCCACCCCACCCGGACTGCATCACCCTGTATCACCAGAAGAATTGCATTGCGCTGGGGGTCGGTGATTTCTACGTCCTAGAAAGTGCAGTTGTCGACATCGCATGTACACTCAAGGTCTGCGCCCCGACATGCAACTTTAATCTGGTGAAGTTTAGATGCCTGTTGGCCGCTTTGGGTAGATGAGGCTTTTGCTGGGCGCAGCGAAAGGGCACCGCAACACATACATTCGATGCCAAAACACGCCTTACACTAGCACTCTCCAATCCACCCGGCTTGCACCTTGCCGAAGCATGCATGGTCCGCAGCCTCAAACATGTGTCAACTCTGCAAGTTGTAGACTTCAACTAGAAAACCACGCGTTGCAACACCACCAGCGTTTGAAATGTCGAAACTCGTGCTGCCCTGTTGATTCTGTCCCTTTATTTGCGGAGAACACACTTCACTTGAGAATGTAAAAAACTACCAACTTGGACTTGGACCGGAGTTCACAGTCTACAGTTTTTACCTGGGGTGTGGGATTGAGCTGCCTAACGAGGCTATCTACCATCGCAACCGCATACAACTTCACAAAAGCACGCCCGCCTCAACCTCACGCCTCTCCCGTCCCGTTGGCCAACCCATCGATCGGTCCTGGTGCCGCCCTTCCTTTTGCCTCCCGTTGCTGCCGTGCGAGCGCTGCGCGTAGCACGATGTCGTCGTCCGTCGACTTGGCGCTCTGAATGCATATGCAAGCAAGTGTGCATCGCTCAGATCGAGCACATTCCGTGGTGATGATGACTTTTGCTCCAGAACACCCCCCACATGTCCCGCAACAGAGTACATGACCCACCTGGGCGAGGAGCTCCACGCACGAGATCGCGAAGACTGTCACGAGTGCTAGCCGAAAAATTGCCCAGAACTCGGCGATTGTGTCTGGGATCACCAGCACCGCCCACGCCTGGTGAGAGAGTTTACACACGCGTGTGTTTGTTTGTGTATGCGTGTGTGTGTGTGTGTGTGTGTGTGAACTTGGACTCGCAGTTCCTTGATAACTTAACCAAGGACCGGTATTGTAATTGTTAGGGCCAGAACTGGACTTGGGTCTAGGCGGTGGTACTAGGACTAGAGGTAGTCTTTGCTGAAAAGCCGATGTAACTGTAAGTGTAACTGGTATTGGGATTTGATAGCCCGCCTCACGAGGCAGATTCATCTCCCTCAACCCTACACCACAGCGGTGCGTACTGTTAGCTGTTAACCTCAGCTGTAAATTAACAATTTGTTTTTACCTGTAGTGTTGCGCGGTCATGCAGAATGGCCGACACGCGTGCGGACAGCGGCGGGTTCGGTGGTGCTGTTGTCGTCGACATGATGCCCGCCTGCGCAGTTGTTTTTGTTGTTGTCATTGAGGACCTATAAACTCGGCAGGTGGTGTGTGTCCTGTGGTCCCATCGACGGGCATCAATTGGCATTGGGTTCGAAGGCTGTGATGCGCTCACTGCAGTGGACAACAGCACCGACGAGCAAAGCGCTGGGTACAGGGGAGAAAGAGGCTAGCTAGGGACGCATGCCCTCTCATCCTGCCCCCCTCCCCCCCTCCCCCCTCCCCCCCTCCCTCCCCCCCCCCTCCCCCTCCCTCCCTCCCCCTCCCTCCCTCCCTCCTCCTCCCTCCCTCCTCCTCTCCCTCCCTCCCTCTCCCTCCCTCCCTCCCTCCCTCCCTCCCTCCCTCCCTCCCTCCCTCCCTCCCTCCCTCCCTCCCTCCCTCTCCTCCCTCCTCCTCCCCCCTCCCCCCTCCCTCCTCCCTCCTCCTCCCTCCCTCCCTCCCTCCCTCCTCTCCTCCCTCCCTCCCTCCCTCCCTCCCTCCTCCCTCCCCTCCCTCCCTCCCTCCCTCCCCTAGAACCCCTTAACCCTTAACACTCAACCCACCAATAAATTTGCGATCAAGCGCTCAACCACATCGTGCAGCCATGTCGACAGCGGTTGCGGTAGGCGCTGCACACATGGAGAGAAGTCCAGATGGAGCCTAAAAGCTACTCATGGACGCACACACACACACACACAGCGTCACCTTGAACTTTGCGATGAAGCGAGGTCGTGCAACTCTGTTGATATCAACGGCGCAGCACACATGAAAAAAACCAGGTGGAGGGGACTCCAGGGGAGAGCCCAGCTAGATATAAACACACACGCGAAGCGTCACCTGGAACTTGCGATCAAGTGCTTAACCAAGTCGTGCGGCTATTTCGACAGCGGCCGTGGCAGGCGCAGCCCACATAGAAACAATCCAGGTGGAGGGGACACCAGGAGAGAGCCTAGCTAGATACAAACACACACACACAGCGTCACCTGGAATTTTGCGATCGAGCGCTCAACAAAGTCGTGCAGCTCAGTCGACAGCGGCCGCGGCAGGCGCAGCCCAGGGAGTTTTTCGGGGAGGAAGCGATGGATGGAGGCGAGGATGCGGTCCCGCGGGGCCTTCATGAACAGCGCAACCAGGACAGCACTCTGGGGCGTTGCAACACCCGGAGAGAGGGGAGGAAAGGGAGTCAGCGAGAGAGAGAGAGAGAGAGAGAGAGAGAGAGAGAGAGAGAGAGTTGACGAGTAAGAAGTAAGAGAGACATCATGAAGACCGCGACCATGGCGACACTATGGGGCGGTGAAACCAAGAGGAGAGGGGAATAAAGGGAGTGCACGAGAGAGAGTGAGCGAGACAGAGAGGGAGGAAACGGGATTTGAGCAGGTGGAGGGATTATGCACCGCGATTGCAGGAGGCCTTCATGAAAAGGGCAACCATGACGAGGCTCTTGTGTGGTGAAACAAAAAGAGATGAATAGTGAGCGAGAAAGTTGGAAGAAAGAGAGAGAGAGACCCAGAGAGAAAGCGTTGGATGGGGCGAGGATGCGGTCGCACGAGGCCTTCATGAAGAGCGCAACCAGGGCGACTCTCTGGGGCGGTGCAACAAAAGGAGGGAGAGGAAGAAAGGGAGTCAGCGAAAGAGAGTGACTGAGCAAGACAGAGAGGGAGTATACGGGAATTGAACAAGCGGAGGGATTATGCACCGCGGTAGCAGATTGCTTTTATAAAGGGGGCGACCAAGACGACACTCTGGTACGGTGAAACAAAAC
>VFSX01000536.1:99214-104214 GCA_016618255.1 Chlamydomonas sp. UWO 241 | reverse complement strand
ACATGTGTGCGTGCGTGTGGTTGTGTCCCAATGCCCCCGCAGCTAGAGTGTGTGGGCTAGACTGTGAATCTCAGGAAGGAACTTCAACTAGTGGCGGAAGCTGTCTGTAGGTGTTCGTGTGTGAGGAGGGGTGGGGGGGATATGGACCATTTGGTCCAAGCCCGCGCACCCACATATCTTCCCCTCCTGCCCATCAAGGAAACACCATAAGACCTTGGTTGACATAAAGGGTCCTCACTTACCGTACCGGGCCTGTGCCTCGGCGAGTAAACATTGTTTTGGGAAGCCCCGCGAAGTTGTGCGCGAAGCTTTAAATCAATTTCTGGAGGCCCCCCAAGGGGGGTCCCCAAGGGGGGGCCACCCGGGTAAAATCACACAAAATGCCCCGAACCATGCACCCCCGGTTTGGGTCCGCCCACAGTGCACCCCTCGCCCCCCGCCCCGGCTCATTGCGATTCTAATAATCCACCCGAGTCCCCCTGCGTCGTTGGGGCAGCTGGAGCTGCCCAGGGCGCGGGGCTAGAACCTGCCAGTGAGCGCAACACCCACCGTCGCGACAACGCCGCCCGCGGCCTCCTCTGCGGCTGTATATACGCAATAGAAGCCTAGTATGGCATTGCGCTGCTGTAGACGCGGGTCGGGCGCGCCAAGGCGTCGACCAGACACCGTCTGTCACACCCACTAGGCCCCACAAAACAGTGCCCAGCACCTCTCCATGCGTGCGCACCATCCCGACATGACTCATACATCATATGCAATTGATTCGTTGCCCCAGAGCGGCCATCAGGCAACTTTTGGACTAGGATGCATGGGCGCGCCATGCGCCATGCTGTGCTAGCGCGCGCACGCGCGCAGCAACAGCACGTCAACCGCTGCACCCACGGTCGCACCACCCCGGCTACAGCTGCCTCGTATCATATATTAACAGCCCATGCCCATGGATTTGGAGTTCTCTTTCACCAGGCGCGCATTTGGGGCTCGGCGTCGCGCATTTTGGGCGGTAATCCGCGGTGTTGCACGCCACAGGTCATAACTCCCTCCTCCCTTGGCCCCCCGAGGTACTACTGACACCCCTAGACGCGGAATGGAGTCAGCTTTCCAGCGCCGTCGGTTTCGGGGCCATCGGCCGATTTTCGTGCGTCGTCGATAAAGTAACCTACTCTTGTTGGTCACGAGGGTTTTGCGACGGTGTCCAGATTTTTCCGCATTGCAGCCTTGATCCGCGGCACGAGGCCGATCTACTGTCAAAATTTCAGAGCTGGACACTGTCGCAAACCCCCTCGAATTTGGGCTAAGGGGAGAGAGCCCCTGGTGTACAGGGTCAGCCCCCCTTGGAGGCCCCGCGAAGAGAAAAATGATTTCCTGGGCCGGGGCTTGAACCAATGAACTCAGCTGTTACCAGAATGCGTGCATGCGCGAACGTGATTGATATGTTTCAGAGGGCTCCGCGGACAGAAAAAAATCGTCATCCCTCCCCGGGAACGACAAAACAAATAATTATTTGACCCCCCCCCCGCGGAGGCTCATGCCCCGTACGGTACTCCAACACTATTCTCTCCACACTTGGTGGACTCGTCCGAAGTGTTGTTGCTGACACCCGCCACTGCCCCCCTGCACTCGCTGCCATCAAGAGATTTTTTCAATACTTGCCCAACACTCTGATCAATGCCACAGTCCCCATACCTTTTGGGGATCAAATCCACGAGGAACATACTAGCCATCATGCAAATCAGCGAAAATTGAACCACGTGTTCATGGCGTTATACAAGGGCGTTGAGGATAATGTTCAATGCACGGTCGACACTCTGGCCAAACGCCCATTTCGACAATCAAGTCAAGACATGACCCAGAAGGCTACCCTCTCCAAAGCGGCAACGCATCCGCCAGTCCCCGCGCCTTCCCTTCCCCTCTGTTATCTCCTTCTGTTCAGTCATTCAACTATTCCCTTCCATTCAGTCATTCACTTGATCTGTTCCATTCGGTCCATTAAGTTGAATGGAACAAAACACACTTATATTCACCTTAATAAATGCACAAACCACCTGTTTCCTTCTTCACCTCCCCAAAGTTTGTGTTCATTGAGGGGCGTTTTCGGAATTCATAGGGCGCAAAGGCAAATCAGGCTCCGGTACATATGCACGAGCAACCTGTTCGGCGACCTCCAACCCAACATTGCCAGTGTTGCCACGCTCGCCACCCCCCGCGCCGGCACCAGCCATCAGCTAGAAGCAGGGGAAATGTTCAACACCAGGTCAACACTCTGAACAACGCCCACTTCAACAATCAAGTCAACGGCCCACGCGGCCGACCTCCGCCTCCTTCGAAGCGTTATCGCATCCGCCACTCCCCGCACCTTAACTTCTCTTTATTCATTTCCTGCCAATCAGTCATTCCCTAAAACTCAGCCAGTCCCAGCCATCCAGGCATTCAAGGAATCTGTTCCAATCCGTTGAATGGAACAAACAGCACTTGTATTCAGTTGCATACATGCACGACCCACGTGTTCAGCAACTTTCAACACAGCATCGTCAGCGTTTCCAAGCCCGCCACTCCCAGCGCTCACCCCTCGCCTCGCTGCCCATCAAAACAAATGTTATTCACTTGGTCAACACTCTGGTTAAACGCACGTTTCAACAACCAATTCAACGCATCCGCCACTCCCCGCACCTTTCCATCCATTTAGTCGCCTCCTTCCATTTGGTACTTTCCTAACACTGAATGATCTTTTCCCAATCAGACATTCACTTAATCTGTTACATTCAGTCGAATACAAACTCCAATCAGTTTCACACACACATGCGCCACCTGTTCTACGACCTCCAACCCAGCATCGTCTGCGTCGCCACGCCCGCCACACCCCCTGCGCCCGCCCCAGCCATTAGCTACAAGCAGGGAAATTTTTCATCACTAAGTCGACACTCTGAACAACGCCCACTTCAACAATCAAGTCAACCCACGGCCTACCTCTGCCTCCTTCAGAGCGTGATCGCATCCGCCACTCCCCATGCCTTCCCTTCCATTCTGGCATCTCCTTCTATTCAGTCATTCCCCTTCATTCAGCCATTCCTCTCCATTCAGTTATTCACTTGATCTGTTCTATTCGGTCTGTTCAGTTGAATGGAACAAAATACACTTCTATTCACTTCACACATGCACGACCCACCTGTTCAGCAATCTCTAACCCAGCATCGTCAGAGCTGCCATATCCGCCACTCCCGGCACCAGCCATCAGCTACAGGCAGGGGCACCAGTGCGCACATGGTTAGTCGCACATCATTTTGTTCAATTGACACTGATCAACTTCATGTGCAAAAAAAGGCCTAAAAAAAGCCGCCCGCCTGCCCGCCCGCCCGCAAAAAAAACAATCCACATCCACATCCACATCACCCGAGCCTGAGCCTGAGCACATCAACAGCGTCTTTGATATTTTTAAGCTTGGTAATGGCCTCCAGAACCAACGGCGGCCCGCCCGCGCCCGCCCGCGCCGCCCGCCGCGCCGCCGCACGCACACGCACGCACGCACGCACGCACGCACGCACGCACGCACGCACGCACGCACGCACGCACGCACGCACGCACGCACGCACGCACGCACGCACGCACGCACGCACGCACGCACGCATGCATGGACACCCGGACACATGCACGCACGCTGACACATACACACACACACAAGCAAGCACAGCCTGAAGACAAAGTTGCCGCGCACCTCAGAGTGCGCTTTCCCCGCAGCTGCCGTCTGGTACGAGAGCTGTTGTGGAGTGCATGTACGTGTGTGGGGGAGGGGGGCGTAAGTAGTGGGTGTGTGTCTTTGTGTAGAAAGAGCGTGGGTGCGTCAGGATCAGGTCGAGGCGCGCCTGGGACTGCCTGTGGCGGAAATACCCCCGCAACGCATTCTTCAGTAAAAAGTGCGGGCGTGGCACACACACACACACACACCAACCCACGCGCACCCACAGCGCCACACCCCCGCACTCTCACACCCACACACACCCGAACCTCCGTATCCGCGCACTCCCCGCAGCCCCGCAGCCCCGCACCCACCCCCACCGCAGCCCCAGCCCCAGCCCCAGCCCCAGCCCCGCACCCATGCCCACCCCGCACACACTCACCAGGTATGGGGGCACCTCCCCAATGGCGGTCCCCACACCCCATAGCATCGACGTTAGGGCAACCTGCGAGTGTGCGTGCAAGAGTGTATGTGTGTGTGTATGTGCGTGTGAATGTGTGTGTGGGGGGGGGGCGTGTGAGTGTGTGTGTGTTTGTGTGCATGCGTGTGTGTGTATGTGCGTGCGCCTGTTGGACGAACTTGCCGTTCAAAACGTGTCCTGGGTAACACGTGGGCATCCCATAGGTTTTACAGGTAGAACATGTACGCGGCCAGAGGACCCCGGGGCGTGAGTCCAGGCCTACACTTCACGTGCAGGGGGCTCTACTAGAAAGCCTGCGAGGCCATGCTAAGTGTCAGCCTCCCATGCTACCTTCTTGCCAAAATCCCAATCTGATCTGCGTAAGTGAATGCGGTCATAATGTATGGTACGGTCCGGGGTGCGCCTCAGGTGGTGATGGGCGCCTGATAAGGTGGTCGGTGGGGCGCCTGCGGCGGTTCGGATAACATCTAAACGCGACGCCTGAGGCCATCGTGGTGCGCCTCAGGTGGCGCCTCAGGCGATCGGCACGCCTGAGGCGCCGCCTGATCCGTGAAAATGAATGGGACGCCTGAGGCGCTGTCTCAGGCGTTGTAAATTTGGTAGGGCCTGCAAAAAACCGGCAGCATACAGACATACACACAATCGCTAAACACAGCCCTAGGAGGAGGGGGGGCTTATTATAAAGGGGGGGGGACATTATTACATTTGAGGATGCCAGAGCTCCCACAGCCAGATTGGGGGGCCGCCCGGGCCGGGACCAAGAGGGTGGCTGCCCCATACCATGGCCTACTCAAGTCTGGAGGGGGGGGTTGCATGCACGCTGTGTCGCGGCTGTGGAGAGCTCTGGCA
>VFSX01000536.1:91714-94214 GCA_016618255.1 Chlamydomonas sp. UWO 241 | reverse complement strand
TGCAAACCCGCAACACCCCCACCTGCACCACCACCAGCCCCGTAGGACCGAGCGTGTACGTCACGTGTCCATCGTACGGAGCGACATACGGCCGCCACGGGAAGTTCTCCTGATGTGCGTGTGTGTGTGTTTGTGTGTGTTGTGTGTGTCTGTGTGTTTCTGTGTGTGTGTGTGTGTGTGTGTGTGTGTGTGTGTGTGTGTGTGTGTGTGTGTGTGTGTGTGTGTGTGTGTGTGCGTGAGCGAGTCACATGCGAAGACGTGCCCGTCGTACGGAACGACATACAGCCGTCAGGGGAAGTGTTTTCGTGATGTATTTCTGTTGAGGTTTCTGTTTGAGGTTGTTGAGGTCTAAGGTTGAGTTTTTTTAGGGGGTTGGGGGGGCCCTACGACATTCCCAACGCCTGATGCGGCACCTCAAGCGGCGCATTTACTTGCGCGGATCAGGCGGCGCTTCACGCGCGCCGACCACCCCAGGCATCGTCTCAGGCGCACCCCTGATTATCTCAAGCGCCGCTATATGTGTCATCCCGACCGCCTCAGGCGCCAACCCGACCGCCTCAGGCGCCCACCACCGCGTGAGGCGCATCCCCGACCGCCTCGAGATGTTTTGACCGCATTCACTTGCGCGGATCAGACGATGGGGCTGTGGTAGGGTGGGGGTTGGGAAGGGAGGGGGGGGGCCCTCGCAGACCGCCACAGCGCCTGGGCTTGTAAACATCGTACGGAGCGACATGCGGCCGCCAGGGGAAGTGTTCTCTTGATGTGGGTGGTCGGACGGGTTTAGGGTCTGGGGTTTGGGGCAGTGCTTCCTGGATAGATTTCGACGGATGTAATTCGTACTGTCAGAGCACCGTTTCATTTTCGTCGAGTGTGACATTGTCGATTTCACACTCTTCACACCCACACACACACACGGTGTGGGTGTGGGTGTGGGTGTGGGTGTGGGTGTGGGTGTGGGTGTGGGTGTGGGTGTGGGTGTGGGTGTGGGTGTGGGTGTGGGTGTGGGTGCGGTTGTGGGTGTGGGTGTGGATACAGGTAGCCCCACGCGTGGTTGGTGGGTGCGACAAACAACCTGGGAAACGTCTCTCTCAATCTTCTCTCTCACTCCCTCTCTTATTCTCTCTGTCTCTGTCTCTCTCGGCCTCTGTCTCTCTCGGCCTCTGTCTCTCTCGGCCCCCCTGGAGGGTGGGACCTGGCCATGCATGACGCATGGGGCGCAGGCAGAGCCCCATGCATGGAGTTGGACAACCATGCACCATGCCAGGCGGGGACTTTTCTGCTTCAGCGCCGCCAGTCGGCACAGCCGGCGTGGTTGGCCTCAAAGGCCAGGAGGAGGACCCTTTCCTATACGCTCCTTGCCAGACATGTCCTTCAGGGACTTGTTTGGGTCTAAACTAGCCGGCGGGAGCGGTAGTCTAGACGGCAGGTAACCGGCTGGTGGCTATCGTCCTTCACAGGGCGGTGGCACTAGGACTAGTGTTGTCTTAGCTGGAATGCCATGTAACTGTAACTGTAACTGTCTCTCTCCCTCTCTCTCCCTCTCTCTCCCTCCCCTCTCTCTCCCTCTCTCTCCCTCTCTCTCCCTCTCTCCTTCTCTCCTTCTCTCCTTCTCTCCCTCTCTCCCCCCTCTCTCTCCCCCTCTCTCCCTCTCTCTCCTCTCTCTCCCTCTCTCTCCTCTCTCTCCGTCTCTCTCCCTCTCTCTCCCTCCCTCTCCCTCTCTCTCCCTCTCTCTCTGTCTGCCCCTCGTACGTTGGTCTTTGTGCCCGTCACACACACACACACACACACGCCCCGCACCCCCACCCACCCACCCATACGCACAAACGCCCCCCACCCACACACAAATACGCACACATGTCCCCCCACCCACCACCACCACACACACATACGCCACACACGCCCCCCCCCACACACACGCACAAATGCCCCCCCCACCACCACCACCACACACACATACGCACACACGCCCCCCTCACACACACGCGCACCTGTCGCAGGTATCCCCCAGACGTGTAGTCTGCTTCGATTGTCGATGGACCCGTGATGGAAATTTTGCGCAGAACCACCTAAAAGTGTGTGTGTGTGTGTGTGTGTGTGTGTGTGTGTGAGAGAGAGAGAGGAAGAGAGAGAGACAGAGAAAGAAAATTGCAGCACAGGTAAGAGCAGTCATCAAGGCTGACCAGGATGTGGGAACTCTACGGAATATCTCTTTCTCTCCCTCACTCTCTTTTCATCTCTCCCTTCCTCTCCCCCCCTCTCTCTCTCTCTCTCCCCTCTCTCTCTGTGGCTCTGTGTTTGTGTGTGTGTGTGTGTCTGTGTGTGTGTGCGTGTGTGAATGTCCGTGTGTGTACCTGTGCGTGCGTGTGTGTGTGTGTGTTTAGCTAGCCATGTGTGTTGATTTGTGTGGGTTTGCCATTATCGAGGTGCGTATGAGCAGCATCGCAACTTTCCAGTACTGAGGGTCGAACAGGAGGCCAAGGGCGGTGCGGTACCGAACAGG
>VFSX01000536.1:45000-87500 GCA_016618255.1 Chlamydomonas sp. UWO 241 | reverse complement strand
TGCCCGCTCCCGCTCCCACCCCGCAGTCCGCTTCCCGTCAACGTCGATGCACACATGGATGATAGGGTCCTTCTGACTAGTAGCCCACTAGTGTACACAGTAACGAAGCTCGTGGTTGGTGTGCAGGACGTGGTGTGGACCAGTGCCGGAGTTCCTTCCTCATTGCCAGTGATTCGCCCGGTCCGCCTGGGGGCCTAGACTGTTCAAAATGGCCTCGGATGAGATCGAGCGCATCCCGCTGTTGCTGCACAATGCCAAGGCGAGAATCCACGCATGCATGATGAAGGAAGGCTCGCGCAGGCTCTCCCTGCTTGATCGTTATCTTCACAACTCTCCATGCGATGGAGAGGGGAGGGGGTGGAACGAGGCTCCCGCCATGCAAATTCTCGATCAATGTCGCAGGCCGAATCTCGGGTGTCCCCCCTCGACCGGCGGAGCGAGGCGTACAGGCATGCCGCCGTTGAGCATGCCGCCAAGTCCAAGGCCGGGGCGAATGCTGGGAGGCCTCCGAGGCAGAACATCCTCACCATCCCAAACACCATGACGTTCTCGCGGCTGCTCATGGTGAGAGTGCCTCGCATGGCATGGCTTGAAAATGCATGGCATGCTGGGCTCGCATGGCTGCATATTCACGCAAGGAGTCAAAAGGGGCTCCTGTCCTGCCGCATGCATGACATGGCGACGCATGGCGACGCATGGGGACGCATGGGGACGTCACACCCCGCAGGTCCCCGTGCTGCTCCTGATGTGGGAGCGCGAGGCGGAGTGGGCAGGCACGCAGCGCATGCATGCCATGCGCATGGCGACGCACTGCGACGCATGGCGACAGACTGAACATCTCACGCAGGTCCCCGTGCTGCTGATGATGTGGGAGCGCGAGGCGGAGTGGGCAGCTACCCACTGCGCGGTCACCTTCATCGCCGCCGCGCTCACCGACTGGCTCGACGGCTACCTGGCGCGCAAGGTGTGGGAGGGTTGTTGGGGCGAGTTTGGCAGCCAGGCTTGCTTGGCAGGGGAGGGCGAGGAGGGTGCGTTAAAAAGCACTCGCCGAGAGCGGCACAACGGCATGCGTTGCGTGAACACCCGCGGTGTATTGTGCCTGGTATGGGCGGTCAAAGTTGCTGGAACCGGGACTACATAGTTACTGAAATCCTTCACAGGGGACACTGATGCGGCTGCACCGGCTGCATCCACACACACACACACACACACACACACACGCACACGCACGCACACACACACACACTCACACACCGCCCCGCCCCGCAGCTCAAGTGCGCGAGCGTGTTTGGCGCGTTCCTGGACCCAGTGGCTGACAAGGTAGGAGGGCCACAAGGAGAAGGAGGTATACTAGGAGGGCATACTGGGACGAATGAGACCACACTAGGGGAATGAGGCCTCTACAAGATGTCCCACATAGTTGCACTCCTCAACACTTTTTCCTAGTCTTCCACGCCCCACACTCGTTCTCACTCTTCCTTACACCCCACTTTTTCTCACTCACTTCTCCCTCACGTTATTTACCATTTGTCCTTGGGAGAAGGCCCGCAGTGTGGACCGTGTCGCCCGATCCAACGTCCCAAGACGAGAACCAAACCCACGGTTTCTCGGGGGGGCTAGGAGCCGGGGCTCAAAGAGGAGGCTGGCTAGGAAGGAGGGCAGGCGGGGCGGCGGCTGGGCGGCGGGGGCGGGGCGGATGACTTTTTTTTCGAAAGAGTGTCGAGTGTGACCTGACGTGGCGGGCATCACCCTTCAGCGAACGCACGTGGCGGCTGACGACGTCTACAGGGCCTCGCGAGGCCTTGCAAAGGAGCACAGGGGGGCCTGGTCGGTGTTGTGTGTGGAGAGGGGAGAAGTGTCCCGAAACGCGACGAAAATCCTGCTCGTATCTAATCATATCTCCGCCAGCCTTCCGAGATGTGGAATGCACCGCATGTCGTCTAGGCGGAGAAACAGAGAGTGAGAGTGTAGTGGCGGGTGACAAATGGCACTAATGGATCTCACTGTTCCACACCCTCACAGGTCATGGGTCTCTGTGGCACTCATCTTGCTCACCATCAGCCCTCTGACATGCACACACACACACACGCACACACACACACACACACATGCGCACACACGCACGCACACACACACACACTCACACACACGCACACACATGCGCACACACGCACACACACACACACACGCACACACACACTCAACACACACATTCACACTCACACGCACCCCCACCCCCCACACACGCACGTCCACAGGTCTTGGTCACCGTGACGCTCATCTTGCTGACAAGTCAGCCCTCACTAGGCATCACTCTTCCGCACCTGCAATCACTCCGCCACACGTATTCTCACCCTTTCCTCCCACTCTTCCACACCCGCACAGGTCATGGGTCACTGTGATGCTTATCCTGCTTACCATCAGCCCTCTGACGAACACACACACACACACACACACATATGCACACACACACATGCGCACACACACACACGCACACACAAACACACACACACACGCACACACACGTCCATAGGTCATGGCACCATAACGTTTATCCTGCTCACGGTCAGCCCTCCTAAACAAATACACACACACAAACACACATGCACGCACACACACACACACACACCAATGCACACACGCACACACACACACTCACTTAAAGGCGTCCAACAAGACTGTAAAATCGACCACTCACCCCCCCCCACACGCACACGCACAAACACACACACACACACACACACACACAAACACACACACACACATAGGTCATGGTCACAGTGACGCTCATCCTGCTCACCGTCAGCCCTCCTACGCCAATCACTGACAAGATCATGGTGCTGCCAGTGGCGATGATGATCTGCAGGTGTGCGTGCGTGCGCGCGTGTGTGTGTGTGTCTGTGGGTGTGGGTGTGGGTGTGAGTGTGGGTGTGGGTGTGGGTGCTGCCGGTGGCGATGATGATCTGCAGGTGTGTGTGTGTGTGTGTGTGTCAGTGAACAATCACCGACAAGATCACGTGCTGCCAGTGGCGATGATGATCTGCAGGTGTGTTTGCAGGTGTGTGTGCGAGTGTGTGTGTGTGTGTGTGTGTGTCAGTCAACAATCACCGACAAGATCATGTGCTGCCGGTGGCGATGATGATCTGCAGGTGTGTGGGGGGGGTGCATGTGTGTGTGTGTGTGTGTGTGTGATATGATCTGCAGGTTGACGCTGACACACACACACATACACACACACACACACACACACACACACACACACACACACACACAGACACTATGCATACACACACACAAACACGCGCACGCATTCACATGAACCAGTAACCCATCTACCAATGCTGTGCCCTCGATCGACACACACATATGCGCATGCTCACGACATGCATGCACACGCACACTCACACATGCACACACAGCACATGGACACACACACAGCACACGGACACAAACACACACAGCGCATACACGCCATGGAAGACGACGGACTGCAAAATCAACCACACACACGCACGCACACAGACACGCATTCGCACTTGCACACACACACACAACCTACCTACCAATCAACCGACAAACACAAACTCTCGCGCACACACAACCAACCTACCAATGATGTGCACTCGTCGACACACACACACACAATCACGCACACGAACTCACACACACAAAAAACGTACCGGCCAACACAGGGAGATCACAATGAGCGCGCTGCGAGAGTGGGCTGCCGCAGCCGGGGGCGCTGCACACAAGGTGTGTGTGTGTGTGCGTGTGTGTGTGCGTCTGCGTGTGTGTGCCTTTGTTGCTGCTGCTGCTCCTGCTGCTGCTGCTCCTGCCGCTGTTGCTGTTGCTGCTGCTGCAGTTGCTGCTGACCAGCTTTTGGTTTGCCCCACAACCTTGTCCTGCATCAGGATAAGTTAACGGCCGCGTTCCAGGCACACACACACACACACACACACACACACACGCACACACGCGCACACACACACAGAGAGAGAGAGAGAGAGATCGTTACAGAGAACTCTGCACGGCAGACCTAGATAGGCTGTTTCTAGTCATCAATTGAGGAGATTCCGTTTGAAGGCGTGAGACCAACCGTGCGCCAGCAAGAGGGTGAACAACCTCATTCGTAAAGCAGTGGGGGAAAGGGGCAGTGGCGGGTCATTGACGGCTGTGTTCGTCAATCCGCCTCGACTGAGTTTGAACTAGGTGTCGGCAGAAGGACTTCCACAGTTGTGGAAATCATGCTAGATGATCCACTCGGTGGTGACTCGCTCGGCGAACTCGGGGCGCTCGGGGATGTCGCGTGTGAAGTTGAAGAGATGGATGTTTGCGGAGGGCGTGGAACGTGACGGAGTGGGCAAAAGTCACCGGCGTGAGCCGGAAGAAGGTGATGGCGCCGCCGGCATGGAGCGAAGTCGTGTCCGAACAGCGGTAGTCGTGCAAGTGGGAGGCAGTGGGAGGGAGGCAGCGGGAGGGTAGTCGGAGGGAGAGGGGGAGGGGCGGGGGAGGGTTAGGGAGGGGCAGGGGGCACAAGATGGGGTAAGGTGCAGCGGGGATGGAGGGGTGGAAGACAGGAGAAGGGAGGGAGGAGAGGGGAGAGAGGAGGGAGCCACACTGTGGCCCGGCCACATGGCGCATACATAGGCGCTGGTAGCATGGGGGAGGGGTGCATGGGGTGCATGTGCGCGCATGGGGCGCATGGGGAGGGGCAACTCCATGTGACGAGCATGAGGGTGTATGGAGGTCGACGGGGCGGCAGTGGGATAAGCGGTGGGTCTCTTGAGGTGGGGCGTGGGGTCGAATGAACGACTGGGCAGTGGGTGGTGGGCAGGACGGTGGCGGCTAGAGGAACTCGGTAGCTCAAGTTGAGCGCTGGCTCGGGCCGCATGGCGGTCGAGGTGATGGCACTGAGATACCTGGGCTCCATTGTCTGAAGCTGCAGAACTGCGGGGGGGGGGGAATCTGTGCGGTAGGGCGTCACGTGTTTTTTGCCATGTGGAGGGCGTGCGAGAGAGTGCGGATGTACTGAGTTCCTGGATGCATGCGTCGACTGGCTGCTGAATTGGCAGCCCGACGACAGGGGGCGTACGGAGGAGGAGAGGCGGCGAGAATCGGCGGCGGCATGGGTGAAGGGGGGTCGACGTAGGCGGCGGCGATGACTGCGCGGGTGGGGCCCCACTCTGTGGGCGCCCCACAGAGTGCACACACACAGACACACACACATGCAAACACACACACACACACACACACATGCACACACACACACACACATGCATTCACACACACACACACACACACACGCACGCAGGCCGTCAAGGTCAACAGCCTGGGCAAGTGGAAGACCGCGTTCCAGATGGTGTCGATGTCGCTGCTCCTGCTGCTGCGGCAGCCGCTGTCGTCGTGGGTGCAGCTCCTGTCGGCGTACGTTCCGGGAACGTACACATCAGCGGCCGCCGTCCACACCAACCTCGTGTGGGTTTCGTACGTCATGCTCTGGGCGGCCACCGGCATGGCGGTGTGGAGCCTGTCCACGTACATGTCCAACGTGTGGACGCACTTCATCTACCCAGAGCAGAAGCCCAAGGCGCCATAAGCGCAGGTTTCACATGTCGTAACGTGTGGACGCACTTCATCTACCCGGAGCAGAAGCCAAAGGCGCCATGAGCTCAGGTTTTCCAGGTTTTCAGGTTTTGCGCCTCCGGAGGACCTCGCGGCGTGAGTTAAGGCCTAGGCCCGCCTAGGCTACAGGTCTAGGGGGGCTCTACTAGGAGGGCCCGAAAGGCCACGCAGCGCGCCAGCCTACCAGGGAGTCATGCGCACAATGTCGTGGTCACGGATAGCGGGCGACAATAAAGAGAGCGGCAGTGGAACCAGTCAGATCGGCCGGTGGCTCATTCCTCTCCCACTCTAGCAGTAGGTAGGGGGCAGCACTGGCAGGGGCTCGCTCGCTTAAATGAAACACCGCAGGGACGCGGCTATAAATCATTTGTGAGAACTCAGGGGGCTGTTGACAAAAGCCAAACCAGGAGCGCCAGAGGAACCTGCTATCTCTGAGCGCTCTGGCAGGAGCTTCAGCTCTCTCTCATGCTTGCTCCCATGACTCATGACGCGCTCTAAGGCGCGCAAACACAGTGCGGCCGCCGGCGCGCTCATCGCCCGCGCGGCCACCACCACAGAATCACCGGTGAGCAGCGGCTCCCCCGGCTCAGACTCCCCGCCACGCCACCGCGCGTGCGTGGATGCGACACAGACACAGCTTTCGGCGCTCCACGGGGCGCGGGGGGCAGCCACATACGCGGAGGCTGCGCAACAACTGCATGGCGACGCCAGCAACCACATCTCGGCCTCGGCCGACACCACAGACGCCCTCTGCGCCCTCAGCGCGGGGCAAGCAGACATCAGACGCCTGGTAGGGGGGCTGCTGGACAGGGAGGCGAGGGCGCGCGCCCAGCCACAGAATGCGCCGGCGCAGGTGGGCGCGCCACAGGTTGCCGACGCCGGCCACAGCGGTGCCCTTGCGGGGGTGCTCGCTGTGGTGCAGGCGCAGGCGCAACAGATTGCGTCCCTGGTGGATGTGGTGAGCCTCCTGGTGAGCCGCGTCCTTGGGGCGCCCATGTAAACCCATGTAAACCCATGTAAACCCATGTAAACCCATGTAAACCCGCCCGCGCGCGGGCCGGCCATGCGGCCCACAGTGCGGCGCCCCGCGCTGCGCCTGCTGCCGAGGCTGCTCAGCCTGCCCGGCCCGCTGCTGCTGCCGCCCCTGTGGCGTCGGCGGGGGGGGGCCAGCGACGGAGCGGCCTGCGTCGGGCGCCACGCGTGCCGCATCTGCGCGCGGCCCCTCCCGCCGGGGGGGCTGCCTGCGCGTGTGGGCGACACGTCGCTGCGCCGAAGCTTCGTGCCGTCCATCCCGGTGGCACGCGGCGCCAACTGGTTCCTCGCGGGCGGTGGCAGGCGGATGGATGAGGAGGAGGCGACGGCGGCGGCGGCGGAGCGGATCGCTGCAGCTGCCGAGGACGCCACCAGCCTGCCCGTCCGCCTGGCTACGGATGTCGTGCGCTTCCTCTACGGCGGCACCGGCCGGCGGGAGCCGGCTAATGGTGGCGTCGTGTCCGCGTCGCTCCTCAACGCCAAGCCTGCCGTCGGGGCATCGGCGTGGAGCCACGCGGGGGCGGTGTGCTGCGTGTGCTCTTCACCGTGGCGTCTGACGCCGTGGCCGACACTGTCGTGCGCTGGCGCCACGAGCTGCGCCGCTGCGTGGACTCGACTGCAGTCTTCGACGTCCTCAGTGACTGCGAGGAGGCGCAGCTCCAGGCGCTGTGCCCGCTTTCCTCGCCGCCAAGGTTGCGGGGAAGCGGGCGCAGTTCCACCGCGCGCGCCTCGTCGTTGACGGCGAGCGGGTGCCTGCACCTGCTTGCTAGATGGCATTTCCTCTGGGGGTGTTTTTTGAAGGGGAGGTGGCGCCACACGCGCGCTGTGGCGGGTGCGGTGTGGTCGCTGAGTAGAGTGCTGCGGCGGGTGTGCTACTAGCCCCGCTTCCGGTGGTCTGGGGGAGGGCTTTTTGGTCCCTTCATGGTTTTATACCTTGGGTCCGCCCTCTGGCCATTTGAGGGGCTGGGTGTGCAGCCTGCACAGTGGTGCTGCTTGCTTGGCGCCCGCCACCAAGTGTGGATGGCGTTACCGTGGGCTACTTGTAGCTTGACCTTTTGTGGGCCTTGAGCCTTGTTTCTCTAAGTCCCACTGGAGCTTTGGAACCGTACGTGTGACCGCCAGAAGTGGATTGTAAAACTCTCATCTCTCTCTTCAGCTGTGAGGAGATGTTACACTCTGCACACTCATCCGGGCGTCGGCCCAGATGCCTCCCAGTGCCTCCCACTCCCACTCCGTCGTCCCACCGCCACCGACGCCCCACATCGAATCATCCTAATCGCAACCTGATCGCACACACGTCGCACCGTCGCCCACGCCTGATCGCACAACGCCTGCTGGCGTTTGCCGATCGACGGCTGATCTTCCTGTGCCGTGCCGTGCCTCCCTCGGCCACCGCGCTCTCTTCACGACGCGGTGTCGCCTGCACATTGCGATCTTCGCGCGTGTGATCGAGCCTTGCCGACGTGAGTGACATGCATGCTCAATTCAAATCGACGTCTCGGGCCAACTTGCACTCCTGTCATGCTGCACGCATGATAACCCGTCTGGTAGCCTTGCTCCCTCCATGCTATGCCATGCAAATGAACCGACAAGAGGAAGGGGCTGTGTGGGGCCTGCATGTGCGCAGCAGAGGTGGGGGCGGTGTGGCGCCTGGGCCATGCATCCCATGCACCGCGCCCATGCGCGCGCCCGCACACACATCATGCGCGAAGGGCATGCATGCGCCCTCCATGCATCATGCCCCGTCCACCTCACACAACCCCCCATCATGCATTCACGCAGCCACACGATGCCTCAGCAATTCTACCGACGCGACTTGAGGAAGCTGGTGCGCAAGCTCGTTGTTTCCGCGCGGCCTGAGCGGGAGCAGTCGCTTCTAGTGCTGCTGTTTCTGAGTTCTGGTGAGGATCAGGATACAGACTACAACGCAGCCATCGCTGCTGCGGGCGCCATCCCTCCGCTGGTGCAGCTGATGGGGCCTAGCTTGCCGGCTGACGTGCAGGAGAAGGCCGCAGGGATTTTGACCAACATTGCTCAGAATGAGGACACCGTGGTCGCCATCGCTGCTGCTGGTGCCATCCCCCCGCTCGTGCAGCTGCTGGGGCTTGGCTCTTCACCTGCAGTGTAAGGCACCGCCATGCGCGCGCTGATGAACCTCTCATGCGGAGCAGCAGCGGCAGTCGATGTCGCTGCATCTGGTGCCATCCCTGCGCTGGTGCAGAGGCTCGGGCGAGGCTCTCCGGCCAAGCATCAGTGGCTCGCAGCAGCAGTGCTGACGAACCTCGCTACACATGCTGCTGCTTTCACCGCTGCTGGCGCCCTCCCTCGACTGGTGCAGCTGCTGGGGCCAGGCAGCGGCCCTGACGTGCAGGTGCATGCAGTGCGCGCGCTGGAGGTCATCGCCTGACACGGAGAGCTTGTGGCCGCCATTGCTGCGGCCGGTGCCATCCCCCCGCTCGTGCAGCTGCTGCATGTTGGCTCTTCAACCGAGCTGCTGCAGCTTGCAGGAGCAGTGCTTGGGAGACTCGCACGGGCCGGAGAGCTTGCGGCCTCGATCGCCGCCGCTGGTGCCGTCACTCCACTGGTGCAGCTGCTGGGGCCCGGCTCTCCGCCCGACGTGCAGCAGAGTGCAGCGGGGGCATTGGGGATCCTCGCTGCGAATGCGGAGAACGCGACCACCATCGCTGCTGCTGGCGCCATCCCACCTCTGGTGCAGCTGCTGCTGCATGGGCCTGCCTCTGACCTCAAAAAGGCCGCGTCTGAAGCACTGGAGGCACTCCGTGTCAGCATTGCCGAGAACCGTGCCGCGATTGCAACTTTTGCTACTAATGCAACGTACTAACGGGCGGGCATACAGGAGATTGCTTGCAGGCATGGAGGAGCTTGTTGACGGGCATGGAGGATATTTCTGGAGCCAATGGCGGCGGCGGGATTAGTATTAGAACTCAGGCGCACACCAACAATGCGTTGCTGTCACTACCTGGGTGGTAGAGGGTGGATCTGGGGGCCCAGTGCCCTGTCTAGGTCCAGTGCGTAAGCGCATGTTTTTTTCTTTCTTCCTCACCCATACCAGGTAGCCAGCCAGTTTCCCACTGAAACTGAGTTCAAGGTGTTGGGCGCTAGCGCCGACCAGTGGTCCCTGGGAAGGATTTTAGTAATTAGTTTTTTTCCGGCTCCAGCAACTTTGACCGCTCATACTAGGCACAATACACACCGGGTATTCATGCAACGCATACCGTTGTGCTGCTCTCGGCAAGAGCTTTCCAACGCATCGCTCCACGCCCTCTCTCACTGAGTGTGGAGTGGTTTTCTGGGAAATGGGAAATCCGGCCCGGAGCGGTATACGGCTCGCAGGGTAATCACTGGCGCCGACACAGGTCTTATACATCATTACTGGTGTCACACAGACTGCAATATCCATCACCATCAACGGAGAGGATCCCTCCGGAAGGGCCTGGGTGTCCGCTTGACTGGCAGGTGCACTCAACAGCAACACCGCAGATGCTGGCGGACCTGCCATTGTCAACAGCCGTTCAATTGCGACAGCCACACGTGGCGATGCTGCCCTCCTGCAGACGATAAAGGCGTGCAAGGGCCTAAAAGGAGCGTATACCCGTACAGTGGGGCCTGGGGGGTGGGGTGGGTTGGCAGGGAGAGGGCGGGCACTCCGGGCAGGATCCATGACCCGGGGTCCTGAGCTGGCCTTGGGACTGGTCTGGGACTTGTCCTCAGCTCGCACGACAAGTGCAGGGACAGAAAGATTTGTGTTACAAATTCACTGCCGGCAGTCAGAATCTGTTCCAGAGTTCCAGACAGCAGGGACAAGGCCCTCCAAAAGGTCAAGCTACAAAGCACCCCACGGTAGCGCCACCCACACTAGGTGGTGGGCGCCAAGCAGCAGCACAGGCCACAGGCACCTCACCAAAAACCCAGTGGTGGAGGGCAGCGCAAAGTATGAAACGGTGAAGCGACCAGAGGCCTTCCCCCACACAACAAAAAAGGGAGTTGGAGTGCGGCCGCGGCGCTCGCGTGTGCGCAGCAGTTGGCGGAAGGGCGGCGGGACGCGCTGCGAGCGAGTGCAGTCAAGACACTCACGTGTACACTCCAGATTCCGGCACAGCAGCAGCACACGCTGCGTTCAAGTGCGGGGGCGGCGCGCACATGTGCACGGCAGATGGCGGCAGGGCGGCAGTGCACGCTGCGATCAATTGTGGCCGTGACGCTCACGTGTGCGCGGCAGACGGCGGCACAGCGGCAGCACACGCTGCATACAAGTGCGGCCGCTGCGCTCACGCGTGCGCGGCAGATGGCAGCAGGGCGGAAGCACACGCTGCGTTCGAGTGCGGCCGCGACGCTCATGTCTGCGCGGCAGATGGCAGCAGGGCGGCAGCGCACGCTGCGTTCAAGTGCGGCCGCGCCGCTCACGTGTTTGCGGCAGATGGCAGCAGGGCGGCAGCGCACGCTGCGAGCAAATTTGTTCGTGCCGCTCACGTGTGCGCGGCAGACGACGGCTCAGCAGCAGCACACGCTGCGTAGAAGTGCAGCCGCGGTGCTCACGTGTGCGCGGGGGATGGCGGCAGGGCGGCAGCACACGCTGCGTTCAAGTGCGGCCGCGGCGCTCATGTGTGCGCGGCAGATGGCAGGAGGGCCGAAGCGCACGCTGCGTTCAAGTGCGGCCGCGACGCTCACGTGTGCGCGGCAGATGGCGGCAGGGCGGCCGGGCATGCTGCAAGCGAGTACGGCCGCGGCGCTTGCGTGTGCGCAGCAGATGGCGGCAGGGTGGCAGCGCACGCTGCGAGCAAGTGGGGACGTGCTGCTCACGTGTGCGCGGCACACGGCGGCACAGCGGCAGCACACGCTGCGTTCAAGTGCGGCCGCGGCGCGCACGTGTGCGCAGCAGATGGCGGCACAGCGACAGCACACGCTGCGTTCAAGTGCGGCCGCAACGCTCGCGTGTGCACGGCAGATGGCGGCAGGGCGGCAGCGCACGCTGCGATCAATTGCGGCCGTGACACTCACGTGTGCGCGGCAGACGGCGGCACAGCAGCAGCACACGCTGCGTTCAAGTGCGGCCGCAACGCTCACGTGTGTGTGGAAAATGGCGGCACAGCGGCAGCACACGCTGCGTTCAAGTGCGGCCACGGAGCGCACATGTGCGCGGCAGATGGCGGCGGTGCACGCTGCGATCAATTGCGGCCGTGACGCTCACGTGTGCACGGCAGACAGCGGCACAGTGGCAGCACACGCTGCGTTCAAGTGCGGCCGCTTTGCTCATGTGTGCGCGGCAGATGGCAGCAGGGTGGCAGCGCAAGCTGCGAGCAAGTGGGGCCATGCTGCTCACATGTGCGCGGCACATGACGGCACAGCGGAAGCACACGCTGCGTTCAAGTGCAGCCGCGACGCTCACGTGTGCGCGGCAGATGGCGGCAGTGCAACAGCGCACGCTGCGTTCAAGTGCGGCCGCGGTGCACACGTGTGCGCGGCAGATGGCGGCACAGCGACAGCACACGCTGCGTTCAAGTGCGGCCGCGACGCTCGCGTGTGCGCGGCAGATGGCGGCACAGCGGCAGCACACGCTGCGTTCAAGTGCGGCCACGGAGCGCACATGTGCGCGGCAGATGGCGGCAGGGCGGCAGTGCACGCTGCGATCAATTGCTGCCGTGACGCTCACGTGTGCGCGGCAGACAGCGGCACAGTGGCAGCACACGCTGCGTTCAAGTGCGGCCGCGACGCTCACGTGTGTGTGGCAGATGGTGGCACAGCGGCAGCACACGCTGCGTTCAAGTGCGGCCACGGAGCGCACATGTGCGCGGCAGATGGCGGCAGGGCGGCAGTGCACGCTGCGATCAATTGCGGCCGTGACGCTCACGTGTGCGCGGCAGACAGCGGCACAGCGGCAGCACACGCTGCGTTCAAGTGCGGCCGCGACGCTCGTGTGTGCGCGGCAGATGGCGGCAGGGCGGCAGCGCACGCTGCGATCAATTGCGGCCGTGACACTCACGTGTGCGCGGCAGACGGCGGCACAGCAGCAGCACACGCTGCGTTCAAGTGCGGCCGCGACGCTCACGTGTGTGTGGCAGATGGTGGCACAGCGGCAGCACACGCTGCGTTCAAGTGCGGCCACGGAGCGCACATGTGCGCGGCAGATGGCGGCAGGGCGGCAGTGCACGCTGCGATCAATTGCGGCCGTGACGCTCACGTGTGCGCGGCAGACAGCGGCACAGCGGCAGCACACGCTGCGTTCAAGTGCGGCCGCGACGCTCGTGTGTGCGCGGCAGATGGCGGCAGGGCGGCAGCGCACGCTGCGATCAATTGCGGCCGTGACACTCACGTGTGCGCGGCAGACGGCAGCACAGCAGCAGCACACGCTGCGTTCAAGTGCGGCCGCGACGCTCACGTGTGTGTGGCAGATGGTGGCACAGCGGCAGCACACGCTGCGTTCAAGTGCGGCCACGGAGCGCACATGTGCGCGGCAGATGGCGGCAGGGCGGCAGTGCACGCTGCGATCAATTGCGGCCGTGACGCTCACGTGTGCGCGGCAGACAGCGGCACAGCGGCAGCACACGCTGCGTTCAAGTGCGGCCGCGACGCTCGTGTGTGCGCGGCAGATGGCGGCAGGGCGGCAGCGCACGCTGCGATCAATTGCGGCCGTGACACTCACGTGTGCGCGGCAGACGGCAGCACAGCAGCAGCACACGCTGCGTTCAAGTGCGGCCGCGACGCTCACGTGTGTGTGGCAGATGGTGGCACAGCGGCAGCACACGCTGCGTTCAAGTGCGGCCACGGAGCGCACATGTGTGCGGCAGATGGCGGCAGTGCACGCTGCGATCAATTGCGGCCGTGACGCTCACGTGTGCGTGGCAGACAGCGGCACAGCGGCAGCACACGCTGCGTTCAAGTGCGGCCGCTTCGCTCATGTGTGAGTGGCAGATGGTGGCACAGCGGCAGCACACGCTGCGTTCAAGTGCAGCCAGCGAGCGCACATGTGCGCGGCAGATGGCGGCAGGGCGGCAGTGCACGCTGCGATCAATTGTGGCCGTGACGCTCACGTGTGCGCGGCAGACGGCGGCACAGCAGCAGCACACGCACACGCACACGCACACGCACACGCACACGCACACGCACACGCACACGCACACGCACACGCACACGCACACGCACACGCACACGCACACGCACACGCACACGCACACGCACACGCACACGCACACGCACACGCACACGCACACGCACACGCACACGCACACGCACACGCACACGCACACGCACGCGCACACGCACGCGCACACGCACACGCACGCGCACACGCACGCGCGCACGCGCACGCGCACGCGCACGCGCGCGCACGCGCACGCGCACGCGCACGCGCACGCGCGCGCACGCGCACGCGCACGCGCACGCGCACGCGCACACGCACACATGTCCACACTTCCGCAACTATCCACACTTAGTTACGGAGTTATCTGCAAGCTGCCTCGACTCTCCGTAACCATTAAGGCGCGCCGCAACAGTTCCAGTTACGGAGGAGTTCACTCCTCCTGTTACGGGACGCCACCCTGGCGCCGAGTTCTACCCACAATCCCCCACCCCCCACACTCTCCCCTGGAGGTAGGAGGTAGGACCTCCCAATAGCGTGTATTCAACACTGCGGTGTAAACAGTTCAACACGACCACACATTGAGTTCAACACTGTGCACTCGCAGTGTTGAATCGCGTCCCCTCGGACGCCACGCGTTTAAACGCAACAATCCAATCGATGCCCGCGCATCCCGGTGCGGTGCCGGATGTTTGTCGACGACGACAGCGGCGACAGCACCGCGGTGGAGAGGCCAGGTCAACCTGGAGAATGATGATGAGTTTTTACAATCCACTCTCTGGCGGGCACGCGTTCGGTTCCAAAGCTCCAGCAGGACTTAGAGGAAGCAGTCCTGAAGACCTGCCAACAGAAAAAAGGGGGGATGCCCCACGGAAGCGCCACCCACACGCGGTGGCGGGCACCAAGCAAGCAGCACCACAGTGCAGGCTCCACACTCAACCCCTCCAGGAAACGGATGGCGGGCCCAAGGTATAAAACCATGAAGGGACCAAAAAGCCCACCCTGGAGATGCTATGACAGATGGTGCAGCTCGCTGAGGTGTACGCACAACAGCTGCATCATGCAGCTCCCTCCATGGATGAGCATGGGGGCAAGGGGCAGGAAGTGACTGCCCTCGCCAGTCTCTCCCTCAGGGCCAAGCCTGCGTTGCAGCACGCCGGCTTGCCCCCGCGCGCGCATGGCGGTGCTGCGCCAGTGGTGCAGTCAGCTGCTGCCGTGGCCGCTACAGGCTACAGGCCTTCCAGAAGATGCAGCAGATGCTCGTGTCGCTGGCGGAAGAGGAGCAACAGCAGCTGCAGCTGCCGGCGGAGAGCGCGGGTGGGCTACATCGGATGGCGCAGCGCAGGCAGCAGATGGCGGCGGCCCCGCAGCAGCAGGCAGCCCTCACAGCGAGTGTGCTTCAGCAGCGCGAGGAGTTGCAGCAGCAGACACGGGGTCAGGAGACACCGTAGGAGGCAGTCGCGTGTCAGGCGCCAGTCGCGAAGTCGCAGGTACATGTGCAAATCGATAACCGCCGCGCTCTGGGGCTGGCGGCTGTGGTGCACGCACATGGCACCGGCGGCGGCGGCTCTGGCGCAAACGACGACGCGGTGACTGCCGCCTTCTGTCCTCCAGCAAGCCCACGGCGCCAACGGCACCAGCAGTAATGACAGTACGCCCACACACACGCGAACGATGCCCTTCGCGCAGCGCGCGTTGCCCTCCCCTGCTCGTTTGCCACTCCAGGCACCTGGATCAGGGATGCAGGGCGGCGGTGTGCGTTTCAGATGCAGAGGTGTGCGTGTCAGATGGCGGCACGATGGCGGTGTGCGCTGCGACCGAGTGCGGACGCGACACTCGTGTGTATGCGACAGGGCGGCGGTGTGCGTTGCGACCGAGTGTGGTTGTGACGCTCACGTGTGCGCGGCAGACGGCGCCACAGCGGTAGCACACGCTGCGTTCAAGTGCGGCCGCGTCGCTCGTGTGTGAGCGGCAGATGGTGGCGGGTCGGCAGCACGCACTGCGATCGGCCGCGACGCTCGCGTGTGCGTGTCAGATGGCGGCAGGGGGCGGTGTGCACTGTGAACGCGGCCTCGACGCTCATGTGTGCACGGCAGATGGCGGCAGGGCGGCAGTGCGTGCTGCAACCGAGTGTGGTCGCGACGCAAGGCGGCGGTGTGCACTGCGGCCGTGTGCGGTGGCGGCTCTCGCGTATCTGCGGCGGATGACGGCAGGGTGGCGGTGAGAGCTGTGAGCGCGTGCGCTGTGAGCGTTTGCGGCCACAGCGCTTGAGTGTGCGCGGCAGATGCATCCGCCACGCACACTCACACCATATGGTGGCAGGGCTGCAGTGCGCGCTGCGACCGAGTGCGCTCGCGGCACTCGTGTGTGTGCGGCAAATGCCGGCAGGGTGGCAGGGCGCGCTGCGATCAAGTGCGGCCGTGACGCTTGCGTGTGCGCAGCCGATAGCGGCACGGTGGCAGTGCGCGCTGCAATTGAGTGCGGCCACGACGCTCACGTGTGCGCGGCAGATGGCGGCGGGGCGGCAGTGCGCGCTGCGACCGAGTGCGGACGCGGCCCTCGTACGCGTGTGTGTGCGGCAGATGGCGGCAGATGTTGGCCGTGTGTGCTACACTTCAGGTGCATTCTTAGAATTCCTGAAGTCCAGGGTCAGGTCGTGGCTGTATGTGCTGGGTACCCCCCGGCGGCGCGTTGAAGCCCCCCACCCGAAAGGCTTCCCCTCCAAGTGAGGGTGTTCTGAGTTAACTCCTTTGATCGGCCTGAAATTTTGGACATTACCTGGCAGGGCCATATGTACTCGAGGTGCATACTCAGAATTCCTGGAATGTGGGGTGAAATATTTGTTGCATCTGCTGGGTAGCCCTGGTCGCGCGTTCACACCTGAAAGGCCTGCCCCCAAGGGAGGGTGATCTGAGTGACCTCCTCTGATCGGCCTGGAACTTTGCACATGTCATTGCATGCCCATATGTAGGTCAGGTGCATGCTCAGAATGCCACAAATGAGGGTTCGGGTAGTGGCTGCATGTGCTGGGTAGCCCCTGGTCACACGTCCGAGCCACCCGAAAGGCCTGCCCCTAAGGGAGGAGGGTCTAGATGACTTCGTCAGATTGGCCTGAATCTTTGGAGACACAACATCGTCATATGTAGGTCAGGTGCTTTATCAGAATGCCTCAAGTTTGGGGTCAGGTAGTAGCTGCTTGTACTAGGTAGCCCGCGGTCACGTGTTCAAGCCGATGTTGAGGCATATCATCCCTGTCAAAGACCACTCTCCCACCAATCCCAGCAAGTCAGCAGAGCACACGAGCAGCGCATCAGGGTCATCAGAGGGGGGTCCGATTGCTGTGATGACTCGCCGCAGCCCGAGGAAATAGACTGGTTTGTGAGTGACATCTATAGAGTGATCTCTAAGGCAGATGTAGAGGCAGAGCCATACCATCATTGTGACTAAGGCCAGTCACAATCATCGACAGCTCTCCTTTCCATTGACCCCAGCAAGTGAGCAATGAATCACGGTCATCAGAGGTGGTTCGGTTTCTGTGATGACCCGCCGCCGCCCTAAGGGGCAGACTGTTTAAAGTGGGACAGATGTTTGGAGTGTGGCAGACGGCAGATGCAGGGGTACAGTTACAGTTACAGTTACATCGGCTTTCCAGCAAAGACTACCTCTAGTCCTAGTACCACCGCCTAGACCCAAGTCCAGTTCTGGCCCTAACAATTACTTGTGAGGGGCGGTAGCCACCAGCCGGCTGCCTGCCAACGTGTAGTCCCAGAGCAAAAAGGAGAGCTATTGTGCGACGACTCCAAAATAGGTCCTAACTGCTTCTAGGGGATAGGGGGTCAAGTGGCGCTTGCCAATCTACTTGACCGCCGTGGTGGAGGGGCCGGCGCCTGAGGGGCAGCCGGACCGTACACCACGGCTCTCCACCCGACCCTATCCTGAGCACGCTCAAACGCCGTGTCCGAAAAAGTCTTCCAATCAGAACGAGTGCCACTAGTTTCGCCTAGCTGCTGAATCAGTAGCTTAAGAAAATAGTGTCGGGAGGAGGCTGGAGGCCGGCCTTGCTGCCGAGCCACATCCATTGTGCAGTCAAAAGTCGTACGAGGAAGACGAGAAGCCGGCATGCGCATCACATGGCCTAGCCACTGCATTGATCGCTTTGCCACAAGGCTCTCAATTGGCTCAGTGTCGCACGCCTGCCGAATATAAGTTAATCTGTGCCGGTCGACCAGGCGCACACCCAGAATGCGACGAAGGCAGTTAGAGTGGGCAACCTCCAATCGAGTCAGTTGTGTTTTAGTAGGGGCCCATGTTTCGCAGCCGTACAGAAAGTGGGGCAGCACGAAAGTGTTGTAAACCCGCATCTTAGACTGCACTTGCATCTTCTTGCTGGCCCAAATCTTATCAAAAGACGCAAACACGCCCAGCGCGCGACCGACACGCACACCGATCTCCTTTTCCACACCACCACTCTGGGTTATCCAACTCCCTAGATACTTAAATGCAGAGACGGTCTTCACTTCACCACCAGTCAGCGCAAACGTGGGCAGATCCGCGTCAAAATCTGCTGGCAAAATCATCACTTCTGTCTTGGCGGCGTTGATTTGCATGCCAAAGCTAGAGGACACTTTGTCAAGGATTTTCAGCATAAGCGCCAACTGAGCTGGGTCATGCGAGAACAAACATAAATCGTCGGCATACATCAGCATTACTATGCGCTCAACCGACGACGACAACACAGAGCCGCCGGCTCGGGTCACGACTGACACGCCAGCCCCCTCTGGCATCATGTCTAGCGCCTTTTTCACTATGTGGGGCAACGTCAATCATCGACCGCTCTCTCCCATCGACCCCAGAAGTATAAAGAGACCAGGAGAACTAGCAGTAAATCAGAGTCATCACAAGTGGCCCGGTCGTGGCGATACTTCGATGCATAACAGGCCAATGTTCTACACTAGGATCATTTCGCTTCGACCAAACACACACACACGCGCACACACCACTACCGCATCGCCGACCATCACAGCACGTGCACATGCGAGCGTCGCGGCTGCACTCGATCGCAGCGCGCCCTGCAGCGCTGGCACCATCTGCCGCACACACGTGAGCGTCGCGGCTGCACTCGATTGCAGCGCGCCCTGCTGCCACACCGGCATCTGCCGCGCACACGTGAGCGTCTTGATCGCACTCGATCGCAGCGCGTCCCGCCGCCCCGCCGCCATCTGCTGCGCACATGCAAACGCCGCGGCCGCACTCGCTCGCAGCATGCCCGGCCGCCCTGTCGCCACCTGCCGCGCACATGTGTGCGCCGCGGCCGCACTTGAATGCAGCGTGCGCTGCCGCCCTGTCGCCATCTGCCGCGCGCATGTGCGCTCCGTGGCCGCACTTGAACGCAGCGTGTGCTGCCGCTGTGCCACCATCTGCCGCACACACGTGAGCGTCGCGGCCGCACTTGAACGCAGCGTGTGCTGCTGCTGTGCCGCCGTCTGCCGCGCACACGTGAGCGGCACGGCCGCACTTGCTCGCAGTGTGCGCTGCCGCCCTGCCGCCATCTGCCGCGCACACGCGAGCGTCGCGGCCGCACTTGAACGCAGCGTGTGCTGTCGCTGTGCCGCCATCTGCCGCGCACACGTGCGCGCCGCGGCCGCACTTGAATGCAGCGTGCGCTGCTGCACTGCCGCCATCTGCCGCGCACACGTGAGCGCCGCGGCTGCACTTGAACGCAGCACGTCCTGCCGCCCTGCCTCCATCTGCCGCGCACACATATGTGCGCGCTGGTGTGTGTGCGTTTCGCGTTCGCGTGCGTATGAGCGTGCGTTGCGCGTTGTCTGCGTGGGCGTTGCCTGAGTGAGCGTGGGCGTCATGCATTGCACACGCATACGCAGTCTGCGCGTGTGTGTGTGTGTGTGCGCGTGCGTTGTGATCGTGAGTGTGTGCGTGCACCTGTGCGCTAGCGTCTGCGTGTTCTCGTGCATGTGTGTCTGAGATGTGCGCATGCGTGTGCATCTTGCATGCGTGTGCACGTGCACGCGTGCGAATGTATGTATGCGTGCGTGTTTGTGTGCGGTAGTGGGGGGCGCAGCAAGTCCCCCCCAAGCACCATGCGGCTGCGCACAGCCGCAGTTGCCCGGCATCCATGCTCCAGGTGCCTGCGGTGGGAAGACCAGGGGTGGACAGCGCGCGCTGCGAGGAGCGCAGGCGGCGGGCATGGATGGGCAGGGTGTGTGTGGTGGTGGTGGGGGGGGGGAGCCAAGTGGGCAGACCCAGCCAGCAGTGCGGCGGCAGCCGCGCACAGCACGCTGGGTGCCGCAGCTGCCCGGCATCCATGCTCCAGGTGCCTGAGGTGGGGAGAGGAGCAGGGCTGGGCAACGCGCGCTACGTGGAGCGCAGCGTGCGTGCGGGGGCGGGTTGGGGGAAGAGCCCAATGGGCAGCCCCGGCGCCAGCCACACGCAGAGCGCTCGGCGACGCAGCTGCCCGGCATCCATGCTCCAGGTGCCTGAGATGGGAGAGGAGCAGGGGTAGGCAGCGCGCGCTGCGAGGAGCACAGGCGGCGGGCGTGTATGGGCGGGAGGAAGCCGAGCAGGCAGCCCTATCTAGCAGTGTGTTCACAGCCGCATGCATTTCATGCCTGGCGCCGCAGCTGCCCAGCATCCATGCTACAGGTGCCTGGGAGGAGAGGAGACGGGTGGGCAGCGCGCACGCTGCGAGGAGCGCAGCGTACATGCATGGGGGCGCATGGGGGCGCATGGGCCACGTGGCCGGCACATGCACACTCACACACAGCCCCACCTGCCAGTTGGTGATGCCTATCATACACCCAGGGGGCAGCAGCAGCAGCAGCTGGGCTGGTGTGTGCGTGTGTGTGGGTCAATCAAACTGCAACTGTCACGCAGCAAAGGCAGGATGGAGCCCGTAGTTGTAACTCCCGTAACTCAACCCCGGCGCGTTGACTGGCACTCACAGACGATCGAGTTACTGGAGTTACGGGGGGTATTGCGTCACTGGGCGGCGCAATAGTGTGCGAGGGAGAGGTGATTGGCGCTGGAGCGGTGAGAAACAGGGGGGGATGTATGTGTGCGAGTGCAAGATAGGGAGTGTGTGTGGGGGGGGGGTGCGCGCGCGATCGTGTGGGGGGGTGCGGCGCAATCGTATGCGAGGGAGCGGTGATTGGCCAGCGCCACGTGTGCAGGTTCAAAGTGGAGATCGGGCATGCGCAGCGGCTGTGTGGTGGATGGTACAGCAGTGGCAAAGTCGACGACTGATCGGGAGCAGTCCTGCGGTGAAAGTGCGCTCAAGGCGATGGAAGCCGGTTGTGCACCAGCCGCCGGCGTGGGGCGCTCCTGTCCGAATGTGTTCACTGTCGACAGCCTCGACTCATTTACTTGCTGAAGGAGTCCTTGGCGTGATTAGTTGGAATAGGGCCAAGCTAACGGCTGAGCCGCGCCGCGCACGCCGTGCAGGCACTTTGCGGAGTGGGATATCACCCTCAGTTGGGGAGTTGCAGAGATGCTGATTACACACAAAAAAACGGGTAAAAACGAAAACAACTGTCAGGCCCCGCGCGTGCATTCACGTGGGCAAGTGAGGTGGTGGAGTTGTTGGTAAAATGCTTGTCAAATGCTTGAAGAGGGTTTAATTTCTGGCGCTGTTGTCGCGTCCCTCAACGTGCACATGCCGCTCATAGGCAGAGGGATGTGTGTGTGTGTGTGTGTGTGTGTGTGCTCAGCCCCATGTGCAGTGTCCCCTATACAATGGACACCTGTTTGACGCTCCACGCGCTTCTCTCACGCACAACTGTAAACTCCACCACCGTCTCTCCGCGCCAAAGGCTCTCTTTGCCACTCGGCTCTCATGCCAGCAAGGTGGGGCAGTCGTGACGTGGAGCAGCAACACACAGAAAGGGTGAGTGGAGCGCCATGCCCCCCCGCAGAATCCCTACAGCCGCAGCACCAGGTTGAGCTGCTGTTGCCTTGTTCTTCTGCTCCGACCCGACTGGTAGGCCTAGGGCAGTTGTACAGAAGCACACACATGCAGCCGGACGTTGGAGTGCAGCGTCAGCGTTAGCGTCTGCCGCTGCTTTGGCATGCCACCGATGGCAGCCCCGTCACAGCCTCAGCACCAAGTTCAGTTCCTGGACATCCAAGTTGACCCCCCACGCGTCTGCGCCGCTGTCCGCGTTGCCCGCCGCCCCCAGCGCGCGCCCGGGCATGCCGCCGCGCGTGTCGAACACCAGCTGCTTGGGCAGCTGCACACTGACTTCCGTGAGCGCCTCCACTCCGATGTGCTTGTAGAAGAGGCGCGGCTTGAAGCGGATCGAGTTGACCTGTGGCGTTTGGGGCACACGCATGTAATAAGCGCGTGCGTGCGTGCGTGTGTGTATGTGTGTGTGTGTATATGTGTGTGTGTTTGTGTGTGTTGTCCCCTTATCCCCCCCGCACGCACATGACAGGAGTGTGTGTGTGTGTGTGTGTGTGTGTCACGGCCCCGCGGCGTGCGCCTTAAGAGTAGTGTGAGTGGCCGGCCCATGCACACACACAGCGGTGCTGCCACTAGGCTTAGGTGCCGCCACTACGCCTTAGCAGGCATCCGCGCCCTTGCCCCCCCGGCCCTCTTCCCCTGCCCCCTCCCCCGGTAGGACAATACCCACATGACCAACCTTCGTCAGTTCCGCTCCACGCCCGAGCTCCCATCCGACCTGCAGCGCGCATAAGCACAGCAGCATAGGCACCTGTTGAACTTTGGAGTTTGGGAACAGCAGCGGCAGCAGCAGTGGCGACAGCAGCGGCAGCAGCAGTAGGGCAGCAACAGCGGCAGCAGCAGCGACAGTAGCAGCAGCAGCGATAGTAATAGCAGCAGCAGCGATAGTAATAGCAGCAGCAGCAGCAGCAGCAGCAGCGGCAGGCCGAGGGAGGGTGGAGGGGACGATGATGGGAGGATGTCCCGGTGGTGGCAGACCCTCGTCCCGGCAGCTGGGGTACGTGTGGGCGTACCAGAGGGAGCGTCCGTACATCAGGGACCCCACAACCCAACAGGCCTGGCAAGAAGACAAGCCGACAGCCGTGCCGGCAGCCCATACTAACCAACAAAATGTCCTGACCCCCCTTGACCTCGCCCCTGCCTGTCACTCACGTTGTAGCTGGGCTTGACAGAGCCGGAGATGGCGTCGTACTGCCAGCGCGCGCCGATGATGAGGCTGCCGGGAACAGAGGGCAGGGAGACCCGCTTCCTGCATACGTGCGTGCGTATGCACACCAGCTTGTCGGCAAAACGTGTGCCCCGCGTCCGGGCATGCGCATGTCTACCCGCATCTGTGCATGCTCTGCCATGCACCATGCCGCTCCCATGCGTCGCCATGCGCCATGCGCCATGCAGCCATGCAGCGACCCATCACGCACGCAGCGCTGCAGCCCCACCTGTACTCTACCGCCCGCTCCTCAATGTTGGCCACCAGCTTGCCTCGTAGTATGGTGTCCTTGCATGCGAGCTTGTACTGGACACGGTGGCTCTCCAAGTTCCAAATGAGGGAGCCACTCAACGCCAAGGGCAAGGGCCCTAGTTGCACCGACTTCTTGACCTTGACGTTGGCGGGTACGAGGTTGAACGACGAGGAGGAGAGGTCGAACCAGCGCTCACGGAAGGAGGGCGCACTGCGGGGCGCTGGGAGTGCGAGCTGCTCCTGGCCGCTTGTGCTTGCTGTGCCCGCATGGCGTTGCTGCGCCGTCGCCCCTGGTGGAAGTAGGTCCTCCAGGGGCGGCTGCGCAAGCGCCTTTGAGCGGGGAGGCAGCGTGGGTCGTGCTCTGGAAACTCCGCTCTTTTCACGCACTCTCTGTGTGCCAACCTCTTGTTGCGACGCCACTATTTAGTGGGCAGAGATGTGTTTTAATGGTGCTGAGCAGCATGTGCGAGCCCAGTCTGTGTGTGTGGCGTTCGTGTGGGGAAGGCACAAGCTGCGCCCAGCACACACTACTAGGCATCGCGATCCCACCATAGGAATCTGTAGGGCGGAGGACAGATGCTGCTGTACCACGAGAAGCAGGTGGGTTGACAGACCATGCTCTCCGTGCTGCTCTCCACCCCCACATTGCAATGGCCTGCAGCGTCGCGATCTGCACATGGGATGCACATGCACGCAACTGTGGAGCTGGTATCACGCGTTGCGTGTCATGCACGTGGGACAAAGACTCGGTGCATGGCACATGCATGCATGGCACATGCATGCATGGCACGCACTGGGGGGCGGGTGGGATGATCATGTGTCGCATGTAAACATCATCATTGCGAGGGTGCCACGGCCGGCGGGATCGCGCGTGCGCTACCACTGCATCTGCGCTGCCACTGCCACGCACGCCTCCCTCCTCACCCCGCCTGCCGCTCCCCGCTGACCACCGGTGTGCATGCACTGTGCACATGTGCACTGCAGGTTGCCGCCCTGTGTGGCGTGCACTGCATCAATGCACTGCTGCAGGGGCCCATGTTCTCAGAGGTGGACCTTGCAGGTGGGCACTGACCAACTGATGGCACTTGTGACCATACCTTTTGCACTACGTTGCTTAAGCCGGTTTGCGTTACCCTCCTGGTGGCACTTGTTTAGCATGGTCTTTTGTTTGCCATGTGTTGTGGGCACTTGGCACCGGGATAACCAACGAGTGCTTTTTGCACCAGACTCAGCTCCCAGCTGTTACTGCATCCAAGCTGCCATTGCAAGCATGCAACTGTGATTGCCAGCCACCACCTTTCAGGCATCGGACTGGATCTGCGTGCGCTCGAGCGTGCGGCAACGGGCACTCTGCATCATACCACAGGCCAACAGGCCAGCTGTGAAGTGTTGCCTTTGCTGAATGACATCTCGCCCCCCATGACCTTTCAGGCATCAGACTGGAGCTGCATGCGCTCGAGCGCGCGGCGGCGGGCACTCTGCACCAGACCAACAGGCCAACAGGCCAACAGGGTGACTGTCAAATGTCACTGTTGATGCCTTCCTTTGCCGAGTAACATCCCGACTCCCACGACCTTTCAGGCATCGGACTGAAGCTGCATGCGCTCGAGCGCGCGGCAACCAGCACGCGGCACCAGACCACCAGACCAACAGGCTAACAGGCCAACAGACCAACTGTGAAGTGTCACTGTTGCTGCCTGCCTTTGACGAGTAGCATCCCGCCCCCCATGACCTTTCAGGCATCAGAATGGAGCTGCACGCGCTCGAGCGTGCGGCGATGGGAACTTGGCACCAGCCCAACAGGCTAACATGCCAAAAGGCCAACATGCCAACAGGCCAACTGTGACGTGCCCATGTTGCTGCCTGCCTTTGCCGAGTTGCGTTCCGACCCCCACGCCCTTTCAGGCATCGGACTGGAGCTCGATGCGCTCGAGCGTGCGGTGATGGAGGAGGGAGGGATGACTGGCGAGGACTACCTTACGTGAGTGCTTGCTTGTGGTTGGGTGGGAGGTGGCAAATTTTACAGCTTGATAGGTTTTACACGTACGCGGAGGACACCGGGGCGTGAGTCGAGGCCTACACTACACGTCTAGGGGGGCTATGCTACGCGAAAACGCTGCATTGCTGCCGCCTGCGCGCGGCCTGTTGCTGCTGCCCACCTGATGAGCGCAGAAAATAATTGGTGCCTGCCTGCCTGCCTGCCCGCCCGCCCGCCTGCCCGCCCGCCCGCCCGCCCGCCCGCCGCCCGCCCGCCCGCCCGCCGCCCGCCCGCCCGCCCGCGCGCCCGCCCGCCCGCTGCCTGCCTGGGGCATGTGCTTGCCTGACATGAAGACACACCCGCCAGCCCGCGCACCCACCCGCTTTCTGCTGCCTCCTGCTGCCTCCTGCTGCCCTTTTCCGCCTTCTGCTGCCTTCTGCTGCCTCTTTGCTGCTGCATGCTGCTGCATCCTGACCAGTCTTGTTGTGGTGCACCAACGCCCGCTGCCCGCATGCCTGCTACTGCCTGCATGCTTCTGCCTCCTGCTGCATGCTGCTGCGTCTTGGCCTGACATATTGTTTTGCACCAATGGCCGATGCCTGCCCGCCTGCCTGTGCCTGCAGGTTTGCAGCCGAGGAGAGCAGCAACGTTGCGAACGACGGAATGTTCTCAATACAGGTGACCATCTTGTGTGTGTGCGTGTGTGTGTGTGTTTGTGTGTGTGTGTGTGTGTGTGTGTGTGTGTGTGTGTGTGTGTCCGGGCCGTTCAAACGGGTCCGGATCGGACGCCAATGCCCCGAAGGGGCGGCCATCCGGACGTGCGCGGTAGGCTCCGTGCGGTTTTCCGGACGCCAACGCTGGGGCCCGCAGGGCCTCGTCCGGCTTGCCGAGCGCCATGTTTTGCCTCCGTCCGTTTTTTTCTCCCCCAGCTCCTCTTCTCTCCTCTCCGCTGGCCCCTGGCACCCCTCGCGACCAGCATCGGATCAGTTCGCATCGCGTGCTAAGAGATGTGATGCGGAAGAGGCGCGGTGGTTGGTCACACTGTTGCTTGCTTCAAGTGTGACCATCGCCAAAATCCACCCCTGGCTCTGCTGCAGATAATGCCATTATTTAGACACATTCACACACAATGAATCACTGGTTCTAACACCACCTCCGGACAGGCCGCGCCCTGACCCCCGCTGCATGCATGCATGCATGCATGCATGCGTGCGCCATGCGCAACAACTCGTCTGGGCGAGCGTGCACTCAAGCCAGTTTTGTTTGCCCCCCAGGCTGCGACGAATAAGCAGGCTTTGTGATGGTCGAAGGGCTGATGAAGACAGGGATAGACAGAGGCACTGCAACACAAAAGAAAACGTCCACACTTTTCACACTCCACCCAGACCCACGTCCGACGACCCGGATGCGGACGCCACCCCACGTCCGGCTTCCCGGACGTCGACCACCACCCCCCTCTACGGCCCTGGTGTGTGTGTGGGGGGGGTGGGGGTGGGGGGCGTGTGTGACAGGGCTGTACAAACGGATCCGATCCAGATGCCGATCGTCCGAAGACACAAAAAGCGGATGGCGCGCGCCACTCGACGTCCGATTTTCCGGATGCCGACGTTCTCCCTGGAGGGATCGCATCTGCGTCAGATGACTGTTTAACCCCTGTACCGTTTCGTTTTGACCCAGTGGTTAGCCAATGTGGGAAATCCATCCCACTCGGGGTCAAATCCCATTAGAAGCATCTCTTTTTGGAACACTTTTAGGCAAGTCAAAATCCAAAAGAAATCCTCTCTGAGCTGCTGCAAATCCCTGTTTTGCTGGCTCAGTGCGTCCAGAATCACGCTATTTTTTCTAGGGGCTAAAGGCTTGTAGTTTTATCTTGAGAGGTGTGCCGACGACATCCAAAACGAGGGTGACTTTGAGGTCACCCTCGACGATGGGCTCACTGCTACTGAGCCGGTCTTTGTGGTAGATGAGGACAACGACTGGGTGCGGCCACGCACGAGCGCACAGAGGGCGCAGACGACTGAAGTATATATCTATGAGTTCTGCTTGGAACTACTCCAGAGTAGTTCTGAAGATTAAGAGCATACCGAATAAACACGCTTTGTACTTAGGTACAGATTGGCAACGGAAGTGAGCAGGCTTTGTGATGGGTTAATGAAGAGAGGGAGACGTAGGAAGAGAGAGAGACACAGGGCGGACACAGGGCAGTGAAAAAAAAACAAAAAAAAACGTCCACACTATTTCACACTTCCGGACGGCCAGCGAGACCTCCGTCCGTTCTTCCGGATGCCTTCGCCAGACCCCGTCCGATTTTCCGGATCCCAGCCGCCCCCCCCTGTTACGGCCCTGGTGTGTGTGTGTGTGTGTGTGTGTGGTAGTGGGGGGTGGAGGGTGGGTGGGGGGGCCTGGTGCGGGGTGCATCAAACAAGCTGGCTCGCCCCAGCAGCCGAGGAGAGCCGCAACGTGGCAAGCATTTGAATGTTCTCAATTCATGTGGTCACTGTGTGTGTGCGTGTGTGTGCGTGTGTGGGTGTGTGGGTGGGGGGCGGTTCAGGGGGCTCGTGACAGGAATCAGCGGACGCTGGGGGGAGGCAAGGGGCGACTGAGACACGGAGTTGTTACAATGGATCGGGGGTGCAATATCTTGGTGCTGCGGGTGGGGTGCAGAGCGAGCCCTCAGGCTTATGCAAGGCTGGGGCACGCAGGCACCAGACTGCAGGGGCAACATCTCTCTCTAACCTGGGGGGAGGCACGGGGCGACAGAGACACGGAGTGACTCACGCCATAGACCTACGGAACCAAGAGAAAGTCCACACCTGCTACAAACAGGGGGGGAGAGCTGCAGCCACAATTGGGGTGTGTGGAGAAACGCTAATCAACCAGGGCCATGCACGGCTGGCGTGCCGAATGACTCAGTGCCTGTAGCACAATCTTATCACTCCCACGCGGCACGATAGCCACTGCAAAAGTAAACTTAAAGGAAAATCAGATCATGCCCATGTGCTTGCGACAATCACTCAAACTTGACCTTAGGCAGCGCCTTGGTCAGAATGTCTGCCACCATGCGGTCAGTGGGGATGTACTCCATGAGCACGTCCTGGCGCATCACGCGCTCGCGTGCAACGTGGTGCAGCATGTCGATGTGTTTGGAGCGGCTGGAGCCCCCCGGGTTCTTGAGCACAGCGAGGGCGCCCTGGCTGTCGCTGTAGATCAGCATGGGGCACAGCGGGATGCCCAGCTCTGGGAAGAGCTGAATCATCCACTGCGCCTCGCCGATGACGGCGCCGGATGCCTGGTACTCGGCCTCCGTGGTTGAGCGCGAGACCGTCTGCTGCGTGGTCGACTTCCAAGAGACGGCGGTGCCGTTGTAGGTCACCACGAAGCCGGTGGTGGAGCGGCGCGTGTCGACGCAGCCAGCGTAATCGGCGTCGCCGTAGCCCTTGACGGGCTTGGAGCCGTCGGCGGACAGGCCGTACAGAAGGCCGAGGCCGGCGGTTCCGCTCAGGTAGCGCAGCACGCCGAGCGCGGCCTGCATGTGCTGCGGCGTGGAGCAGCTCATGTACCTTGAGGGCTTGTTCACCGCGTACGTGATGTCGGGCCTGGTGCAGTTGGACAGGTAGAGCAGCAAGTCGACGAGCTCTGCAAACTGGCTGGTGCCGAGCAGGTTGTCGCTGTCCTTGCGAAGGATCTCCCCGACGCTGAGGGGCACGTCGCGCGTGCGACACTCAGACAGGTTGAACTTGAGGAGCAGCTGCTTGGTCAGCTCAGCCTGCGTCAGAAGGATGGTGCGGCTCCCACGGTCCCTCGTGATCGCCATGCCCAGGAACTATTTGGCGCAGCCCAGGTCGCGGCACTCGTACGCCTTGGTCACATGCCCGACGACCTCGCGCACGCTGCTCGTGCGGCCGATGACGAGCATGTCGTCCACGTACAGGAGCAGGTAGACGTAGTCAGAGCGAGACTTGGCAGGGCGGATGAACAGGCAGGGGTCGGCGACGCTCGGGACGAAGCCGAGGTTGGTGAGCGACAAGAGGATCTCCTCGTACCAGACCTTGGGAACATGGCGCAGACCGTAGAGGGCCATCAGCAGGTGGCAGCCCATCGACGAGTCGCCGTCGTGGAAGAGCGGCGGCTGCTTGATCCAGATGTTCTCCTTGAGCCGGCCGTTGAGGAACGCGTTGCGAACGTCGATCTGGTGGATCTTGAGGTCGTGGTCGGCAGCGAACGCGATGAGACAGCGCAGCGTGGTGTACTTGGACACGGGCGCGAAGACCTCCGCGAAGTCGATGCCTGGGATCTGACGGAAACCCTGGACGACCAGCCTGGCCTTGTAGCGCTCCAGGTTGCCGCGCTCGTCGTACTTGCGCTTGAAGACCCACTGCACGGGCAGCAGGCGCTGGCCGGAGGGGATGCGCGCCTTGTTTCACGTGAGCTTCTCGACAAGGCTGGCGTACTCCTCGTGGATCGCCTCCTCCCAGAGGGGCCAGTCCTCGCGTGACTGAGCCTCCTTGAGGCTGATCGGGTCCGGGTCGTTCTTGGCAATGCGACACAACGCCGCTGAGCTGACCGCCGTAGGACTTGCCAGACCGCGTGGTCTTGGCTGCCTGGGGAGCGAGTGCATGCATGGGAGACGGAGGAGACGAGCCGGGCGGCGACGGGACGGGCAGGGCGGGTGGGGCGGGCGGGGGAGGGGAAGAGGTGGGGGAGGAGGAGGGGGACGAGGAAGCAGCCGGCTGCTGCACAACAGCCTGCCCCCCAGACGACTGCTTCTGAGGCGGGTCGTCGTCGTCGCTGTCGTCGTCGGACGCGTTGACGAGGTCGGGCATGCGGTCGTCCTCGTTCTCGGTGCAGCCGGGGCAGAGCCAGTCCCTCTCGGGAACGCTGTCAAGCGCCGGCTTGAGGCAGCTGAGGTGATAGGCGTTGCCACAGGGGGTGCCGTCGGGCTTGCAGCCGTCGCAGAGGAGCATGACTGAAGGGTAGGCGCTGTCGGGCGAGTGGCAGACGAAGCAGCGCTCGCCCTCCTCCTCGAAGGGCCCGCGGTAGGAAATAGAAGTGGCGGCGCGGTCGCCCTCGATGATGCGGACCTCACGCTCGACGGTGATCTTGCCGCTCTCAGGGTGGTAGATGCGGTACGCGGGGCTGACGGGCTCGTAGCCGACGAAAACGCCATCTCGAGGCCTCTCGAGCTCGTGTCCGCCGTGCTCATGAACGTCGGGCGGGTGACGGGCACGTAGTTGTCGACCACCTCCTCGCCGTACGTAAGGTGGGATGTGCAGGCAGAGTCGATCAGCCACGTCTTGGGGTCGCGCGGCGGGTCGAGACCAGGCGCGAAGGATGCCGCGACCATGCAGGCGAACCCCGGGGGCTTCGGCGCGCTCGACTTGTCGTCCGACAACTTGTGCTTGAGGGCCATCAAGAACCTCTGGCGAGTGGCATCGTTCCACTTGTGCTTGTTAGGGCACTCGCGGAACATGTGGCCCGGCTCCTTGCAGCAGTAGCAGTAGAGGCCGGACGATGGCTTGAAGCCGGACTGCGTGAGGTCGCGGATACCAGAAGACGAGGAGCCGCTCGAGTGGTGGCCGCACTGGTGGCCGGACGAAGAGGAGCCGCTCGCGTAGTGACCGCGCTGGTTGCCGCCGCAGTCGTCGTGGCGCCGGCCTGCGTTGCTCGAGGAGACGAAGCTGCCGGAGCCGACAGGTTTGGAGATCTCCGTCTCAGCGTCGAGGAGGATGGCCGTCGCGGTGTCGAGGTCGAAGCCGATACCACCGGCACCACCGTGCGAGATCATGATCTTCACGAAGTTGTAGTCTGAGTGAAGCCCGGCCAGGATGTACTCGAGCAGCAGGTTCTCGTCGATCTTGATGCCGACGTCCATGGCGCGCTCGCGGAGGACCATCACGCGGTTGATGTACAGCTGGAATCCCTCGCGCGGCAGCTGCCTGACTTCAGCCAGGTTCTGGAGCGACGCGGATCTGTTGCTCAGGGACTTCTTGGTATGCGCGGCGAGCAGGCCGCGCCACATCGCGATGGCGGTCTTGAAGCGAGGGGTGTAGGCGTCCTGCTGTGGCTGCTTCATGCAGATCAGCATGATAGCGCGAGCGTGCTTGTCGTGTGTTGGGATGGGGTACGCGTCAGCAGGCCCATCGCCGTCTACATACTCCATGACCTTGTTCATGTACTGGTCCATAGTGAAGTGGAGGAGCAGCTGTGCGCTCCACTGACGTAAGTTGTCACTGCCGAGCTTCTCGATTTGCGCGTACTGGTTTATCGCTGGAAGCTTGCCCAATGGCGCGACGACTGCAGCGACGGGATCAGGTCCTGCATCAGCCATATCGGTGGCTCGGGGAGAGGCGCGTAGACGACGCGCAGCGGGGGTAGGTCGCGCAACACCTGACACGTGTCAGGGTTGTTGCGCACCACAACGAGAGGGCACACGGACAATCTCGTGAAGACAGGGCACGTAGGCGGCCGAACTTGGCGGGACTAACGGCGTGCAGGGGTGTCTTGATCGTTCACAGGGACATCTGTTGCAACGTCGAACTGGGACTCGTGTGTCTCGCCTTGCCGGGCGCCGAGGCTAGCGGTGTAGGGGCCCAACGACCTGATAGGAATCAGCGGACGCTGGGGGGAGGCAAGGGGCGATAGAGACACGGAGCTGTTACAATGGATCGGGGGTGCAATATCTTGGTGCTGCGGGTGGGGTGCAGAGCGAGCCCTCGGGCTTATGCAAGGCTAGGGCACGCAGGCACCAGACTGCAAGGGCAACCTCTCTCTCTAACCTGGGGGGAGGCACGGGGCGACAGAGACACGGAGTGACTCACGCCTCAGACCTCCGGAACCAAGAGAAAGTCATACCTGCTACAAACAGGGGGGAGAGCTGCAGCCACAACTGGGGGGGGTGGAGAAACCCTAATCAACTAGGGCCATGCACGGCTGGCGTGCCGAATGACTCAGTGCCTGTAGCACTGAATCTTATCAGCTCGGCGTCATCCCATTCCCACGAAGACATACCAACATTGACAACACCAATGAAAACTTTGGCCGCGCCCAGCGTAGCCTTTCCACCCTGACGACCCTGACCCTCACCCACACACGCACAATTTAGGTGATTTCCAAAGCGCTGTAAGTGTGGGGCTTGAGCGTCGTCCCACTCGACCACCCAGATATGTGCGGCGACAAGGCGGAGCGTTCTCCTGGAAGCAATGGAAAGTGCCCATTCACCCACTCACCCACGCACGCACATGCAATGTAGGTTCTCTCCAAGGCACTCGAAGTGTGGGGCCCGAGCGTCGTCCCGCTGGACCACCCAGATATGCGTGGGCGCCAAGGCGAAGCCCTCTTCTAGAAGCAATGGAAACTGCCCATTCACCCACTCACGCACACCCATCCCAAGGTGCTCTCCAAGGCGCTCAAAGTGTGGCCGTGCCCGAGCGTCGTCCTACTCGAGCACCCGGACATGCGCGGCGCCAAGGCGGAGCCCTCTTCTAGAAGCAATGGAAACTGCCCATTCACACACTCACCCACGCACGCACACCCATCCCAAGGTGCTCTCCAGGCGCTCGAAGTGTGGGGCCTGAGCGTTGTCCCACTCGACTACCCACCCTCCCGGACCCTCCCAACCCCCTGCACCCTTTCTTGTCCTTAAACTGAACGCGTTCACCGTACAGCACATAACTACAACCGCCAACCGCACCCTGCCCACCCACCCATGCACACGCTATGCAGGTTCTCTCCAAGGTGCTCGAAGTGTGGGGCCTGAGCGTCGTCCCGCTCGACCACCCGGACATGCGGGGTACCAAGGCAGAGCACTCTTCAAGAAAAATGGAAACTGCCCATTCACCCACGCACCCACGAACCCACCTACGCCCACGCACCCATCTCAAGGCGCTCTCTAAAGCGCTCGAAGTGTGGGGCCTGAGCGTCGTCCCACTCGGCCACCCGGACATGCGCGGCGCCAAGGCGGAGCCCTCTTCTAAAAGCAATGGAAACTGCCCATTCACCCACGCACCCACTCACCCACCCACGCCCATGCACCCATCCCAAGGTACTCTCCAAGGCGCTCGAAGTGTGGGGCTTGAGCGTCGTCCCACTCGACCACCCGGACATGCGCGGCGCCAAGGCGGAGCCGCAGAATGAGGCCGCGTTCATCTGCAACCTGCAGGTACGTGGCAGCTACCCAGCAGCTACCTGGCAGCTACCTAGCAGGTTCTTAAAGGCGTGTACTATTTGTGAATATGCCTCGGGCTGCTCTGTGCTCCCCCAGAAGGAGGGGCGCCAAGGCAGAGCCGCAGAACGAAGCTGTAACAGTAACAGTAACAGTAACACGGGGTTTCCAGCTAAGCAGGCTACTCTTCTACTAGAGACACCCGCCGATGCTCCAGCACACTTGAGTACTAGAGTACCGCCGGCTCCCGGCCGATAGACTACCGCTCCCGCCGGCTAGACTACCCCAAACAGCGGTCTCTGAGAGACATGTCTGGCAAGGAGCATATAGGAGAGGACCTTCCTCAGGGTCACAGTAGTGGCCTTGTGGCCAGTCAAGCCGGCAGAGCCGACTGGCGCTGACTGGAACGGTCCCCGCCTGGCAGTGCATGGCTGTCCAGCTCTCGTTTGCATGGGGCTCAGCCGGCGCCCCATGCCTCATGCATGGCCAGGTCCCACCCTCCAGGGGTGCATGGGCGACAGAGTTTTCATGGAGGCTGCCTGAAGACCTTCCAACGCCAGTCACCGGCAGACGAGCGACCCCGAGGATGGG
The DNA here is from genome assembly GCA_016618255.1 of Chlamydomonas sp. UWO 241. NCBI lineage: Eukaryota > Viridiplantae > Chlorophyta > Chlorophyceae > Chlamydomonadales > Chlamydomonadaceae > Chlamydomonas > Chlamydomonas priscui. Next base: position 53,586 of record VFSX01000536.1, on the reverse strand, counting down.
CGCGGTGACGATCGCTGCGATTGGTGAAGCGGATTTACTCTGTGTTGCCTCGGCGGTCGCCACCGCTGAAGCCGTGATGGTAGCCCGCCTCCACGGGCAGCCATCTTGACCAATGTCCAGCATGCATTGACGGGCGCCAGCTCCTCCGCTCGTCGATCAACTCGTCGAGATCGGTGCCGCATGGCGTCCTGCATGGGGGGAGGATAAGGGCCGTCTCCCAGCACGGGCCGCGGCAGCGCCGCGGCTACTCGCCAAGCCATGGCAGCGCCGGGCAAGCCGCTCCTGAAGTGTTCCACCGAGGGGCAGTCTAGCAGGAGCCGGGCCAGTCGTATTTTACCCCGCTCGTCAGCGGCACGGAGATCCTTGTCACCAGCAGCGCCGCATTGCTGGGTCCAGGGCTCGGCGACGAGAACGCGCCTCCGTTAATCGAGCCCCAACGAAGCTGTGTTTATCTTCGAAGGTGTGTGCCAGCTACCTGGCAGCTACCTGTCAGCTTCCTTGCAGCTACCTGGGGCGAGTTACGTTTGTGAATGCGGCTCAGGCTGCTATGATTCCCCCCAGAAGGAGGGGCGCCAAGGCGGAGCTGCAGGACGAAGCCGCATTCATCTTCAACCTGCAGGTGCATGCCAGCTACCGTGCAGCTGCCATGCAGCTGCCTAGCAGCTACCCAGCAGCTACCTAGCAGCAGCCGGCACAGATTTCCGGCCCATGTCAAGTCAGTTCCTCAGGAGGATGGGCGCCAAGTAGGCATCAGGTATATCTGGCTGGTGTGTTCTCCAGAAGGAGGGGCGCCAAGGAACCCAGGTGTGCGGCAGCTACTGTGCAGCTACATGGTATCTTCCTAGCAGCTGCATATGAGCTACCTAGGGGGCTACCAACGGGTGTGTATTACTGTGACTAGCCATCAGGTATCTGGCTGGTGTGTTCCCCAGAAGGAAGGCGCCAAGGAAACCAGCAGGTGTGTGGCAGAGTCTGTGCAGCTACATGGCAGCTTCCTTGCAGCTCCCTGGCAGTTGCCTAGGAGCTACCTTATGGCTACGAGTGTGTATTCCGAGTGTCCAGGCACTAGGCCCCGGCTGGTCAGTTCCCCAGGAGAAGGGGCGCCAAGGCAGCCTGCAGGTATGTGGCAGCTACTGTGCAGCTGCCCAGCAGCTTTCTAGCAGCTACCTAGGGGCATGTAGTATTTGTGAAGGTGGCTCGGCGGAGCCCTGGTTCACGATCAGCGTCATCCTTACGCGCATCGAACCACACCTGTAGCATTGACGCGAGTCACATCCTCCACATCCTCCACATTTAGTCGCACCCGCTGGCCTCTTTCCTAATATCGGGGTCTAACGCGCCATCAACGGCGTCCAACGGACGGCAACATCGACCCCCCTTCCCACACAGGAGCACTGGTACACGGTTCTTGGCATGAGGCATGCACGTGAGATGCGCTCATATGACACCTGCATAGTGCACATTTTACACTTGAGATGTGCGCATGTTACACTTGTAAGCTGGTAACGAATGCACATCTGACACGCAGGAGCACTGGTTCACGATTCGTGTCATGGCGGATGGCTCGTGGTGGAACTTCAACTCGCTGTTCCCGGCGCCACAGGTTTGTGTGTGTGTGCGTGTGCGTGTGTGTGTGTATAGGTGTATAGGTGTGTAGGTGTGTGGGTGTTGGTGTGTGTTGGTGTGGTGTGTGCGTGTGTGGGGGTGTGTGGGGGTGTGTGGGGGTGAGGGGTGGGGGAGGTGGGGTTGTGGGGGTGGTGTGTGTGGGGGGGGGCGTGCGGGCGTGCGGTCACACACACACATACGCACGCACGCAAGCACACACATTCACAAGCACACACACACACACACACACACACACGTACACACACACACACATACACACACGCACACGCACACGCACACGCACATGCACACGCACACGCACACGCACACGCACACGCACACGCACACACATCCCCCGCAGCCGACCGGCACCTTCTACCTGTCTGTCTTCCTCGCCAGCCTTGAAGAGCAGGGCTACCAGATCTTTGTGGTGCGAGGAAACCTGCCGCCACCCCAGGTGGGTGCATACTCACGGGATCAGCGCACAGCATAAGCTATGTTATCACAGGCCATATCCACACTACACACAAGGAACGCAATCAAGGCTTGGGACATGGCTTGGACACGGCTCGGATAACCCCGACCCGTCTGGAAGATGGGTGTCGATCGAGGAAGCAAAGGCTGCGAACACGGATGCACATACACACTCACACACACACACACACACAGACGTCCGACAGACTATACAAACGACCAATTGGACGACCAAACGTGCACACACAAAAACACAGAGAGAGTGTGTGAGACATAGAAAGAGAGAGAGAGACGTTACCCAGAGAAACGTTATCGAGAGATACATTTCCGAGAGGTAGAGAGAGAGATACGTTACCGATCCAACCACATGCACACACACACATGCAGGGCCCACCCAAGGACGGAGACGTAGGAGGCCCCGGAAGATGGGTGTCGATCGCGCGCACACACACAAGCACACACACAAGCACACACACAAGCACACACACAAGCACACACACAAGCACACACACACACACACAGAGAGAGACCCAGAGAGCGAGAGAGAGAGCACACCAACACACACATCCCTCCCCCCCCCCCGACACACACACACACCACACACATCACACACACACACAGGGCCCGCCCGAGGATGGAGACATAGGCGGCCCCGGAAGATGGGTCTCGATCGAGGAAGAAAAGGCTGCGACCATACACACACACACACACACAGGTGTCCGACAGTCTTTGAAAGCGACCAATCGATCGACCAAACGCACACACAAACACAGAGAGAGTAGGTGTGTGTGAGAGAGAGACAGAGAGAGATAGAGATAGAGAGACGTTACCGACCCAAACACAAACACAAACACACACACACACACAGGGCCCGCCAGAGGACGGAGACGTAGGCGGCCCCAGGAGATGGGTGTCGATCGAGGAAGCATAGGCTGCGAACAGACGCACACACACACACACACAGAGAGAGAGATATCGTTACAGAGAACTCTGCACGGCAGACCTAGATAGGCTGTTTCTGGTCATCATTCAGGAGATTCCATTTGGAGGCGGGTGACCAACCGTGCGCCAACAAGAGGGTGAATAACCTCATTCAAAAAGCAGTGGGGGAAAGGGGCAAATGCGGGTCACTGACGGCTGTGTTCGTCACTGCGCTTCGACTGAGTTTAAACTAGGTCTCGGCAGATTGACATCCACAGTTGTGGAAATCTCGCTAAGAGGATCCACTCGGTGGTGACTCGCTTGGACAAGAGGTCCATGAACTCGGGGTGCTTAGAGATGTCGCGTTTGAAGTTGGAAAAGTGGGTGTTTGCGGAGGAACGGAACTTGACGGAGTGGGCGAAAAAGTCGCCGGCGCTGAGCCGGTAAGATGTGATGGCGCCGCCGGATAGAGCGAAGTCATGTCCGGTCGGCGGTACGCGAAAAGGGCGGCAGTGGGGGGGTATATGATGTCGGGAGGGAGTGGGGGGGGAGAAGGGACGGGCGGGTGTGTGGAGATGTAAGGGCGGAGGGACAGGGGAGGTGGGAGGCGGCGGATGAGGGAGCCGATGAACGTAGCACGGTGCTTGTTGATCGTGTCAATGATGGGGAACGCACAAGGGGGGGAGGCATGCATCGTGGTGGTGGAGGTGTGCTCTGTGGTGTGAGGAGGGATGCCCTTGATGAGGCGGAGGAAGCGGTTGTGGGTTACTTCAAGTCGGTGGATGTGGGCCTTGTTCAACGTCCATGTCTGGCAGCCATACAGTAGGGCAGAGATCACAAAGGCGTTGTAGAGGTGGATCTTGGTAGTGGGAGAGATTGAGTTGGAGTTCCAGAACCGCGGAGTGAGACGGTTGAAGGCGTACCAAGCACTTCCGATCCGGCGTGAGATCTCTGAGTCGAGGATGTCGGAATCAGACGTGTTGGGAGCGTCATCAGAAGGGGCGGCGGGGGAGGACAGAATACTTCCCAGGTATTTGAACTGGGAGGTGGAGTGGACCAGCTGGGGGGAAGATGAGGAGTTGGAGGGGATAGTGATAGGGGCGGAGGGGACGGTGTGGGCAGAAGGGTGGCCGAGGGATTGTGCCACGGTTTTGTCGTAGTTGATCGCAAGGGCCAGGTCTGAACAGATGCGGTCGAGCAGGGTGAGCATGGTGCGGAGGTCTTCCTCGGAGGGGGCGAGCAGGGCGATGTCGTCTGCGTAGAGAAGGAGGGGGAGTATGGTGGTCAAAAAGTCCTTGCGGGACTCAGGGGTGTACAGGTTTCCGTCGATCATGTAGCCAATTTGAATGCCAGCGTTGGGGAGCTGGGCAATCAGGGACCGGACAACTGTGTCGATGTAGACATTGAAGAGGAGGGGGGAGAGGGGGCAGCCTTGCTTGACGCCAGCTTTGAGAGGGAAAGGGGCGGAGTATGCACCGTTGACTCGGGCTCTGGCGGTGGCACCAGAGTAAAGGCTTTCGATGCGTGCGAGGAGGGCAGGGTGCGCGCCGCGGTGGAGGAGGGTTTTCCAAAGGGCGGCGTGGTTGACACTGTCGAACGCCTTGGACAGGTCGACGTAAGCCACATGGAGGGGGGCGCGGGCGCGGTGTGACTCCTCTTGGAGGCGTCGTAGGGTGAAGATGGCATCGGAGGTGCCACGGCCCGGACGGAAGCCGAACTGGGAAGTGTGGAGGGTGGGCTCCAGCTGGAGCTTGAGGCGGTTGAGGAGGATGTGAGTGTAGACCTTGCCAGCGACGGGCAGGAGGGAGATGCCGCGGTAGGACTTGCTGCGCGTGGGAGGGCCCGAGGATGCGCCCTTGTAGAGGGGGCAGATGTCTGCTTGGTTCCACGCGGCGGGAATGGAGGCGGTGTTCCAACAGGTAAGGATGATCTGGTGGAGGGCGGTTGCAGTTGCGGTGCCGCCGTGTTTGAGGAGGCGTGAGGTGATGTCGTCAGAGCCGGGGGCTGAGTTTCTGAGGGATTTGATCGCGGAGACCACCTCGCTCAGAGAGGGAGGGGAGGCAAGGGGGGCAGGAGAGGGGGGAAGGGGGAGCGGGGGCGAAAGTGAGGAGAGGAGGGGGGAAAGAGAGAGGCGGAGGAGGGAGGCGGAGGGGGGGAAGGGGGGGCGGGGGGAGGGCGAGGGGGAGGGGGAGGGGGAGGGGAGGGGAGGGGGAGGGGGGGGAGGGGGAGGGGGACAGCGGCGGAGCGGGGGTCGTGGGATGTTGCAATCCTTTTGGGTGTTGCTGTGACAGGAAAATACGCTCGAAGGGGGATGGGGGAAGAAGGTGTAGGTGACGGCAAGATTGTGGGCGGCACACAGGTCGAGAAGCCGGTGGCCGTTGTCGCTGATGCCAGGTTTGTGGTGGAACCCGGCAAGGGGGGAGTAGGGAGGGAAGAAGGAGGAGGGGCGGTGGAGGGGGGGGCAGGCGTACGGACCCACCGACGGGTGGGCGTCGGGGGATGCCGCTGTGATCTTGGCGTTGAAGTCGCCTAGGACCAAAAGGAAGTGGTTTGCGGGGGTTTGGGAGAGCACGTCGCGGTGGAGTTGTTCGTAGAACGCGTCCTTGGCGACTGCGTCATCCGCGGCGTCTGTGGGGGCGTAAGCAATGACTGCGGTGACGGGAGGGGCGCCGGCGGGGCGGAAGCGTAGGACGAGGATGTGGTCGCTGAGTGCGGCGTGGCCGCCCTCTTTGAGGAGGAGCTTGGCGGTGTCAGGGCAGAGGAGGGCGCCGACGCCGTGGGTGTGTTTGGTCCCACCGGACCAGATGAAGTGGTAGCCATTCTCTTCGAGCGGCTGGCTACCGGAGCCGGGGTGCCGCACCTCTTGGAGGCCGCATATGTCGATGCGGAGGTGTGCGAGGTGCTTGGCGAGAGCAAGGGGGTGTGCCATGGGGTTGAAGCGTGAGCCATCTGCTGCACCCCAGAGGGTGCAGCAGACTCCTCTGGGGTGCAGCAGTTGTAGGTCTGGGGTGCAGCAGTTGTAAGTCTGGGTGCAGCAGTTGTAGGTCTGGGTGCAGCAGTTGTAGGTCTGGGTGCAGCAGTTGTTTGTGTAGGTTTGGGTGCAGCAGTTGTTTGTGTAGGTTTGGGTGCAGCAGTTGTAGGTCTGGGTCTGCACATCTGGGGTGCAGCAGTTATAGGTCTGGGGTGCAGCAGTTGTAGGTGGCCACGATGAGCTCGTGGCGTGGGTGAAGGAGGTGGGGGCGCTTGGTAGCCGGGGGGACGGATGGTGCAGGGACGGTGGCTAGTCGTCTTGCCCGTCGGTGCGGTGGGGCCCGCCTACTCCTGCCCCACCCCGGGGCCGGAGGGGGGGAGCTGCTCGAGGGACATCGAGCGGGTGATGCAGCGGGTGATGCGCTGACCAATGCCTGCAGATGCCTCGTGGATCTTGATGGCCTCGATCATCGAGCCCTTGCCCTTGCGGGTGACAAAGGCCGGGGACTCGTGCGTGGAGGGGCCGCCGTAGTCTGCGAACCCTGTGCCGGGGTTGGAGAGCTCGGAGGGTGTGTGCGCGTCGGTGGTAGTGAGGGCGTTCTGGGGGGTGGTGGGCGAGTCGGCGGTGCCGGCTGCGTGGTCCCACCCCTGGAAGGAGGGGGAGCCTGCAGTGGCGTGGGTGGGGGCGGCGGGGGCGGCGGAGGGGGCGGGAGTGGTGGAGGTGGGGGATGTCGGGGCAGAGGGGGTGAGGGAGGTGGGGAGGAGGGCGGCGGCTGCGGCAGATGCGACTGCGGCAACGGTGTTGGCAGCGGCGTTGAGGGCGCGGAGAGGGGAGGCCGACCGGCCGTGCGCTGCAGGCTTGGCACACACACACACACACACGCACACACAGGGCCCGCCCGAGGACGGAGATGTAGGCGGCCCCGGAAGATGGGTGTCGATCGAGGAAGCAAAGGCCGCGAACAAGGACGCAGAGGGAGTGCGCAAGAAGGGCAAGCTGACCAACGCTCTGGAGAACGCGCTGTCGGCTGCCGCCGCCAACGGAGGCCAGATGACGCTGCGGTCGAAGCGCGGGCGCAGCGCAGGTGCGTGTGTGTCTCTGTGTGTGACAGAGGGAGAGACTGCGGGAGTGCACACAATGAGGGAGGGGGGGGGGAGCGCGAAGAAGAGGGCGAGGGAGAGAGACTATGTAACTGGTGCCGCTGCCGCGAACGAGGGTCAGATGACGCATCGGTCCAAGCGGGGGCGCAGATGAGAAAAGACGGAGAAAACAATGACTGGGACGGAAATGAGAGTTCTCTCCCTTCTAAAGGGAAATGCGAGGCATAAAAAAAACAGAGAGAAGGATGCGAGAGAGAATGCGCCTACTGCTGCTGCCCCAAACGGCGGTCAGATGTCGCTTTGGTCTCAAGTGTGGGCGCAGCGAAGGTGCGTGTGTGTCTCTGTGTGTGACAAAGGGAGAGACTGCGGGAGTGCACACAGTGAGGAAGGGGGAGGGGGGGCGCGAAGAAGAGGGCGAGGGAGAGAGACTGCGCTAACTGCTGCCGCTGCCGCGAACGGGGGTCAGATGTCGCTTCGGTCTGAGCGTGGACAGGGCAGGTGCGTGTGTGTTTCTGTGTAAGTCACGGAGAGACTGCGGGGGATCAGGAACATCGACAAAATTGGAGAGAGACAACAGGGAAGCTCACCAACGCGCTGGAGAATGCGCTGTCTGCTGCTGCCGCGAACGGGGGCCTGATGACGCTGCGGTCGAAGCGCAGGCGGAGCGCAGGCGGAGCGCAGGTGCGTGCGTGTCTTGTGTGTGAGGGCGGGAGAGACTGCAGGAGGAAAGCAAGCGGATCGAGGAAGGCAGAGCATGAAGAAGAGGGAAAGGAAGTGGGGACTGATCTCACGGCTGCAATCGCCAACGGGGGTCAGATGACGCTGTGGTCCAAGCGGGGGCGCAGTGCAGTTGAGAGAGGCTGGTGAGGAATGCGAGGGAAGACTGAGAAGAGAGAAGAGAGAGCCAGTCAGAGGGAGACAGAAGAGTGAGAGAGACTGCGCACACAGCTGCTTCTGTAAATGGGGGCCAGATGACGCTGCGGGGCGCAGGTGAGAACGACAGAGAGGAGATTGACTCCGGGGGAAAGGAGAGAGGGGAGAGGAGACGTCAAAACATAGCAAACTGTCAGAGAGAATTCGCTGACGGCTGCTGCCGCCAACAGGGGCCTGATGACTATTCCGTCGAAATGGGGGCGCAGCGCAGGAATGACAGTCTCTGAGAAAGATGGGAAACAGGGGAGGGAGAGAGATAGATAGAGAGAGGGAGAGTGAGTGAGAGAGCGAGAGAGGAGGGAGAGAAGAGCGAGAACAGGGGGCAGAGAGACGAGAGAGAAGAGAGAGGGCCTAGAAAAGGCTGTCAAGCCGCTCAAACTCAGGCGCAATCAAGCAAAAACAACACATACACAACGCAAACACAACGCAAATTGCGCAAACAACGAAAATGTTCAAGCAACCCATTGCTGAATCAAGTACAACACACCCCAACTCATGCACACCAAATTGCAGACGCTGGCGCCATCGCGATCGGGGACAGTGATGGCGACGCGCACGCTGACCTGCACCCCTCGGCAGTAA